>JACYXH010000500.1:455000-490000 GCA_026745465.1 Lota lota | reverse complement strand
TTCATTGTATTCAGCTGTAGTTTGTATTGTAAGGGTTATCTAGATTTCATTGTATTCAGCTGTAGTTTGTATTGGAAGGGTAACCTAGGTTTCATTATATTCAGCTGTAGTTTGTATTGGAAGGGTAACCTAGGTTTCATTATATTCAGCTGTAGTTTGTATTGTAAGGGTAACCTAGGTTTCATTATATTCAGCTGTAGTTTGTATTGTAAGGGTTACCTAGGTTTCATTGTATTCAGCTGTAGTTTGTATTGTAAGGGTTACCTAGGTTTCATTGTATTCAGCTGTAGTTTGTATTGTAAGGGTAACCTAGGTTTCATTATATTCAGCTGTAGTTTGTATTGGAAGGGTAACCTAGGTTTCATTATATTCAGCTGTAGTTTGTATTGGAAGGGTAACCTAGGTTTCATTATATTCAGCTGTAGTTTGTATTGGAAGGGTAACCTAGGTTTCATTGTATTCAGCTGTAGTTTGTATTGTAAGGGTAACCTAGGTTTCATTATATTCAGCTGTAGTTTGTATTGTAAGGGTTACCTAGGTTTCATTGTATTCAGCTGTAGTTTGTATTGTAAGGGTTACCTAGGTTTCATTGTATTCAGCTGTAGTTTGTATTGTAAGGGTTACCTAGGTTTCATTGTATTCAGCTGTTGTTTGTATTGTAAGGGTAACCTAGGTTTCATTATATTCAGCTGTAGTTTGTATTGGAAGGGTTACCTAGATTTCATTGTATGTAGCTGTAGTAAAATGTTAGAAAATTCCCTCTCTTTTGGTCTCCCAAAGTCTCCCTGGGACCCAAACATACAAAAATGCATCATGAATTGGCATAACATATACATTTATAATCTACTGATAAATAATACAACAAACCATTAATTTAAATTGTATATTAAATGTATTTATTTCATTATAAAACAGCACTAATCCAATGTGCAATGTCTAAACATTACTAGTGTAATGCTTAGTTTCTCACACCCTCATTATGAACTTGCACTATGAACTTGAAGCATTAGTGTTGCCTAGTTGACCATGTCCTTTGTGTTGCCTAGGTTACCATGTCATGTGTGTTGCCTAGGTTACCATGTCCTTTGTGTTGCCTAGGTTACCATGTCCTTTGTGTTGCTTAGTTGACCATGTCATGTGTGTTGCCTAGTTGACCATGTCCTTTGTGTTGCCTAGTTGACCATGTCATGTGTGTTGCCTAGGTTACCATGTCCTTTGTGTTGCCTAGTTGACCATGTCATGTGTGTTGACTAGTTGACCATGTCATGTGTGTTGCCTAGGTTACCATGTCCTTTGTGTTGCCTAGTTGACCATGTCATGTGTGTTGCCTAGTTGACCATGTCCTTTGTGTTGCCTAGTTGACCATGTCATGTGTGTTGCCTAGGTTACCATGTCCTTTGTGTTGCCTAGTGGACCATGTCCTTTGTGTTGCCTAGTTGACCATGTCATGTGTGTTGACTAGTTGACCATGTCGTGTGTTGCCTAGGTTACCATGTCCTTTGTGTTGCCTAGTGGACCATGTCCTTTGTGTTGCCTAGTTGACCATGTCATGTGTGTTGCCTAGTTGACCATGTCGTGTGTTGCCTAGGTTACCATGTCATGTGTGTTGCCTAGTTGACCATGTCCTTTGTGTTGCCTAGTTGACCATGTCATGTGTGTTGACTAGTTGACCATGTCATGTGTGTTGCCTAGGTTACCATGTCCTTTGTGTTGCCTAGTTGACCATGTCATGTGTGTTGCCTAGTTGACCATGTCCTTTGTGTTGCCTAGTTGACCATGTCATGTGTGTTGCCTAGGTTACCATGTCCTTTGTGTTGCCTAGTGGACCATGTCCTTTGTGTTGCCTAGTTGACCATGTCATGTGTGTTGACTAGTTGACCATGTCGTGTGTTGCCTAGGTTACCATGTCCTTTGTGTTGCCTAGTGGACCATGTCCTTTGTGTTGCCTAGTTGACCATGTCATGTGTGTTGCCTAGTTGACCATGTCGTGTGTTGCCTAGGTTACCATGTCCTTTGTGTTGCCTAGGTAACCATGTCCTTTGTGTTGCCTAGTTGACCATGTCCTTTGTGTTGCCTAGTTTACCATGTCATGTGTGTTGCCTAGGTTACTCTGTGGGTACAGGACACTTCCTCCATCCTACGTCCACAGAGGTGGTGGGAGGGGCTCCACAATACAGCCAGACTGGAAAGGTAGGTGTCTGTCTGCCTGTCTGCCTGTTTTTCTACCTGTCTGTCTGTCTGTCTTAATGTCGCTGCATTGTATTTGATGAGTGTGTATTATAACTACAATGAAACCTAGTGAGTAACATAGTGAGTACCATAGCATTGCTCCAGATGTTGTTTAGAAGGAGTAGGCTCTCTGCCTCGTGCATCGACTGACTCTGGGCTTATGAGTCGAGTCCGAGTCGCTTGTTCCTGTATCTGTATACGTAAAGGTCCCGGAAGCGCTAACTGATTGTTCCTGTATCTGTATACGTAAAGGTCCCGGAAGCGCTAACTTGTTCCTGTATCTGTATACGTAAAGGTCCCGGAAGCGCCAACTTGTTCCTGTATCTGTATACGTAAAGGTCCCGGAAGCGCCAACTTGTTCCTGTATCTGTATACGTAAAGGTCCCGGAAGCGCTAACTTGTTCCTGTATCTGTATACGTAAAGGTCCCGGAAGCGCCAACTTGTTCCTGTATCTGTATACGTAAAGGTCCCGGAAGCGCTAACTGATTTTTTTTGTGTAGCTGTATACGTAAAGGTCCCGGAAGCGCTAACTTGTTCCTGCATCTGTATATGTAAAGGTCCCGGAAGCGCTAACTGATTGTTCCTGTATCTGTATACGTAAAGGTCCCGGAAGCCGCGCAATATTTGTAAAGGCGTACTCATTATCAGCGCTGATTATCGTTCACATCATATTTAGACTTAATAGACTATTGAAATACAGTTTATGATTCCTGCACTTGTCTGACAGACTTGTGGTCTTGAAATTAGCTTCATTTCCATATGTGGTATCATATGTAGTATTTTATGTAGTACTGTAATAATATATGTAATAATATATGTGGTATCATATGTAGTATTTTATGTAGTATTGTAATAATATATGTAATAAAATATGTGGTATCATATGTAGTATTGTATTATGTTTACGTGTTTGACTTGTTTTCCAGGTGTTCATCTTCACAGTGGATGACAACATGCTGAGGATCCTCACAGAGTTCTCTGGAGATAAGGTATCAATCCCCTTTATATTTTATAGATAAGGTATCAATCTCCTTTATCACTTTATCTTTTAGAGTTAAGGTATCAATCCCCTTGATCTTTTATAGATAAGGTATCAATCTCCTTTATCTCTTTATCTTTTAGAGTTAAGGTATCATTTCCTTTATCTCTTTATCTTTTAGAGGTAAGATATCAATCCTCTTTATTCTTTAGAGTTAAGGTATCAATCTCATTTATCTCTTTATCTTTTAGAGTAAAGGTATCAATCTCATTTATCTCTTTATCTTTTAGAGTAAAGGTACCAATCCCCTTTATCTCTTTATCTTTTAGAGTAAAGGTACCAATCCCCTTTATCTCTTTATCTTTTAGAGTTAAGGTATCAATCTCGTTTATCTCTTTATCTTTTAGAGTAAAGGTACCAATCCCCTTCATCTCTTTATCTTTTAGAGTTAAGGTATCAATCTCATTTATCGCTTTATCTTTTAGAGTTAAGGTATGTACATTATGTCTTTATATTTAAGAGATAAAGGTGTGGAAGTGTGTGGATGTCAACTCAATCTGGTCTCCAAACTGAAAAGGTGAAAATCTGTAATATATGGATAAATGGAAAGATTAGCGAATGGATGTGGATAGTGTGTGGCTGGATGGATGGAGTGAACCTCCAGGTGTGGATGGATGGATGGAGTGAACCTCCAGGTGTGGCTGGATGGATGGAGTGAACCTCCAGGTGTGGCTGGATGGAGTGAACCTCCAGGTGTGGCTGGATGGATGGAGTGAACCTCCAGGTGTGGCTGGATGGATGGAGTGAACCTCCAGGTGTGGCTGGATGGATGGAGTGAACCTCCAGGTGTGGCTGGATGGATGGAGTGAACCTCCAGGTGTGGCTGGATGGATGGAGTGAACCTCCAGGTGTGGATGGATGGAGTGAACCTCCAGGTGTGGCTGGATGGATGGAGTGAACCTCCAGGTGTGGCTGGATGGATGGAGTGAACCTCCAGGTGTGGCTGGATGCATGGAGTGAACCTCCAGGTGTGGCTGGATGGATGGAGTGAACCTCCAGGTGTGGCTGGATGGATGGAGTGAACCTCCAGGTGTGGCTGGATGGATGGAGTGAACCTCCAGGTGTGGCTGGATGGATGGAGTGAACCTCCAGGTGTGGCTGGATGCATGGAGTGAACCTCCAGGTGTGGATGGATGGAGTGAACCTCCAGGTGTGGCTGGATGGAGTGAACCTCCAGGTGTGGCTGGATGGAGTGAACCTCCAGGTGTGGCTGGATGGATGGGGTGCACCAGGTGTGGTTGGATGGATGGGGTTCACCAGGTGTGGCTGGATGGATGGGGTGCACCAGGTGTGGCTGGATGGATGGGGTGCACCAGGTGGATATGGATTTGGATATGTGCTAACCCTAAACACATTTAATTTACAACTGGCATTAGCATGCAGCTCCAGCGTCCAGACTAATATCAGAGATAGATCTAGCAGAATTATAGAATTTGATTAAATAAATGGTGATTAAGTCAATGGATTTGTTAACGTTTTGAGAATCTGATGATGGCTGGCCCTAGTAAAAGCACTTTACTGTTTATCAGGGGATTTACCCCTGGTGAACAGTAAAGAGTAAAGAGTAAGTAAGAGTAAGGAGCAGAACATCAGGGGATTTACCCCTGGTGAACAGTAAAGAGTAAGTAAGAGTAAGGAGCAGAACATCAGGGGATTTACCCCTGGTGAACAGTAAAGAGTAAAGAGTAAGTAAGAGTAAGGAGCAGAACATCAGGGGATTTACCCCTGGTGAACAGTAAAGAGTAAAGAGTAAGTAAGAGTAAGGAGCAGAACATCAGGGGATTTACCCCTGGTGAACAGTAAAGAGTAAGTAAGGGTAAGGAGCAGAACATCAGGGGATTTACCCCTGGTGAATAGTAAAGAGTAAAGAGTAAGTAAGAGTAAGGAGCAGAACATCAGGGGATTTACCCCTGATATTCTGCTCCTTACGAGACATGAACACACTCCGGGACCGGCCTCTGATGCCGTGGTGGGGCGCGGGGGCGAAACACATTGGTCTCAATCCAGTGTCGGCCCAAGCAGCTCACGCATGTCTCTTGATGAAAAACGCTAATTGTAAATCATACGCTGTTTTTGGCTCAGGGGCACATTGGGAATTGGTCCACCGTTGGATAAGCGATGGGTACGAAAGAGGAGTCATTACGCAGCTCGTTTTATGGCTGTTGCATGTTGGTTTTACAGATGTTGTATGTTGTTTTTACAGATGTTGTATGTTGTTTTTACAGATGTTGCATGTTGGTTTTACAGATGTTGTATGTTGTTTTTACAGATGTTGCATGTTGGTTTTACAGATGTTGCATGTTGGTTTTACAGATGTTGTATGTTGTTTTTACTGATGTTGCATGTTGGTTTTACAGATGTTGCATGTTGGTTTTACAGATGTTGATGATGAAAGGTAAAGCAGAAGTTCTTGAGGAAGTGATCCGTGGGTGTAAATAGAACGCTACAGATGTTGCATGTTGGTTTTACAGATGTTGCATGTTGGTTTTACAGATGTTGATGATGAAAGGTAAAGCAGAAGTTCTTGAGGAAGTGATCCGTGGGTGTAAATGGAACGCTACAGATGTGTATTGGGAGATGGACGCGTTTACACTTAGGTTGGATGTGGTCCGAAGGAACCCAGATCACCTCCTGGTGGTTTGACGGAGCCCATCACAAATTCATCTTGGATACAGTTACACCTCGATTTTTATGAACTTTGCCTATTAATTACTTTCAGGGTGTCCAAAATGCATGTTAGTGCCAGGTGTAATGTTGATCAGGGTGTCATCGCCTTCTTTTTATGTGTGTCTTCTGTGTGTGTGTGTGTGTGTGTGTGTGTGTAGCTGGGCTCTTACTTCGGGGCCAGTGTGTGTGCGGTGGATCTCAATGGAGATGGACTCTCAGACCTGCTGGTTGGTGCTCCCATGACAACCAGTACCATGGCAACAGGCGTGGCTAGGGAGGAGGGAAGAGTCCATGTCTACATCAACCAGGGACAGGTAAGACATAGGAGAGGACAGGAAACATACATACAGGTAACATACATAAAGGTAACATACATACAGGTAACATGCATACAGGTAACATACATACAGGAAACATACATACAGGTAACATACATACAGGAAACATACATACAGGTAACATACAAAATGGATTCAATAAGGTCAAGAAACATAAAGGTAACATACATACAGGTAACATGCATACAGGTAACATACATACAGGAAACATACATACAGGTAACATACATACAGGAAACATACATACAGGTAACATACATACAGGAAACATACATACAGGTAACATACATACAGGTAACATACATACAGGAAACATACATACAGGTAACATACATACAGGTAACATACATACAGGTAACATACATACAGGTAACATACATACAGGTAACATACATACAGGAAACATACATACAGGTAACATACATACAGGTAACATACATACAGGTAACATACATACAGGCAACATACATACAGGTAACATAGATACAGGTAACATACATACAGGTAACATACATACAGGTAATGAACATACAGGTAACATACATACAGGTAACATAGATACAGGTAACGAACAGGATCATAAACAGAACTAAAGAGCTGGCGCTCTCTGCTGAACTGAACCATGGTCCATGAGGAGCTTCAACAGGCTCGGTTCAGTGTCACCTGATGCTGATAAAATGAACAGATTATAAATCATTTAAATTTAGAAATACTTTATCCATAAAGTATATGAGATCATTAAGAATGAAAATAGGAATGGAGCCTTGCATCTGAGGTTAAATAAAGGATGTTACTTCTGAAAGAGCTCGGTACCATGCAGGGGCTAAACCAGACTAGAAGGTTTAATCTGGTTTCCATTCAGGCAAACCATCAGCTGGCTAAACGCAAGACGTTAGACAGAAAAGGCAGCTCAGCGATAGGCAGGAAGATAATTGGAATATAATATTAGAAATGGAGCTTTTTTAGTAGTGGGTGTACGGTGCGGGCTCCATGCTGGAGGGAAAACATCCTGGGGTGTGGGAACAGCTCATCGTCACAGTAGATCAGAATAGGCGTGTGTAGGAGGAGTTATCTGGCATCTAATGTCTGTGACTTTCCCGTTAAAGAAAGACAGGAAATCCTCCCATTCGGAAATGGAGCAGTCAGTAAAGACACTCGATAAGGGGCTAGCCACATGGCTAATGACGCTGAACAGGACTCTCAAATTCTGAGCAAAAGAAGAGGGTAGCCCTTGCATCCTTGACAGCATTCTGATAAGGCCAACGTTAGACCTTTTAGAATATGAGACCTGCAGTTTTTTAGCCGTCCAATTCCTCTCAGTACTACTTCCTTTCAACTGGCGAGTGTGGTCATTTAGCCATGGCTGGGAATTTGACCTGTTTTTCTTATTTTAAATGGAGCAATTGAATCAAGGATGGAATAGCAGTGTTGATCCAACCTTTAACTAGCTCCTCTATATTCTGCGTTGTAGATCAAGTAAATGTTCTGATGCAGGGAAAGCCTCAGAGCAGCAGAGCACGCGTTCAAAAACGTTTCAACTTGAAAACCACCAAGGTTTTTCAGATGGCTGGGATGTGGGTGCGTTAAAAACATTTGATTTGGTGTCAGATATCCACATATCCAAAGTAGGAACAGAGTCAGGAGTAAAACCAGAAGCTGATTGATGAACTAACAGGTTCAATATAGATTCAATAAGGTCAAGAAAATCTGTAGACCGTGGTTTATCATAGCAACATGCATGTGTACATAAAAATCCCCTCAAATTAGAACTTAGTCATATTAGGCATAACGACAGACAAGAGTTCTGAGAATTCAGATATGAAGTTTCTGTTCATCTTAAGGGGTCTATACACAGCGATGCCAGAAGTGTGATATAAAATGCTAGCTAAAATGCTATGCATCGCTGTGAATTCAGATATGAAGTTTCTGTTCATCTTAAGGGGTCTATACACAGCGATGCCAGAAGTGTGATATAAAATGCTAGCTAAAATGCTATGCATCGCTGTGAATTCAGATATGAAGTTTCTGTTCATCTTAAGGGGTCTATACACAGCGATGCCAGAAGTGTGATATAAAATGCTAGCTAAAATGCTATGCATCGCTGTGAATTCAGATATGAAGTTTCTGTTCATCTTAAGGGGTCTATACACAGCGATGCATTTCAGCAGCGCCTTTAATAAATAAGCTCAACCATTCAACGGTTGAAAAAGCACGTAAAGTGATAGCTGATAAAACTGTATGTGTAAAAGACAGCTATTCCACTACCTACTAATTACAATTAGGATGGGAGGATTCAATTAAGGGAACAACATCACAGCTGCTGTTGAACCCCGTTTCAGTTATTATAGAAAAGCAAAGAATGATGATATAACCCTGACACAGTGTTTCTGTGTGGCAGGCTAGCATGCTGGAGGCTAGCTTTCAGCTAGCTGGGAGAGACTCGTTTGCCGCCCGTTTTGGAGAGACCATCGTTGACCTTGGAGACATCGACCACGACGGTTACCATGGTAACCACCCATTTCAGCTATATGCATGGGAGCCATTCAACCCTGAACAGGAAGTGTGATATAGGTCAGGACACAGGAAGTCAGATTCCAGATAGGAAGTCGTAACACGGACAGGATGTTGTTGAAATCTGTTCAAGGCTGCTCCTCTCCTCTCTCCCCTCCTCCTCTCTCCCCTCCTCCCCTCTCCTCTCCACCTATCCTCTCCTACTCAGCCTCATTCTCTTTTCTTGTCTCTCCTCTCCTTCTCTCGACTCTTTCTCACTCCTTTCCTTCTCTATCTTGTCCTCCTCTTCCCTTATCCTCTCCTCATCTCTCCTAATCAACTCTTTCTCCTTTCTCTCTCCTTCGCTAACTAGACTAACCGTAATGTGCAATGGTGTGCATGTGTAAAAGTCACGTTTCGGTACGTACCTTGGTTTTGAAGTCACAGTTTGCTACCATTTTGGTACAGTGGACATTCTTCATTTATTCTATTTTATAAAATTGTAAACAGTGGCTAATTGGCCATCATTTCCTGGACAAAGGACATAAAGGCACATATCTCTCTTTCTTAAATGTAAACAAACCTAGGTCTAGGTATTATAAAAGAACATCTGAAGATGAATTGGTCTAAATTGTCTGCAGAAAGGGCAGATCTGCTGGCACCAACATTGTCCAGAAAGTTGATTGGCGGGCTAAAGTCCAGGCGAGAGGGAAGGTTGTACCAGGGCTCAATGGGTTTAAACCATGGACAGATCTCCTCTACGAGATCATATCTACTGTTGGCTTCGCGGCTTGCAACCTTTGAATCAATTGATTGTCTTAATGGATTGTATTTAGCATGCATGTTGACATGTTGTGTGTGTCCTTCGAGTCGGTACGCGAACCAAACAAAACATGAGTGACTGTAGCTAGTAGAAAGGAAATCGATAAATCAACGATTTGATTGAAGCAGCGATGTTTAGACATATGCCAACGGCGTAAATACATGGCTTGGCATCGGGACTGGGAAGCAAGTCCACTCCGCGTTAAATGCCGGCTGCGGCGCGTTTTCCATAGGAAAACCTTAACCTGTTCACATTCCCATTGGTTTTCCTATGGAAAACGAGTCTTGAAGCTGCCCGACCATTTCACCCACACCTCCTCGTTCACTGGTGATGCGGAGGGTGAAAGGGGTTCGGCAGCTTGGAGTTCCCCGTGTGCACATCCCAGAAGAACTCTCGTGGCCGCTACAGACGCGTGATGGAGGCTCGCTCTGTTTCCTGAGCAGACTGAGGAAGCTGGGCAGGAAGCCAGCGTCCTCCATACCTCTACAGGCGCACCACGAGAGACTGCTGACATGAGCCGAACCCTATTTCTCCTGTGGATCCTGTGTTAACGTACATATCACTATGAAAACTCAACTGGCCAGGCGAAGGTGGAGCACATTCCGGTCATGCCGAAGAGATCACCGCAGCGACCGCAGACTCCAGATATGAGAGCCTTCTCTGGGGTGGAGACTGCAGGGCTAGCAAACATGTTTGAAGTGCTTGACCGCGATACACTATAGCTTTGCGAACACATTTTGCATTTGTATTTGACAGTAACACCTTCCTTTATACAACAAAACAAAAGAACAAATTGACGTGATGTCAGAACAAACCTTTTAACATACAGTTGGACTTCTAGAGCTACAGAGCCATCTTCACTGACGGCTCATTTAAAGAGTGCTGGCCAGCCAGAACCTTTCCCTTTGTTTACACGGATCTCACAGTCTACAGTCCCTCCTCCCTCCCACGCCTCCCACACTGCGACGCAACGCGAGATCCCATCACACAGTTAGAAGAGTTACCAACTCTGTTACGGAGCGTTTTGAACTCACAAACTACAAGTAATAATACAAAGACATCTTGTGTTTATTCATCTGGACATGTTTCATTCTGATTCATCCTTTTCACTTGTGGTGCCTCCTCTTAATCAATGAAATAAAGACTTGACGGACATACTAACAGTAACTAACCGACACATGATGTTCAGTTGTTCAGTTAGTTACTGTTATGTCCCTCAAGCATTTGACCTTCAGAGGGCTTTTGAGTCCATATTTACATCTTATCCAACCTTCTTTTAAACCTTGTGCATCTAGGCTGAGATTTAGGCCAGGATCAATGCATCACTGCTATGTGACCCACTGCATCATCATCATCATAACACTTCATCACTCCTCATCTGAAACAAGTCGTTTAAGGGTTTGCTTTTTGTTCATTAGTCCACTCTTATCTCCCTCTCACGCACAAACACACCCCACTAATCACCCCTTATCAGAAGAGCCGAACCCACCACATTACAGCTGAATGCTTGTGTGTGTGTGTGTGTGTGTGTGTGTGTGTGTGTGTGTGTGTGTGTGTGTGTGTGTGTGTGTAGATGTGGCGGTTGGGGCCCCCCAGGAGGAGGACCTAAGGGGGGCCGTCTACATCTATAATGGCAGGAAAGATGGAATCTCCCAGCAGTATTCTCAAGTAAAGCAACACACACACACAATTCATTACACACAAACACACACACACACACACACACACACACACACATACATACATAGAATATAACTTCATGTGCCCCATGGGGGAATTTGTTGTGCACATGCACGGGTTTGGCAAAAACCTTAATAGATGTGTATGTTCACATGTATACATAAATACATACATACATATAGCATGCATACATATATACATGCATTACATAGACGCACAGACACACACACACACACACACACAAATCCTGCAAACACACACAGAAACCCACAAAACACAGGTAGTGTTCAACCATTCTGGTCTGACAACACCCTTCCTCTCCTAACACCTTCCTCTCCTCTCCTAACCCCTTCCTCTCCTTTGCTAACTCCTTCCTCTTCTCTCCTAACTCCTTCCTCTCCTTTGCTAACCCCTTCCTCTCCTCTCCTAACCCCTTCCTCTCCTCTCCTAACTCCTTCCTCTCCTCTCCTAACACCTTCCTCTCCTCTCCTAACTCCTTCCTCTCCTCTGCCAACCCCTTCCTCTCCTCTCCTAACCCCTTCCTCTCCTCTCCCGACTCCTTATTCTCCTAACTTTTTCCTCTCCTCTGCTAACTCCTTCCTCTCCTCTCCTAACTCCTTCCTCTCCTCTCCTAACTCCTTCTTCTCCTCTCCTAACTCCTTACCCTCCTCTCCTAACTCCTTCCTCTCCTCTCCTAACTCCTTACCCTCCTCTCCTAACTCTCCTTTCCTAACTCCTTCCTGTTCCAGAGGATCTCAGGAGCTGATGTTGGTCGTGACCTCATGATGTTTGGCCAATCACTGATCTCCGGTGTGGATATTGATAACAATGGTTACCAAGGTAATATAAAGTGTCCCACAGAACTGGCTCACAGTGCTATCAATGCTAGCCCACAACGCTATTCTAGTGTACAACACTATCAACGCTAGCCCACAACACTATCAACGCTAGCCCACAACACTATCAACGCTAGCCCACAACACTATCAATGCTAACGATCAACGCTAGCAATCAATGATAGTCCACAATGCTATCAACGATAGCCCACAATGATATTAATGCTAACAAACAACACTATCAATGCTAGCTCTTCTCTCTCTCGCCTTCTCTCTGTTGTTTCTGTATGTCCCTTTCACACATAGTTCCCGGTAAATTGCTAGGTTAAACTTTTAGGCACCACTAGGGATTTTCCACATGCAGCTAAGTTCTGGAACATTTCCGTCTTGCGCCCTTTCACACAAGGCATAGCAATGCCGGAATAGATGGGCCAAGGGACCGTCCAGCAGATGGCAGTATTGCAACACTTATCGATGCCAGCCGCCATAAAACTCGCGGACTGAGAGGAGCTCCCTTATTTCGGAACCTGTCCATATCCCAGAAATTATTGAAAAAAGGCTTGCTTGATGCAAACAAAATAAGCTGTAATATGTAAAATAAAATGTAAGATAAATAGTTGCGTATTCAAATACGTCCTCACCAAAGTCTTGTGGTTGGCTCGCGCTACTCTTACGTTCCAGAACATTGCAGGGAAAGACTGCACATGTGAAAGGGACTTCATAATACAGCATTTTAAGTAAAAGTCAAAAATGCATCATAAGACACATTTAAACGTGCATATACATGGAAAAAAAATAACTATGACTGACTATAATACCCTCTCTCTCTGGTATATTAATGTCTTTCTCTCTATGTTATGGTTATGGTTATCTCGAGGTTATGTTAATGTCTCTATGTTATGGTTATCTCGAGGTTATGTTAATGTCTCTCTATGTTATGGTTATGGTTATCTCGAGGTTATGGTAATGTCTCTATGTTATGGTTATGGTTATCTCGAGGTTATGTTAATGTCTCTATGTTATGGTTATGGTTATCTCGAGGTTATGTTAATATCTCTCTCTCTATGTTATGGTTATGGTTATCTCGGGTTATGTTAATGTCTCTCTCTCTAAGTTATGGTTATGGTTATCTCGAGGTTATGTTAATGTCTATGTTATGGTTATGGTTATCTTGAGGTTATGTTAATCTCTCTATGTTATGGTTATCTTGGGGTTATGTTAATGTCTCTTTCTCTATGTTATTGTTATCTCGAGGTTATGTTAATGTCTCTCTCTCTATGTTATGGTTATGGTTATCTCGAGGTTATATTAATGTCTATGTTATGGTTATGGTTATCTCAGGGTTATGTTAATGTCTCTCTCTCTCTCCAGATGTTGCTGTAGGGGCGTTCCTGTCTGACACAGCAGTTGTTCTCAGGTAGATCAACTATCACTTTCACCACAGTACAGGTTGACTGTAGCAGACCTGGTGTTTGAGTGTGTGTGTGTGTGTGTGTGTGTGTGTGTGTGAGTGTGTGTCAGTGGCGAGCGACCCTTATAAGCTGTGACTGCGGTGTGACATATATATGAATGGAATGGCACACGTAAGCATAACGTAAGGACAGTAGTATGTTATTATATGAATAGGACTACTATTAATATGAACAATGAATAATATAATTGTCCTTAGCAGGAAAGTACATTATCTTAAACACATGGCAACAGTGCTTCACTATGTAAACTATATCCTTAAATAGCATTCAGTCAACTGAAGCAAAGGGGCAAGCCAATGAACAATCTAAAGCTCAGAACTTATTCCAAAGTAAAACATTAGCTACGTTACATTTAACACCTAAATGTAATATAATTGTATACCGTATACAGTGCTCACAAGCATGTTTCAAAAACACAACCAAAATAAATGTATTTAAACCGCAGCTTCTTCCGTTCATATCACAAATGAACTAGCCTAGTAAAATATGAATGTAAATACATGTGTAATACATCAAATGACCACCAGCTGGTGCCGGAATACCCGCAAACAGTACCACTCACTGTCTGGTATAATTAGTCATGTGAAGTTTATGTTCGGATAAAGTTGGTCCCGCCATAAGACCTGGGTTACTTGAGGGACCACCAATGGCAAAAAATCAAACAGAAATCGTACAAAATGGGACATTTTTCTATGTTCAAGATCATAGAAGATATACTAAGGTGTTTATAACAGAAAATATATGATTTTGGGTTCACTGGCACTTTAAACATAACTTTGGACATTATAAAGGGAAATGTGTTCTCCGCAACACAGAATGGTAGCAAATCTGAAAGGAACCTCCCCACGGCTGTGTATAGACATGTTTTTATAGTGCATATTATACATTCTCTGAACGTTGTGTGTTGTAGTTCCACTGAAGCACACAGGAGGGTGGTGAGATCTCATGTTGTCCAAGCAGAGCCTACACACCGCTGTGGACAACTCTTTGGCCAACGCTGTTAATGTTTAATGTTTAAAGCCAAAGTGTCCCCAGACTGGAGACTTAACGAGGGGCTTTGAATCCCAGCGTTAGCCTTTTAGCATTCTCTGCATTAGCAACGTGCTAACTGGCCGATGTCTAAGAGGGTTGTGTGACTGGCTACCTGGCAACACAAGACGCTGTGTGTGGAGTTAAGGAAGCAGCTGCGGGACAGAAGACCAACGTGTGTGTGCGTGTGTGTGTAGGACCCGGCCGGTGGTGAGAGTGGAGGCGTCCTTGCTGCTGCCTGACAGCATTGACCCCAGCCTGCTGGACCAGTACCCTACACCTCCTGCTGTTAACCTGTCTGTCTGCTTCACACTCTTTTCTGCCCACTACAAAGGACTAATAGGTAACACACACACACACACACACCCACGCATGCACAAACACACACACACACACACAAAGACACACACACACACAAAGACACACACACACACACAAAGACACACACACACACAAAGACACACACACACACACACAAAGACACACACACACACACACAAAGACACACACACACAAAGACACACACACACCCACGCATGCACACACGCACACATGCACACACACACAAAGACACACACACACACACACACACACGCATGCACACACGCACACATGCACACGCACACACACACACCCACTATAATAGAGGAGCAGTTTCTTGTTCTGATGAGGGTATCCATTCTCCAGTTTATTTGAATAGCACTAAGACGTCAACTCCTCCTCTCCTCTCCTCTCCTCTCCTCTCCTCTCCTCTCCTCTCCTCTCCTCTCCTCTCCTCTCCTCTCCTCTCCTCTCCTCTCCTCTCCTCTCCTCTCCTCTCCTCTCCTCTCCTCTCCTCTCCTCTCCTCTTATCCTCCCTCCTCTCCTCTCCTCTCCTCTCCCCTCCTCCTAGAGCTCCAGTACTCCCTGGTTGCTGACCTCCTCCACAAGCCCACCCTCCCCAACAGGTTCTATTTCCATGGCAACCGAACCTCCAATCAGACAACGGGGCGTGTCCGAGCCAGACACAACCAGCTCACCTGTACCAACCATCTGGCTTACCAGAGGGTACACACACACACACACACACATACACACACACACACACACACACACACACATACACACACACACACACACACACACACACATACACACACACACACACACATACACACACATACACACACACACATACACACACACACACACACACACACACACACACACACACACACACACACACACACACAGACACATCAATGACTTATAACTTTTTGTGTGTGTGTCTGCTCCAGAGGGACACCAGGGATGTCTTCACTAAGGTCCTCTTCCAGGTGTCCTATGCTCTCAGTGAATCCAGCCTCGACAGAGGAAACAGCCGCAACTACTCTCCCCTTAAACCACTCCTCCAGCACAATCTCCATGGCAACAGCATCACTAGCCAGGTACCATAGCAACAGCATTACTAGCCAGGCACCACAGCAACAGAATCACTATCAGGTACCAGTATTCATGGCAACAGCATCACTAGCCAGGTACCAGTCACCATGACAACATCAGTAGCCAGGTACCACAGCAACACCAATACTAGCTAGGTTGCATATGATCTATATCACATATAATATAGATCACATATGATCTATATCACATATGATATAGATCACATATGATATAGATCACATATGATCTATATCACATATAATATAGATCACATATGATATAGATCACATATGATCTATATCACATATGATATAGGTCACATATCATATAGATCACATATGATCTATATCACATATCATATAGATCACATATCATATAGATCACATATCATATAGATCACATATGATCTATATCACATATAATATAGATCACATATGATCTATATCCCATATAATATAGATCACATATGATATAGCTCACATATGATATAGAACACATATGACCTTTTCAACCCACAACACAGCCACAGCTTTCAATGTTTTGCTGAGGGCTGGTCTCTTTGCAGCAATCACAGCTGTTACCACAAAACAATGACTTTGTTTTCAAAGAGTGCGTTGATGTGCCACTGATAGATACCAAGTATGTAGTGAACGATTGACTCGGCTTTTTGGAGAGTTGATGCAGAAGACGGGGTTTTTGCAGATCGATCTTGTAGCCTCTAGGGTACGCTCCTGGCTAAATGAGGGGTCGATCTTGTAGCCTCTAGGGTACGCTCCTGGCTAAATGAGGGGTCGATCTTGTAGCCTCTAGGGTACGCTCCTGGCTAAATGAGGGGTCGATCTTGTAGCCTCTAGGGCACGCTCCTGGCTAAATGAGGGGTCGATCTTGTAGCCTCTAGGGTACGCTCCTGGCTAAATGAGGGGTCGATCTTGTAGCCTCTAGGGTACGCTCCTGGCTAAATGAGGGGTCGATCTTGTAGCCTCTAGGGTACGCTCCTGGCTAAATGAGGGGTCGATCTTGTAGCCTCTAGGGTACGCTCCTGGCTAAATGAGGGGTCGATCTTGTAGCCTCTAGGGTACGCTCCTGGCTAAATGAGGGCGAAGATCAGGAGTTACATTAAAACCCTTTTAAGTCTGTAGAAGTTTTTTAAGTCTTAAGTTTATTGAACACAGATAATTTTTAAGGATTTCAACCACACCAGGAAGCGGTCTTTACATTAAACATGTCCATCTGTCTGTCTGCCTGTCCGTCTCAGACTAGTTTCTTTCGTTCTTGCATCCTGGCAAACTGTTCCACCAACCTACAGCTAACAGCTCAGCTACAACAGTAAGACACACACACACAATAATAATATTCAATCATCTAATAATAATATAACGATATATTTATGTAACAATAGCATTATATTCTAATGATTTCCTGAATTGCAGGTTGAATGGGAGTTTCTACTCCCAGGGAAGTGGGCGGAGCTTCATGTTGGGAAGTGGGCGTGGCCTGGTGTTGGTCGTTGGTGTTTCGAACGGAGGAGATGACGCCTTCCTGCCCACGTTAACCATACACCTGCCCCCTAACATACACTATGTCAAAGTGCTCCCTACTGTAAGTCCTGCACCGTGTGCTCAAGCGCCACAATCTACACCAACGCCTTGTCTGCATCAACTACATCCATGTACTCTGCATCAAATGTTACAAAGTGTGTGTGTGTGTTTGTGTGTGTGTGTGTTTAGGAGGACAGTCCTGCTGGCTGTGATGTATCAAAAGATGTCAACAGAACAACGGTTGACTGTAGCATCTCTAGCTTCTATCTAGCTGCCCATGCTAAGGTAGGCTACATTATGCCGGGCCTCTGTAGGCCATTGTTCGACTGTATGCTATCTGGTGTGTGTCTGTAGGTTGTGTCTTTAGGCTATCTGGTGTGTGTCTGTAGGTTGTGTCTTTAGGCTATCTGGTGTGTATCTGTAGGTTGTGTCTTTAGGCTATCTGGTGTGTGTCTGTAGGTTGTGTCTTTAGGCTATCTGGTGTGTGTCTGTAGGTTGTGTCTTTAGGCTATCTGGTGTGTGTCTGTAGGTTGTGTCTTTAGGCTATCTGGTGTGTATCTGTAGGTTGTGTCTTTAGGCTATCAGGTGTGTGTCTGTAGGTTGTGTCTTTAGGCTATCTGGTGTGTGTCTGTAGGTTGTGTCTTTAGGCTATCTGGTGTGTATCTGTAGGTTGTGTCTTTAGGCTATCTGGTGTGTATCTGTAGGTTGTGTCTTTAGGCTATCTGGTGTGTATCTAGGTTGTGTCTTTAGGCTATCAGGTGTGTGTCTGTAGGTTGTGTCTTTAGGCTATCTGGTGTGTATCTGTAGGTTGTGTCTTTAGGCTATCTGGTGTGTATCTAGGTTGTGTCTTTAGGCTATCTGGTGTGTATCTGTAGGTTGTGTCTTTAGGCTATCTGGTGTGTGTCTGTAGGTTGTGTCTTTAGGCTATCTGGTGTGTATCTGTAGGTTGTGTCTTTAGGCTATCTGGTGTGTATCTAGGTTGTGTCTTTAGGCTATCTGGTGTGTGTCTGTAGGTTGTGTCTTTAGGCTATCTGGTGTGTGTCTGTAGGTTGTGTCTTTAGGCTATCTGGTGTGTATCTGTAGGTTGTGTCTTTAGGCTATCTGGTGTGTATCTGTAGGTTGTGTCTTTAGGCTATCTGGTGTGTGTCTGTAGGTTGTGTCTTTAGGCTATCTGTATGCTATCTGTGTTTTGTGTTATCAGGCTGAGTTGAGGTTCTTGTTGGATGTGAACCAGAGCAGTACACCTGATGATGTCATGATCTCTATAAACGCCAGCAGGTAAATGACATCATCACCACACTGCTGATTTCTGACTAAAATGTATATCAATATGTTTGTGAAATACATCCAAATATATTAAAATGTGTCACAGGTGTTAATAATGGGAAGAAAATCGTTAAATATTTATATTTTATTTCTTATGTTACAAATCCTTTATTTTTTTATAATTGTGCATTCATGATTGTGTTATTGATTGGTTTTTGTATTAATTGGGCTGATAGTATTGTGTTATTAGGTATTCTGAATGATATTAAACGGTGGTTCATCCTCTTCCAGTGATAACTATGAACATGAAGACTATCTGCATGACAACGCAGTCAGACTGCTCCTACCTCTCAGATATGGAGTCGACATCAGCATCCATGGGTATCACTCCTGACTCACTCTGTCTGTCCTGTCTCACTTTCCTGTTTCACTCTGTCCTTCCTGTCTCACTCTCTCCATCCAATCTCACTCTCCTGTCAAACAGTCTCCTCCCCGTCTCACTCTTCTGTCTCACTGTTGTGTCTCACTCTCCTCTGTCTCACTCTCTTTCTCATGACTCACTATCCTGTCTCACCTACTCATTCATGTCTCACTCTTATGTCTCATGTCTCACTCTCTCCCTTCTGTCTCACTCTCCTTCCTGATCTGTCTGTTTGCCTGACCGACAGCTGTCTGCCTCTGTCTGTCTCTCTGTGGCTGTCTAACTGTTGTCGTGGATAAACATTTTTCTTGAACACTTTAATAAAATAGGAGCGGTAGAGAAAGCCAAAGTTTGAAAGAAAAAGACTTTATTATCACTTGCACAGAAGTAATAACAAAACCTGAGTTTGCTAGCTTCTAGTGGTCAACGGTAAACTTGGGGCCAGCTATAATAAGTGGCCCTTCCCTATTTGGCGTCACAAAGCCCTCTAGTCTCTTCTTGCTCGGATGAGGTGAGCCAGATATAGAGAGGTCACATTGTTAAGGGTCAATGGTCAAGGAACCGGCTTGTACTGGGATACTGGGTTCATTGTCAGGGGCAGCTCATGGTTATAACTCCCATGCTGGTGTCTCTCTTATCGTTTTTGTAGACTCTGTGTTTTCTCCACACTTATTTGATTCATATAGTGTGTAGGCAAGACAATGATAATATATTTCTTTTAGATGTTATATTACATTTCTCCCATACTGTCAGTCTCTATCAACTCTCTGTGTGTCTCTAACAGTCTGTCTCTCTCTAGCTGTGTCTCTATCTAACGGTCTCTCTCTCTAGCTGTGTCTCTATCTAACAGTCTCTCTCTCTAGCTGTGTCTCTATCTAACAGTCTCTCTCTCTAGCTGTGTCTCTATCTAACAGTCTCTCTCTCTCTAGCTGTGTGTCTCTATCTAACAGTCTCTCTATCTGTGTGTCTCTATCGGTCTCTCTGTCTGTGTCTCTATCTAACGGTCTCTCTGTGTGTCTCTATCTAACGGTCTCTCTGTGTGTCTCCAACGGTCTCTCTATCTGTGTGTCTATCTAACGGTCTCTCTCTCTATCTGTGTGTCTATCTAACGGTCTCTCAATCTGTGTCTCTATCTAACGGTCTCTCTCTCTCCTAGCTGTGTCTCTATCTAACGGTCTCTCTGTGTGTCTCTATCTAACGGTCTCTCTGTGTGTCTCTAACAGTCTCTCTGTGTGTCTCTATCTAACGGTCTCTCTGTGTGTCTCTATCTAACGGTCTCTCTCTAGCTGTGTCTCTATCTAACGGTCTCTCTCTCTAGCTGTGTGTCTATCTAACGGTCTCTATCTAGCTGTGTCTCTATCTAACGGTCTCTCTCTATCTGTGTGTCTCTATCTAACGGTCTCTCTCTCTCTAGCTGTGTGTCTAACGTCTCTCTGTGTGTCTCTATCTAACGGTCTCTCTATCTGTGTGTCTCTATCTAACAGTCTCTCTATCTAGCTGTGTCTCTATCTAACGGTCTCTCTCTATCTGTGTGTCTCTATCTAACGGTCTCTCTGTCTGTGTGTCTTTATCTAACGGTCTCTCTGTCTAGCTGTGTGTCTATCTAACGGTCTCTCTCTCTAGCTGTGTCTCTATCTAACGGTCTCTCTCTAGCTGTGTCTCTATCTAACGGTCTCTCTCTCTAGCTGTGTCTCTATCTAACAGTCTCTCGCTCTAGCTGTGTCTCTATCTAACGGTCTCTCTCTCTCTAGCTGTGTCTCTATCTAACGGTCTCTCTCTAGCTGTGTCTCTATCTAACGGTCTCTCTCTAGCTGTGTGTCTCTATCTAACGGTCTCTCTCTTGCTGTGTCTCTATCTAACGGTCTCTCTGTGTGTCTCTATCTAACGGTCTCTCTCTAGCTTTGTGTCTATCTAACGGTCTCTCTATCTAACGGTCTCTCTGTGTGTCTCTATCTAACGGTCTCTCTGTGTGTCTCTATCAAACGGTCTCTCTGTGTGTCTCTATCTAACGGTCTCTCTATCTAACGGTCTCTCTGTGTGTCTCTATCTAACGGTCTCTCTGTGTGTCTCTATCTAACGGTCTCTCTCCTAGCTGTGTGTCTATCTAACGGTCTCTCTGTGTGTCTCTATCTAACGGTCTCTCTGTGTGTCTATCTAACGGTCTCTCTGTGTGTCTCTATCTAACGGTCTCTCTGTGTGTCTCTATCTAACGGTCTCTCTGTGTGTCTCTATCTAACGGTCTCTCTGTGTGTCTCTATCTAACGGTCTCTCTATGTGTCTCTATCTAACGGTCTCTCTGTGTGTCTCTATCTAACGGTCTCTCTCCTAGCTGTGTGTCTATCTAATGTTCTCTCTGTGTGTCTCTATCTAACGGTCTCTCTGTGGGTCTCTATCTAACGGTCTCTCTGTGTGTCTCTATCTAACGGTCTCTCTGTGTGTCTCTATCTAACGGTCTCTCTCCTAGCTGTGTGTCTATCTAACGGTCTCTCTGTGTGTCTCTATCTAACGGTCTCTCTGTGTGTCTATCTAACGGTCTCTCTGTGTGTCTCTATCTAACGGTCTCTCTGTGTGTCTCTATCTAACGGTCTCTCTGTGTGTCTCTATCTAACGGTCTCTCTGTGTGTCTCTATCTAACGGTCTCTCTGTGTGTCTCTATCTAACGGTCTCTCTGTGTGTCTCTATCTAACGGTCTCTCTGTGTGTCTCTATCTAACGGTCTCTCTCTAGCTTTGTGTCGCCCACATCCTTTGTGTTTGGGAACCAGGAGCACCAGGCCTCACAAGTCGAGTGTTTTTCTGAATCCTTCAACTACACGTACAAGGTAGTAATATTAATACAATAACATCACCTCATCAATAAGATATTATTAATACAATAACATCACCTCATCAATAAGATATTATTAATACAATTGCATCACCTTATCAATAAGATTATATTAATACAATAACATCACCTCATCAATAAGATATTATTAATACAATAACATCACCTCATCAATAAGATATTATTAATACAATAACATCACCTTATCAATAAGATTATATTAATACAATAACATCACCTTATCAATAAGATACTATTATTAATACAATAACATTACCTTATCAATAAGTTACTATTATTAATACAATAACATCACCTTATAAATAAGTTACTATTATTAATACAATAACATTACCTCATCAATAAGATAATATTAATACAATAACTTTACCTTATCATTAAGGTACTATTATTAATACAATAACATCACCTTATCAATAAGATAATATTATTAATACAATAACATTACCTTATCAATAAGATACTATTATTAATACAATAACATCACCTCATCAATAAGTTACTATTATTAATACAATAACATTACCTTATCAATAAGATACTATTATTAATACAATAACATTACCTCATCAATAAGTTACTATTATTAATACAATAACATTACCGTATCAATAAGATACTATTATTAATACAATAACATTACCTCATCAATAAGATACTATTATTAATACAATAACATTACCTCATCAATAAGATAACAATATGAATACAATAACATTACAATACCATTTTAATATAATACAACTGTACACATAAATACAGTGTGTGTGTGCGTGTGTGTGTGGTTGTGTGTGTGTGATTGTGTGCGTGTGTGTGGTTGTGTGTGGGTGTGTGTCCAGGTGTTAAATGTGGGTCCCAGTAGGTCAGTGGGGACAGTGGTGGAGGTCGATCTTCCTAAAACGGTCTCACCTCATCTCTACAGACTGCTGCAGGTGGTGGACTGGCAGGTTAGTTATGATCTACAATATTATCATGATGATTATTAGGACTACTTTTGTCTATATTGTCGTCATTATTATTGGGATTATTGTTATTATTATTTTTGTTACCTCTGCCATGGAGGTTATGTTTTCAACATGTATGTATTTCTGTCTGTCTGTCTGTCTGTCTGTCTGTGTGTGTGTGTGTGTGTGTGTGTGTGTGTGTGTGTGTGTGTGTGTGTGTGTGTGTGTGTCAAGTAAGAAGTGGTTATCTCTTATCTCTTCATGCAGGGGCGTGATTAGCACAAATAGGGGCGTGACTTCCCATGGATTCGCTTAACACACCAAAACATGATCCTGACCGGTTTGTCAAGGGTTCATGAGGATGTTGGCTGACCTCCTCCAGCCCACTTCCTGTTTTCTTGAAAGTCTCTAAAGGGGGCCTAGTGGGCTGTCACCAGACTTAGCCAATGGGCTTCCTCCAAGCCCGGCCCACTTCTGATTCTTTGGCTGTGCTCTTCTGAACACCATTCCTAGTGCCACACCATCACCCTTATTAATATATATATATATATATATATAAATATATATATATATATTTATTTATTTATTTATATATCAGCTACAGCTGGCCCACTGTTGACCAGCAGCTTGGATGTTTGTAGCTTACTTTAAGCACGAAGGCACAAACCATCAGAACTGTACCAACATCAGCACACTGTGTCACACTGTGTCCCCCCCCCCTCCCCTAGTCTCTGCCCGGCTGAAAGATATTATCTCATTTCTGCATCTAGGAAAGATCAAGTTTACACTTTTATTTTGCTTAAAGCTATATTTTATTTAGTTTGGGGATTTGTGTGTGTGTTGTTGAGCGGGGAAAGAAGAGATGAACATGGTGACCTTTCACCCATTTAAACTACCAAAAACATGTAGATCAAGAGTACAATAAAGAACTACTTTATCAACATTAGTTATACTTTATCATCAGTAAGTATAACATTATTTACTCTTAAATATGCTCAGTATATCTATATAGATCTATATATGTGTGTTATGTTCCTATTTAATATACTATATTATATTATTTATATTGTTATGTTATACTTTATCATATATAATATGTATATCAGGTGTCAGGATGGTGTGGTCTTGTAGAGGAAGAGTCTATATTATAATATATAATATGTATATCAGGTGTCAGGATGGTGTGGTCGTGTAGAGGAAGAGTCTATATTATAATATATAATATGTATATCAGGTGTCAGGATGGTGTGGTCGTGTAGAGGAAGAGTCTATATTATAATATATAATATGTATATCAGGTGTCAGGATGGTGTGGTCGTGTAGAGGAAGAGTCTATTATAATATATAATATGTATATCAGGTGTCAGGATGGTGTGGTCGTGTAGAGGAAGAGTCTATATTATAATATATAATATGTATATCAGGTGTCAGGATGGTGTGGTCGTGTAGAGGAAGAGTCTATATTATAATATATAATATGTATATCAGGTGTCAGGATGGTGTGGTCGTGTAGAGGAAGAGTCTATATTATAATATGTATATCAGGTGTCTCAGGGATGGTGTGGTCGTGTAGAGGAAGAGTCTATATTATAATATATAATATGTATATCAGGTGTCAGGATGGTGTGGTCGTGTAGAGGAAGAGTCTATATTATAATATATAATATGTATATCAGGTGTCTCAGGGATGGTGTGGTCGTGTAGAGGAAGAGTATATTATAATATATAATATGTATATCAGGTGTCAGGATGGTGTGGTCGTGTAGAGGAAGAGTCTATATTATAATATATAATATGTATATCAGGTGTCTCAGGGATGGTGTGGTCGTGTAGAGGAAGAGTCTATATTATAATATATAATATGTATATCAGGTGTCAGGATGGTGTGGTCGTGCAGAGGAAGAGTCTATATTATAATATATAATATGTATATCAGGTGTCTCAGGGATGGTGTGGTCGTGTAGAGGAAGAGTCTATATTATAATATATAATATGTATATCAGGTGTCAGGATGGTGTGGTCGTGTAGAGGAAGAGTCTATATTATAATATATAATATGTATATCAGGTGTCAGGATGGTGTGGTCGTGCAGAGGAAGAGTCTATATTATAATATATAATATGTATATCAGGTGTCTCAGGGATGGTGTGGTCGTGTAGAGGAAGCCTTGGTGGGATCTCTCGCGCTGGAGGACTGTGATGTTCCTCAGCTCTCCTTCATCAGACTCCTCTTCCTCTTCTTCTTCTCATCCACCTCCTCCCGCACAATGGTACACACACAGTTACACAACATCCATACACACACACACACACAGTTGCACAACATCCATACACACACACACACACAGTTACACACAACAGATACACACAAGTGTGGTAATGTGTGTTTGTTATATTGGTTTGAAGTGTGGTAATGTTCTAACTGTTTGAAGTGTGGTAATGTTCTAACTGTTTGAAGTGTGGTAATGTTCTAACTGTTTGAAGTGTGGTAATGTTCTAACTGTTTGAAGTGTGGTAATGTTCTAACTGTTTGAAGTGTGGTAATGTTCTAACTGTTTGAAGTGTGGTAATGTTCTAACTGTTTGAAGTGTGGTAATGTTATTACCAACTGGACATCACAGCTTTTGTCTTGGTAATCTTCAGTTCTTTAGTTTGCTGATAGTAGCCACCTTCATGTTAACTCTTGGCTAACGTTATGTTTCCACTGTTTAATATAAGAAAAGTGTAAGGCTAGTACAGGCTACTGTAGCATTGTATTGTAGTAGTATTGTATACTGTCAGGGTACCAGCTTAATTCAGTACTTACTAACATATTAAAAAACACATTTTTGATACACAAAGTATTTAAGTAGGATACAAAGTACTTTAGTAGTGTGGTAATCTGTGTGTGTATGTGTGTGTATGTAGTTCTGTAGCCATGGCGACCGGCTGTGTGAACGGTTAGTGTGTAACCTAGGTAACCTGGAGCAGGGGAGCGAGGCCACCATCAACCTGGAGATACGACTGAACCCTGCAGTCCTGCAGCACAGTCCAGTATGTATACTAAGATGTATGATAGTATGTATACTAATGAACCATACTATACTACATCTAAGGGATATAACATAACATAATACAAGTCATCTAAACATAATGTACCATATACCATACTATGTACTACATCTAAGGGATATAACATAATACAAGTCATCTAAACATAATGTACCATATACCATACTATGTACTACATCTAAGGGAAATAACATAATACAATTCATCTAAACATAATGCACCATATACCATACTATGTATTACATCTAAGGGATATAACATAATACAAGTAATCTAAACATAATGTACCATATACCATACTATGTACTACATCTAAGGGATATAACATAATACAAGTCATCTAAACATAATGTACCATATACCATACTATGTACTACATCTAAGGGATATAACATAATACAATTCATCTAAACATAATGCACCATATACCATACTATGTACTACATCTAAGGGATATAACATAATACAAGTAATCTAAACATAATGCATCATATACCATACTATGTACTACATCTAAGTGATATAACATAACATAATACAAGTCATCTAAACATAATGTACCATATACCATACTATGTACTACATCTAAGGGATTAACATCATACAAGTCATCTAAACATAATGTACCATATACCATACTATGTACTACATCTAAGGGATATAACATAACATAATACAAGTCATCTAAACATAATGTACCATATACCATACTATGTACTACATCTAAGGGATTAACATAATACAAGTCATCTAAACATAATGTACCATATACCATACTATGTACTACATCTAAGGGATATAACATAATACAAGTCATCTAAACATAATGCACCATATACCATACTATGTACTACATCTAAGGGATATAACATAATACAAGTCATCTAAACATAATGTACCATATACCATACTATGTACTACATCTAAGGGATATAACATAACATAATACAAGTAATCTAAACATAATGCATCATATACCATACTATGTACTACATCTAAGGGATATAACATAACATACAACATAATACAAGTAATCTAAACATAATGTACCATATACCATACTATGTAAGAAAACTGTTTTGCACTATGCGTTGTGGTCCGACCGGGTAAACTGTGGGTCACACTAAGGCCAGGGTTGCACCCTATCAATGTAGGCCCTCTAAAGGTTCTGTTTTTGACGTGTCCTTGAGCAACACTTGGTTGGACACAATCACAAACAGACCGCGATCAATCGAAAGGTTAGAAGGTCAAGTTTTACTTCTCTGTCGGGATCATTCCATAATGGTCTAATCTAAGCCCTTTTATAGGACGTTCATTGACAGGATGTTTGTTACCAATGTTACTAAAGTAGGCTACTTTAAACCATAGACTGTATGATGAAACATCCAAAACCATACAAATTAACTAGGAGAAAACATTTCTCTGTAGTGTGTGAGAAGTTGAGATTATTGAATTGACTTTTTCTAACCGTGAATCCCGAGCTGGGTTGAACCTGGGGAATACCTCAGCTAGACTGTTTTCACTGGGAGAAATCCCCATCCTCTATGTGTTTGTACATTTATATATCTGTACAGGGTCGTCATAGTTTGATGCTGGTGGAAAGTTCGGCCATCTTGACGTCCCCTAGCAACGGAGATCAAAGTATCTTGCTGCAACCTCAAGCCCTGGCACAGGTAACCATGGCAACCATACCTACTACACACTAAACACTACACTACTACTATACACTAAACACTACACTACTACTACTACACACTAAACACTACTACTACTATACACTAAACACTAAACACTACACTACTACTACTACACACTAAACACTACTACTACTACACACTACCACTACTGTACACTAAACACTACACTACTACTACTACACACTAAACACTACTACTACTATACACTAAACACTACACTACTACTACTACTACACACTAAACACTACTACTACTACACACTACCACTACTGTACACTAAACACTACACTACTACTACACACTAAACACTACTACTACTATACACTAAACACTACACTACTACTACTACACACTAAACACTACTACTACTATACACTAAACGCTACACTACTACTACTACATACTAAACACTACTACTACTATACACTAAACACTACACTACTACTACTACACACTACTACTACTATACACTAAACACTGCACTACTACTACTACACACATGGTAGTTATGGTATTAATGTGTAGTTTTACTGCAGTACAGAGGGGTTTAATGTGTAGTTTTGGTCGCAGTACAGAGGGTTTTAAGGTGTAGTTTTACTGCAGTACAGAGGGTTTTAATGTGTAGTTTTACTGCAGTACAGAGGGTTTTAATGTGTAGTTTTACTGCAGTACAGAGGGTTTTAATGTGTAGTTTTACTGCAGTACAGAGGGTTTTAATGTGTAGTTTTACTGCAGTACAGAGGGTTTTAATGTGTAGTTTTACTGCAGTACAGAGGGTTTTAATGTGTAGTTTTACTGCAGTACAGAGGGTTTTAATGTGTAGTTTTACTGCAGTACAGAGGGTTTTAATGTGTAGTTTTACTGCAGTACAGAGGGCTTTAATGTGTAGTTTTACTGCAGTACAGAGGGTTTTAAGGTGTAGTTTTACTGCAGTACAGAGGGTTTTAATGTGTAGTTTTACTGCAGTACAGATGGTTTTACTGCAGTACAGAGGGGTTTAATGTGTAGTTTTACTGCAGTACAGAGAGTTTTACTGCAGTACAGAGGGTTTTAATGTGTAGTTTTACTGCAGTACAGAGGGTTTTACTGCAGTACAGAGAGTTTTACTGCACTACAGAGGGTTTTAAGTTGTAGTTTTACTGCAGTACAGAGGGTTTTAATGTGTAGTTTTACTGCAGTACAGATGGTTTTAATGTGTAGTTTTGGTTGCAGTACAGAGAGGTTTGCTTCATTTTGAACATTACGTGTTCTAACATGTAGTTCTGACTGTGTCCTGCAGGTGGTGCTAGAGGCTCATTCCTTCCAGAAGCCATCAGGCAGGGTTAAACTCTTCATCATCTTCATCAGTTTGGTTCTGGGCTTACTGATACTGTCCCTCCTCATCTATTTCCTGTGGAAGGTAACCATTCATATATCATACATTTATATTAATAAAATGATATTCATGTTAATATAAGAATATATTAAATATAAATGTTAATACAAATATGTTAATGTTAATTTATCTCTTACTATAATTAATATAAATACAAAACTAATAATTATACTACTGATCCCTCCTCATCTGCTGCCTGTGGAGGTTACCTGCTATATAGCATATTAATATATTATAATAATAAATATTAGATATTGTGTTTCAGGCTTGTTTAAAGTGGAACAGAGATCTCCCTTATTTAAATATCAATAGCAGGATAATGAAAGATATGATATTGTGTTCCAGATGGGTTTCTTTAAGAGAAACTTCCAGAAGGACGAGGTGAGGAGAGACAGCTGGGACTACGTTTCGAAGAGCATCTCCTCCTCCTGACCTCCACCTTTTCCTGATCTCCTCCACCTCCACACCTCCTGCTCCTGACCTCACCTTCCTCATCACGCCTCCTCCAGAACTCAAACCTCCTCATCACCATCATCACCTCCTCCTGACCTCATCATCACCTCCTCCTGACCTCCTCACCTCCTCCTGACCTCCTCATCACCTCCTCCTCCTCCCCATCACCTCCTCCTGACCTCATCATCACCTCCTCCTGACCTCCTCATCATCACCTCCTCCTCCCCATCACATCGTCCTCATCACCTCCTCCTGACCTCCTCCTCATCACCTCCTCCTGACCTCCTCATCACCTCCTCCTCCTCCCCATCACCTCCTCCTGACCTCATCATCACCTCCTCCTGACCTCCTCATCATCACCTCCTCCTCCCCATCACATCGTCCTCATCACCTCCTCCTGACCTCCTCATCACCTCCTCCTGACCTCCTCATCACCTCCTCCTCCTGACCTCCTCATCACCTCCTCCTCCTCCCCATCACATCGTCCTCATCATCACCTCCTCCTCCCCATCACATCGTCCTCATCACCTCCTCCTGACCTCCTCATCACCTCCTCCTGACCTCATCATCACCTCCTCCTCCTCCCCATCACATCGTCCTCACCACCTCCTCCTGACCTCATCACCTCCTCCTCGTCCCCTCCTCATACACCTCCTCCTGACCTCCTCCTGACCTCCTCCTCATCACCTCCTCCTGACCTCCTCCTCCTGACCTCCTCCTCCTCACCTCGTCCCCTCCTCCTGCCCCACCCCATGCTACACACCACAAAGTCCCTAATCCAGTGACATCTGGTGGTGTTGATAATGTGAAGATGATGTGTCGCCCAAATGGACACTGATACAAACCTCCTCAACTAGCCATAATAAATGACCTGATGACCCTGATGACCTCTGTGGGCTACGCGGGTGACGTAGAGACCCAGGGCGTAGCTACGGTAACGTTCATCTTATCGTTTCATCTCCCGCCAATGAAAATGAGAACCAGTCAAATTCAGCAGCACGTTGGAATGGATGCTCCCATCTGGGTCCTCTGAAATCAGACAACAAGCTGCAGGGTTTGAACTGTCCCCATCTGGGTCCTCTGAAATCAGACAACAAGCTGCAGGGTTTGAACTGTCCCCATCTGGGTCCTCTGAAATCAGACAACAAGCTGCAGGGTTTGAACTGTCCCCATCTGGGTCCTCTGAAATCAGACAACAAGCTGCAGGGTTTGAACTGTCCCCATCTGGGTCCTCTGAAATCAGACAACAAGCTGCAGGGTTTGAACTGTCCCCATCTGGGTCCTCTGAAATCAGACAACAAGCTGCAGGGTTTGAACTGTCCCCATCTGGGTCCTCTGAAATCAGACAACAAGCTGCAGGGTTTGAACTGTCCCCATCTGGGTCCTCTGAAATCAGACAACAAGCTGCAGGGTTTGAACTGTCCCCATCTGGGTCCTCTGAAATCAGACAACAAGCTGCAGGGTTTGAACTGTCTGCCCCAGTCAAAAGTAATGTTGGGACATTTACACGTTCAACTAACTGTCCCCATCTGCAAATGCTAAAGAATTTGGATATATGTATATATTTTGTTACCCAGAGAGTTTGTCATGTTTGTATTTGTTTGAATAAATTATTAAACATGTCAAGTATCAAAAGTCTTTGGTTTGTGTACCAACACTGGAAATGCCAGTAAACGTTGTCTCTGGGCCAGTATGTTTCAGAGGCTAAAAAATGTAACGTTTAACCCTGAATGCTTATTATTTATGTTGTGGTTCCAGCTGTATTTTTTGGGATAAAAGTCCCAGAGGGTACAAGGATACCAATGTGCTGCCTGAACCTCCATTGTACACTTCAGCTCCTGACTCTCTGGTCCTCTCAAAGTAGGAAGGAGCGGAGGGTTAGTTGTGTAGCGTCCTGGTCCTGGATGAGGCGTTCAGTGGCTCTCCTCTGGGTGTTGATGTCCTGTAGTGCACAGCTGGCACCAGCAGGGAGCCTCATCTCCACAGCTGATTCGGAGATGAGGCTCCTTGAGTTTCATGTCAACCGTTTTGACGTTACAAATTTGCCTCAATTCGTTTTTTCATTTTCATACATTTTTTGCCTCGTTTATTTCTGTAGTTCCTGATGTTAAAATACCTTTATTATCATATTTGTCACCTATAATAAATTGTATTTATCACAAGATGAATGTTTTATAGTAAGTGAAATAAATCAATTAAACAAATCAATATTTCTCTAAACATTTTATTCCTTTAACTCTACCCTCTGTGTGTGTGTGTGTGTGTGTGTGTGTGTGTGTGTGTGTGTGTGTGTGTGTGTGTGTGTGTGTGTGTGTGTGTGTGTGTGTTTAACTGAGTTAGCTGTGTGCTAGTGGTTGGTGGTTAGTCACGGTGTACTAGCTGTGTGCTTGATGTTGGCTAGTGGTTGGTGGTTAGTCACGGTGTACTAGCGGTGTGCTTGATGTTGGCTAGTGGTTAGTCACGGTGTACTAGCTGTGTGCTTGATGTTGGCTAGTGGTTAGTCACGGTGTACTAGCGGTGTGCTTGATGTTGGCTAGTGGTTAGTCACGGTGTACTAGCGGTGTGCTTGATGTTGGCTAGTGGTTAGTCACGGTGTACTAGCTGTGTGCTTGATGTTGGCTAGTGGTTAGTCACGGTGTACTAGCTGTGTGCTTGATGTTGGCTAGTGGTTGGTGTTAACTTGCTGTTGGCTAGCGGTGTGCTAGCTTTCTCTAGTAGATCAGATGCAGCTACAGGACATCACGGGAGAGTCGACCTTCTCCACTTCATCTCCATACAGAGAGATGAGTCTGGGATGAACCCTGAACACACAGAGAAGATGTAGAGTCAGATACTGATGTACTACTTAGACTCCAACCCACAATGGAAGAGGGGTGGGGGTAGGGTCAGGTGGGGGTGGGAGGTAGGGTTAGGTGGGGGTGGGGCTAGGGTTAGGTGGGGGTGGGGCTAGGGTTATGGTTAGGTTAGAGGGTAGGGTTGGGGGGTAGGGTTGGGGGGTAGGAGGGGGTGGGGCTAGGGTAAATGGTAAAACGTACCTGACCACTACTTCATGGGCCATCTCCACTAGCTCTCCGTCTATATTCCAGGGGAAGGAACTTTCTGATTGGTCACCTGATGTGGCCTCATCGTCCCCTTTTCCAGGACAGCCAACCATGCCATGGGGGCGGAGCTTCACAGCTGTGACTGAACGTGTCTCAACGAATGACAGACAGCTCTGTAAACAAAGGTCAAACAGGACTCTGTAACCTGACAATTAAGTCAATACGTCTATTAAAATAGATTGAATCTTCATCCGTATGTTCATACATTAAATCAAATCTGCTGGTTATTGAGATTAAATGGAACATTTCCCACGATGCAGTTGTTAAAGCAAAGTAACCTTCAATCGATTTCCCTCTATACCTCTCTTCCTCCTAGCTCTCTCTCAACTTCTCTTTATCTCTCTACCTCTCTCTACCTTATACCTTCTCTACCTCTCTCTCTCACTCATATCTCTCTCTACCTCTCTCTCTTCCTCCTAGCTCTCTCTACCTTTATACCTTCTCTACCTCTCTCTCTCACTCATATCTCTCTCTTCCTCCTAGCTCTCTCTACCTTTATACCTTCTCTACCTCTCTCTCTCACTCATATCTCTCTTTTTCTCCTAGCTCTCTCTACCTTTATACCTTCTCTACCTCTCTCTCTCACTCATAACTCTCTCTTCCTCCTAGCTCTCTACCTTTATACCTTCTCTACCTCTCTCTCTCACTCATATCTCTCTCTTCCTCCTAGCTCTCTCTACCTTTATACCTTCTCTACCTCTCTCTCACTCATATCTCTCTCTCTACCTCCTAGCTCTCTACCTTTATACTTCTCTACCTCTCTCTCACTCATATCTCTCTCTACCTCTCTCTCTTCCTCTTAGCTCTCTCTACCTTTATACCTTCTCTACCTCTCTCTCTCACTCATATCTCTCTCTACCTCTCTCTCTTCCTCCTAGCTCTCTCTACCTTTACACCTTCTCTACCTCTCTCTCTCACTCATATCTCTCTCTTCCTCCTAGCTCTCTCTACCTTTACACCTTCTCTACCTCTCTCTCTCTCACTCATATCTCTCTCTTCCTCCTAGCTCTCTCTACCATTATACCCTCTCTACCTCTCTCTCACTCATATCTCTCTACCTCTCTCCTAGCTCTCTCTACCTTTATACCTTCTCTACCTCTCACTCATATCTCTCTTCCTCCTAGCTCTCTCTACCTTTATACCTCTCTCTCTCTCACTCATATCTCTCTACCTCTCTCTTCCTCCTAGCTCTGTCTACCTTTATACCTTCTCTACCTCTCTCTCTCTCTACCTATCTCTCTTCCTCCTAGCTCTCTCTACCTTTATACCTTCTCTACCTCTCTCTCACTCATATCTCTCTCACTAACTAATTCTACCTATTTCTCTCTACCTCTCTCTTCCTCATATCTCTCTCTCACTAACTAATTCTACCTATTTCTCTCTACCTCTCTCTCCACAGACAGACAGACAAGTACCTGTTCATCTGGGCTGCTGTATCTCTTCAGATGTCTGATGAACTCTGACCTGGAAGCGTTTCCTACTGTAATGAGCTCGGCGCTGCCATTTGTCAATCTGACTCAAACACAGGAAGTAGACAAAAGAGCTTAGTCACACACATGCACACACACACACACACACCCACACACCCACACCCACACCCACACCCACACCCACACCCACACACACACACACCCAACTAAACAGGGTTTGGGGTAGGTGGGTACCTGGTGTTGGGGGCCAATCCTCTAGGTGCATGGGGACTCAGACTAGGGATGGCCATAATGCTGATGCTCAGGTAGACTCCTTGCTTCGTCTCCCAGGACACGCCTAGCAACCGGCAATCACATAGACAAGACCCAGGTTAAAGCGTGTGTGTGTGTGTGTGTGTGTGTGTGTGTGTGTGTGTGTGTGTTTGTGTGTGTGTGTGTACCTGTTGCTGCGTCTTGCTCCTTGCTCCTCCTTCCAACACAATATTCATGAATATTAATAAAAAAACTGTAATCATTGTAATATTGTGTGTGTGTGTGTGTGTGTGTGTGTGTGTGTGTGTGTGTGTGTGTGTGTGTGTGTGTGTGTGTGTGTCTGTCGTACCGTTTTCCTGACTTGTGAGTTTGATTTACAGGAAGAAAAGACAACTGACATTCCTCTGGTCTGAAGGAGAGAAAGAGGTAGAGACAGAGTGACAGACAGGTAGAGAGAGAGACAGGTAAAGAGAGAGACAGGTAGAGAAAGAGAGAGAGGTAGAGATTTATACCTTCAAGGTTTTTGTTTCTTCCTTTGGAAATAAAAACATTTCAATTGACTGAGGGAAAGAGACAGTTGCATGGTTGTGTTAGTGTGCAG
>JACYXH010000500.1:422500-452500 GCA_026745465.1 Lota lota | reverse complement strand
TCATTTCCAAAGGTTGCATTTGGCACCTAAATTCAGAACAGAAGATTTTAAATAGAATATAGTACATAAACACAGCAGAAACATTTCTGGAGAGAAAGGAAAAAGCTTGAATTACAAAACAACGTAGACATCCTTTCTTGGCCTAGCTGGACCTGGCCAAAGCACTTAGCCCACAGGCTAACATGTCCTCTTTGCCTCCTCCATGGCCTGAATGATCCCCTAGAAGTAAACAAAACCCTGGACACTCATGTATAAAAGAGCGACTGTTCCCTGGGAGCAAAATAAGCAATACGGGTACAAATCTAATTCCATGTCGTATACTCTGTGTCAGATATGCTCTATGAACATTTTCAAACGTATATTCTGGTGATTTGGGTTTTTCGAAGCACCAGTAACAATATCCCAAATTGCCTCCCAGTTCAGGTCAGATATATCCCTATCCCAATGCTTTCATTCCTGATGTAGGCATATATCCCTATCCCAATGCTTTCATTCCTGATGTAAGCATATATTTCTGGGAGTTTAAATGATCATAGATATATGACAGTATCCACTTTGGAGGACTCTGTATCCATTTCAAAGTAGGACGGTCTTTTAAATCTGACCCCCAGGGCACCCTGTAGGCTTTACAGGCTGACCTTACTTAAAGAGAGTGCTTATCAATGTATTGTATTGAGAGGCAAGGTCTTGAAAGATAAGGATATTATTTGCCCCATTAATACTTTTACTTAAAGTTTTGTGAGTGAGTGGTTTCCCCCAGATAATGCGACTATTGTTTTATAGAGGAGACGACCCTATATGATATATGATCTGACATTTCTAATATCACTAAGTTAAAATTGGACCATAATATAACGGACATAACTATAAGGAGAAAACCGTTCTATGTTCTTGGCGCTATGAGCGCTTGTTTTTCTTCCAAGAGGAAAGTTGATCTTCCTCCAAACAGCCCTCGGACTACGCAGGAACATCAGGACTACAGGAGATCCACGCCAAGCTTTACAGAAGGGGATCGACTCGCTCCTACAACTTTGATAGAGCATCACAAGCGCACCAAACGCAACAGAAACCCTGACATCTTGGGCAAAGAGCATAAGTTCAACGGGAAGAGATGGAACTGCATGAAGAACTTTGACCAGCCTGCATTTGCAATCTAACAGTCTATTAAAGCAACAGTCTGCCACAAGAGACTGGCTATGTGTTATGCTATTTGGATGGAAATTGTTTTAATTGTATAGATTCATGGGTTTTAATGAATGACCATTAATTAATTAATGAATGACCATTAATTAATTGTGGGTTTGTTGAGACACCCCTGCCATTGTGTGGGGCTGAGGTTTTGCACCTTGGCTGTTAAGTCTCACAAACTGTGAGACTTGAGTGTGGAAGCAATCGTACAAAAACAAACCCAGACTAGCTCATCTGCTGTAAGAATATTAAACGTCATTTGGGGTAAGCACAAAAGCTGCTTACGCACGCACGCACACACACACACGCACACCCACACACACTTGATTCAGACATATAGAAAGCACACAAATAACTAACTATAGTTCTAAGGTTACCTGCACCGACCCCTGAACCTCTCAATGACCTCTGACCTCCGACCACTCTACCTCATCCTCTACCCCCGTTCCTCCCCCTAATTGCCCTCTACCGGCCCGTACCTCCTCTCTCCCCCCCTCTACCTACCATAGACCTCCCCCTTTAACCCCCTCTCTACCTCCCCCTCTCCCCCGTACCTCCCTTCTCTACCTCCCCCTCTCCTCCCCGTACCTCCCTTCTCTAACTCCCCCTCTCCCCTCGTACCTCCCTTCTCTAACTCCCCCTCTCCCCCCGTACCTCCCCTCTCTACCTCCCCCGTACCTCCCTTCTCTACCCCCGCTATTCCTCCCCTCTCTACCTCCCCCTACCTCCTCTCTACCTGTTTTTTCTACCTCCCCTCTACCTCCTCTCTTCCTCCCCTTTACCTCCTTCTACCCCCTTTTCTACCTCCTATCTCAACCTCCCATACACCTCCTCTCTTCCCCCCGACCCTCTCCCTCCCCTCCTCAGACTACAGACAAACGTGAAACAGACAGGCAGACTGGAGACAGATGAGTGATGAGGAGAAGCCTACCCGTCATATTGTGTGAGACTGCATTCCTTCACTACCGACAGAATGTGTCCTTTCCTTTCAGTAACTATAGAGAGAGAGACAGGTTAGCGGTCACTTTCACACTTCAGCACTGGACTGCTAGGGCTAGGGAGCTGGGGTTAAGAAGCTAGAGTTAGGGCACTAGGGCTAGGGAGCTGGGGTTAAGAAGCTAGAGTTAGGGCGCTAGGGTTAGGGAGCTGGGGTTAAGAAGCTAGAGTTAGGGCTAGGGAGCTGGGGTTAAGAAGCTAGAGTTAGGGCACTAGGGCTAGGGAGCTGGGGTTAAGAAGCTAGAGTTAGGGCGCTAGGGTTAGGGAGCTGGGGTTAAGAAGCTAGAGTTAGGGCTAGGGAGCTGGGGTTAAGAAGCTAGAGTTAGGGCGCTAGGGTTAGGGAGCTGGGGTTAAGAAGCTAGAGTTAGGGCGCTAGGGTTAGGGAGCTGGGGTTAAGAAGCTAGAGTTAGGGCTAGGGAGCTGGGGTTAAGAAGCTAGAGTTAGGGCGCTAGGGTTAGGGAGCTGGGGTTAAGAAGCTAGAGTTAGGGCTAGGGAGCTGGGGTTAAGAAGCTAGAGTTAGGGCGCTAGGGTTAGGGAGCTGGGGTTAAGAAGCTAGAGTTAGGGCGCTAGGGTTAGGGAGCTGGGGTTAAGAAGCTAGAGTTAGGGCGCTAGGGTTAGGGAGCTGGGGTTAAGAAGCTAGAGTTAGGGCACTAGGGCTAGGGAGCTGGGGTTAAGAAGCTAGAGTTAGGGCGCTAGGGCTAGGGAGCTGGGGTTAAGAAGCTAGAGTTAGGGCGCTAGGGCTAGGGAGCTGGGGTTAAGAAGCTAGAGTTAGGGCTAGGGAGCTGGGGTTAAGAAGCTAGAGTTAGGGCGTTAGGGCTAGGGAGCTGGGGTTAAGAAGCTAGAGTTAGGGCGCTAGGGTTAGGGAGCTGGGGTTAAGAAGCTAGAGTTAGGGCTAGGGAGCTGGGGTTAAGAAGCTAGAGTTAGGGCTAGGGAGCTGGGGTTAAGAAGCTAGAGTTAGGGCGCTAGGGAGCTGTGGTTAAGAAGCTAGAGTTAGGGCGCTAGGGTTAGGGAGCTGGGGTTAAGACGCTCGAGTTAGGGCTAGGGAGCTGGGGTTAAGAAGCTAGAGTTAGGGCGCTAGGGAGCTGGGGTTAAGAAGCTAGAGTTAGGGCGCTAGGGTTAGGGAGCTGGGGTTAAGAAGCTAGAGTTAGGGCTAGGGAGCTGGGGTTAAGAAGCTAGAGTTAGGGCGCTAGGGCTAGGGAGCTAAGGTAAGAAGCTAGAGTTAGGGTGCTAGGGCTAGGGAGCTGGGGTTAAGAAGCTAGAGTTAGGGCGCTAGAGAGCTGGGGTTAAGAAGCTAGAGTTAGGGCGCTAGGGCTAGGGAGCTGGGGTTAAGAAGCTAGAGTTAGGGCGCTAGAGAGCTGGGGTTAAGAAGCTAGAGTTAGGGCGCTAGGGTTAGGGAGCTGGGGTTAAGAAGCTAGAGTTAGGGCTAGGGAGCTGGGGTTAAGAAGCTAGAGTTAGGGCGCTAGGGTTAGGGAGCTGGGGTTAAGAAGCTAGAGTTAGGGCGCTAGGGTTAGGGAGCTGGGGTTAAGAAGCTAGAGTTAGGGCTAGGGAGCTGGGGTTAAGAAGCTAGAGTTAGGGCGCTAGGGTTAGGGAGCTGGGGTTAAGAAGCTAGAGTTAGGGCGCTAGGGTTAGGGACCTAAGGTAAGAAGCTAGAGTTAGGGTGCTAGGGCTAGGGAGCTGGGGTTAAGAAGCTAGAGTTAGGGCTAGGGAGCTGGGGTTAAGAAGCTAGAGTTAGGGCGCTAGGGTTAGGGAGCTGGGGTTAAGAAGCTAGAGTTAGGGCTAGGGAGATGGGGTTAAGAAGCTAGAGTTAGGGCGCTAGAGAGCTGGGGTTAAGAAGTTAGAGTTAGGGCGCTAGGGCTAGGGAGCTGGGGTTAAGAAGCTAGAGTTAGGGCGCTAGGGTTAGGGAGCTGGGGTTAAGAAGCTAGAGTTAGGGCGCTAGGGCTAGGGAGCTAAGGTAAGAAGCTAGAGTTAGGGTGCTAGGGTTAGGGAGCTGGGGTTAAGAAGCTAGAGTTAGGGCACTAGGGCTAGGGAGCTAAGGTAAGAAGCTAGAGTTAGGGTGCTAGGGTTAGGGAGCTGGGGTTAAGAAGCTAGAGTTAGGGCTAGGGAGCTGGGGTTAAGAAGCTAGAGTTAGGGCGCTAGGGTTAGGGAGCTGGGGTTAAGAAGCTAGAGTTAGGGCTAGGGAGCTGGGGTTAAGAAGCTAGAGTTAGGGCGCTAGGGTTAGGGAGCTGGGGTTAAGAAGCTAGAGTTAGGGCGCTAGGGCTAGGGAGCTAAGGTAAGAAGCTAGAGTTAGGGCGCTAGGGTTAGGGAGCTGGGGTTAAGAAGCTAGAGTTAGGGCACTAGGGCTAGGGAGCTAAGGTAAGAAGCTAGAGTTTGGGCGCTAGGGTTAGGGAGCTGGGGTTAAGAAGCTAGAGTTAGGGCACTAGGGCTAGGGAGCTAAGGTAAGAAGCTAGAGTTAGGGCGCTAGGGTTAGGGAGCTGGGGTTAAGAAGCTAGAGTTAGGGCGCTAGGCCTAGGGAGCTGGGGTTAAGAAGCTAGAGTTAGGGCTAGGGAGCTGGGGTTAAGAAGCTAGAGTTAGGGCACTAGAGAGCTGGCGTTAAGAAGCTAGAGTTAGGGCGCTAGGGTTAGGGAGCTGGGGTTAAGAAGCTAGAGTTAGGGCTAGGGAGCTGGGGTTAAGAAGCTAGAGTTAGGGCGCTAGGGCTAGGGAGCTAAGGTAAGAAGCTAGAGTTAGGGCGCTAGGGTTAGGGAGCTGGGGTTAAGAAGCTAGAGTTAGGGCACTAGGGCTAGGGAGCTAAGGTAAGAAGCTAGAGTTAGGGCGCTAGGGTTAGGGAGCTGGGGTTAAGAAGCTAGAGTTAGGGCACTAGGGCTAGGGAGCTAAGGTAAGAAGCTAGAGTTAGGGCGCTAGGGTTAGGGAGCTGGGGTTAAGAAGCTAGAGTTAGGGCGCTAGGGCTAGGGAGCTGGGGTTAAGAAGCTAGAGTTAGGGCTAGGGAGCTGGGGTTAAGAAGCTAGAGTTAGGGCACTAGAGAGCTGGCGTTAAGAAGCTAGAGTTAGGGCGCTAGGGTTAGGGAGCTGGGGTTAAGAAGCTAGAGTTAGGGCTAGGGAGCTGGGGTTAAGAAGCTAGAGTTAGGGCGCTAGGGCTAGGGAGCTAAGGTAAGAAGCTAGAGTTAGGGCGCTAGGGTTAGGGAGCTGGGGTTAAGAAGCTAGAGTTAGAGCTAGGGAGCTGGGGTTAAGAAGCTAGAGTTAGGGCTAGGGAGCTGGGGTTAAGAAGTTAGAGTTAGGGCGCTAGAGAGCTGGGGTTAAGAAGCTAGAGTTAGGGCGCTAGGGCTAGGAAGCTAAGGTAAGAGGCTAGAGTTAGGCAGCCAGAGTTAGGGAGCTATAGGTTTAGGGAACTAGGATTAGGAAGCCAGTGTTAGGAAACTAGGGTTAGACAGCTAGTGTTAATGAGCTAGGGTTAGGAAACTAGGGTTAGGAAGCTAGTGTTAGGAAGCTAGTGTTAGGAAGCTAGGGTTAGAGGACCAGATACAATGAGTGATCATCATTTTATTTGATTCAATACTGGGTATCAGGCTGATACTGGTCTCAAACATGATATCGTATCGGTGGCAGGATTCTCAATTGGTCCCATAGTCATCCTTTTTTACAACTTTAATAATGTCAGAAAATCAACGCTGCAATTCAGCCGAAGGAGATAATAAAAAAGTATTCATATTTTCAAAGTTAATTGTCTTTTCAAAACTGACTTTTGAATAAGTGGCAGGTCATTTATTTAGTGATGAACTGCCACAGAATGAGGCAGTCACTGATAATGAATGAACATTATAGGGCATACAATTCAGTCATGTATGTAGCCGTTTAATAATATTTTACAAAGTAAGTCAATTGTCTAGCCTTATAATCAGCAAATTTTTCATCATCGATCATATCGGCAGATACTTAAGATTGCATTATTGGTATTGGATAGGAAACAAAAAAGGGGTATTGTGCCATCTCCAATTCAAATGAATAAATGATCACTCAGATTTGACCAGCGTGGTTTCAGTCTATACCAGTAGAGTCTAGATTCAGTCTATACCAGTAGAGTCTAGATTCAGTCTAAACCAGTAGAGTCTAGATTCAGTCTAAACCAGTAGACCCTGCTCTACCAACTGTTATTGCTTCTTATGTCAAAAGCACATTAGCAATAACAATTGAGCATGGAGTGTGCGTGTGTGTGTGTGTGTGTGTGTGTGTGTGCGTGCGGTATGTGTGTGTGTGTCCTAGAAACACTAAGTGGGGCAATAAGCATCAAACCATCTGGTCATTACCCCTCCCCCACAAAAACACACTAGGAGAGGAGGATGAGAAGGAGGAGACGGACAGGAGGAGGAAGAATGGGGAGAAGAGGAGGAGGAGTGGAGGGAAGATGAAAGGAGGAGAACGAAATAGAGGAGGTGAGATGGGAGGATAGGAGAAGGAGAAGTTAGGAGAGAGGAGAGGAGGTGGGAGAAGGAGATGAAATGAGGGAAGGAAAGAGGTGAGAGGAGAGGAGAGGAGAGGAGAGGAGAGGAGAGGAGAGGAGAGGAGAGGAGAGGAGAGGAGAGGAGAGGAAATGAGGGAAGGAGAGGTGAGGTTAGGAGAGGTGAGAGGTTAGGAGAGGAGGAGATTAAATGAGGGAAGGAGAGAGGAGAGAAGAGGAGGTGGGAGAAGGAAAGGAGGTGAGAGGTGAGAGGTTAGGAGAGAGGAGAGGAGGTGGGAGAAGGAGAGGAGGAGATGAAATGAGGAAAGGAGAGAGGTGAGAGGTTAGGAGAGAGGAGAGGAGAGGGGAAAAGGAGAGGAGGAGGAGATGAAATGAGGGAAGGAGAGAGGTGAGAGGTTAGGAGAGGTGGGAGAGGTGGAGATGAAATGAGGGAAGGAGAGAGGTGAGAGGTTAGGAGAGAGGAGAGGAGGTGGGAGAAGGAGATGAAATGAGGGAAGGAGAGAGGTGAGAGGTGAGGAGAGAGGAGAGGAGATAAGGAAGGAGAAGGAGAGGAGGACATAGAGGAGACTAAAATTGATGGGATGAGATGGGAGCATAGGAAAGAAGGAGAGGCGGTAAGAGAGAATACAGGGGAAAGGAAGAGAAAGGAGAAGTGAGGAGAGAGGAGAACACCTCCCACAGTTATAACAGATGGACTAAGCTCTGCCCTCATATCAGGTTACCTAGTGATCCCCATTAACTCTGACCTTTACCCCTTTCTGCACACATGCATGCACACACAAACACACACACGTTCATGATATGGATAAATGTAGAGTTTAGTGGACAAACAGACATACAGGCAGAGAGATAGACAGAGAGACGACAGACAGGCAGACAGCCTGTCAGAGAGAGGCGAATAGACAGAGAGACGTACTGGTGATGTCAGTGTGTATGTCTGCCATCCTGAAGAGGGGAGCGATGTGCTCTCTGTAGATGAGGACCGACTGCTTCTTATGGCTCCCTGGGTTAATAAACACCTTCAGCTGTCTGGGCCTTGGGAGCACTACACACACACACACACACACACACACACACACACACACACACACACACACACACACACACACACACACACACACACACACACACACACACACACACACACACACACACACACACACACACACACACATATTATACACACACATACAAACACACACATACAAACACACACATACACATTATACACACACATATTATACACACACACATACAAACACACACATATTATACACACACACATACAAACACACACATATTATACACACACACACACATATTATACACACACACATATTATACACACACACATATTATACACACACACATACAAACACACACATATTATACACACATACAAACACACATATTATGATAAAATGATAAACACATACACACAAATTATACACATACAAACACACAAATGCTACACACATACAAACACACACATACACACAAATGATACACACACACACACACACACACAAATAAAGGGTTAGTTCAGCAGGATTTGGGCTTTTTCCGGACCAAAGTGGTCTCACTTCTCTCGGCCAACCCCTGCTGGATCACAAAAGGCGAAAAAGCCCAAATCCTGCAGTAAGCCTATAGCACACAGCAACCATCATCCACCCAGATGATGCAGACCGCTGATTGGTGAGCGAAGCTCTCAGCTTGCAGCCTACAGCTAACATAGCTTAGCTTTGAATCTAATAAACATTGAAATATTGTAATTGGTCCACTTTTGAAAAGTTTGCTGCACTCCATTACATTTGTAGACAAAGATAAGAGGTCCATTCACCAGTTATTGTTTGAAAAGAGGGGGAGACTTTTTATTTTGAGATCTGTTATCCACAGATGTGGTGCACATTGTATGGTGATGAATCACCTTGTAGTGTACATTTGGTGTAATGACAAGTTGCGTAGGTTGCACAGAAGTATGATTTGAAAGCTGTTGTAACAATGTTGCATAGCGTGCACGCAATACAACAACTAACAGGCCGTGATCAAGCGACAGGTAAAGAAACAAGTTTTCTTTCTCTGATAACGATAGAATATAATCTGAGCCTGTCAGTAGCAAAAACCAGCACGTTCAAAGGATTACATTGAGGGGTGCTATCGCCCCAAAGGATTACATTGAGGGGTGCTATCGCCCCAAAGGATTACATTGAGGGGTGCTATCGCCCCACAGGATTACATTGAGGGGTGCTATCGCCCCACAGGATTACATTGAGGGGTGCTATCGCCCCACAGGATTACATTGAGGGGTGCTATCGCCCCCCAGGATTACATTGAGGGGTGCTATCGCCCCACAGGATTACATTGAGGGGTGCTATCGCCCCACAGGATTACATTGAGGGGTGCTATCGCCCCAAAGGATTACATTGAGGGGTGCTATCGCCCCACAGGATTACATTGAGGGGTGCTATCGCCCCAAAGGATTACATTGAGGGGTGCTATCGCCCCACAGGATTACATTGAGGGGTGCTATCGCCCCACAGGATTACATTGAGGGGTGCTATCGCCCCACAGGATTACATTGAGGGGTGCTATCGCCCCACAGGATTACATTGAGGGGTGCTATCGCCCCACAGGATTACATTGACGGGTGCTATCGCCCCACAGGATTACATTGAGGGGTGCTATCGCCCCACAGGATTACATTGAGGGGTGCTATCGCCCCACAGGATTACATTGAGGGGTGCTATCGCCCCACAGGATTACATTGACGCCCGTTTTGGGATTACAGCTCCAGCGTTCTCAACACTGGAGCAATCTCAGACATCGTTGTCTGCATTGGTCCCTGAGCCCCAAAGCGATCGGAAAACAGGCTACAGGTTGACAAATCCCGAAGTTTTCCTTTAAATGTGCACATAGACATTTACATAAATAAATCATATGAAGAAAACGTCCCTAGTTCAGCAATCTACTTGAATTGCTTTGTGAGACTATTCTATAGTACAGTAAAAACATTCTTTACTTACCGTACAATTACGGTCCATTTAACATGTTTCTATGTTTTTAAATGATTTGATGTATGGAAATGATATGACTTAACAATATTACAATTAGTATTTCCTTGTATACTATCTTTATGAATCGAATATGAATGCCACACAGCTGAGGGCAGAACACTGCCAAACTGAAATGCTTCAGTTTGGCAGTGGGTTTCGGGGTAAAGAACACAAATGCATCTCAAAACAGAGATGTGGTCGTCCTAACGTAACAGACGACCTCCAAAGACATTCTTGCACGTCCGCAAGTCTGTCCGTGTCCATTCTCGGTATTGAGAAACAGCCATAGAGAGACAGCATGCTCAGGTGTCACATAAAGTCCAGCCTGCTGCTGTGATGGTTTCTATGATGTTTCCATGGTAACTAATCCTATTGTTGTTGGGGACAGGTATAAAGTTTCAGCAATCACTGATTTACCCTTCAGTAGACAGACAGACAGATAGGTAGACAGACAGGTAGAAAGAAAGCATCATCAGGCAGACAGACAGATGGACAGACAGACTGGTAGACATGCATGAGTGAGTACTAGAAGGAAAGGTGACAGCTGTTGGACAAGGATCACCTGGTATGTATGTCTCAGAGTGACTGTCCTCTAATACTATTAATGATGATGATGATGATGATGATGATGATGATGATGATGATGATGATGATGATGATTTGAGAGTGTAAATGTTTCACAGAGCGAGGGAGATTCTGGTCACTATGGATACACAGAAGGACTCCAGGAAAACAAGTTAATATGTAACATCACACACACGCGGACAGACACACGCGCACACACACATGCGCACAGACACACACACACACACACACAGTGTTCTATCACTTAGTTGGTTTTATGAGGGGAGGAGAGTAGAGAAAATGGAGTTGAGGAAAGCATATCATGATGAGGTATGCTAGCATGTAGCTTAGCATGATGAGGTGTTATGAGGCCAGGCCCACTCTGCATCAACACGACGATCTAACCTATGAACTACCATCTGTACGCACTACATTACAACTACACACTTTACAGAACAATACAACTACACACCTAACACAACTACACACTTTGACCTTTTACACACAATCACTTCATTGTGTGTGTGTGTGTTGTGTATGTGTGGTGTGTGTGTGTGTGTGTGTGTGTGTGTGTGTGTGTGTGTGTGTGATGTGTGTGTGTGTATGTGTGGTGTGTGTATGTGTGGTGTGTGTGGTGTGTGGTGTGTGTGTGTGTGTGTGTGTGTGTATGTGTGGTGTGTGTGTGTATGTGTGGTGTGTGTGTGTGGTGTGTGTGTGTGTGTATGTGTGGTGTGTGTGTGTGTGGTGTGTGTATGTGTAGTGTGTGTGGGGTGTATGTGTGTGTGTGTTACCTGTCAGCAGGTGGTTCAAGTGGGTGAACCAGGTGTGACAGAGGCTGAGGGAGGTGTTGAGGAGGTGGATTCTGGCCTCCTGCAGGCTGTTTCCTGTCCTGCGGCTGCAGAACAGACAGAGGCCCAGCACAGCGCCCCCTGTCTGCTGGCCCGCCGCACGACGCCTCTTCACCTTCACTGCAAACACGTCTCTCAGCCCCACCCTGTCTGACCCCCGCTCTGACCCCTGTTCACCTGTTACAACACAATGAACATGAATAGTAATGTTCAGAATACATCAACACTAAGAATAGTTCATATAAACACATCCCTCAACCACACTCTGCTCCCCTGAGACACACACACAGAGAAACAGACACACAGACAGAGAAACAGACACACACACAGAGAAACAGACACACAGAAAGAGAAACAGACACACAGACAGAGAAACAGACACACATAAAGAGAAACAGACACACACACAGAGAAACAGACACACAGACAGAGAAACAGACACACAGACAGAGAAACAGACACACAGAAAGAGAAACAGACACACACACAGAGAAACAGACACACAGAAAGAGAAACAGACACACACACAGAGAAACAGACACACACACAGAGAAACAGACACACACACAGAGAAACAGACACACACAGAGAAACAGACACACAGAAAGAGAAACAGACACACACACAGAGAAACAGACACACACACAGAGAAACAGACACACACACAGAGAAACAGACACACACAGAGAAACACACACACACACACACAGAGAAACAGACACACACACAGAGAAACAGACACACACACAGAGAAACAGACACACACACAGAGAAACAGACACACACACAGAGAAACAGACACACACACAGAGAAACAGACACACACACAGAGAAACAGACACACAGACAGAGAAACAGACACACAGAGAGAAACAGACACACAGACAGAGAAACAGACACACAGAGAGAAACAGACACACACACAGAGAAACAGACACACAGACAGAGAAACAGACACACACACAGAGTAACAGACACACAGACAGAGAAACAGACACACAGAAAGAGAAACAGACACACAGACAGAGAAACAGACAGGCAGACATTACTGAATGATTACTGATTTAATTAATTAACTATTAATTATAAAATACATAAACACATATGAAATGTTTATGTAAATGTCATGTTTGCATGAGAGTGTGTGTGTTTGTGTTGTGTTTGGTAGAACCTCGCAGCATTTGGTAAGTCTATGGGGGGTTATTAGGGCTATATAGGACAATGTTTGTGTGTGAGAGAGATTACACACGCACGTGTGTGTGTGTCCAGATGCCATGCTTCAGGTGGTCTCAACATGATACAGCCTTCTCTGTTTCTGGTCCAGCTGGCTGCCTACCCCCTTCTAAACAACACACACACACACACACACACACACACACACACACACACACACACACACACACACACACACACACACACACACACACACACACACACACACACACACACACACACACACACACACACACATTCTCTCTCTATCTACATGAGCCAAACTGCTTGTGTTCCTGTCTTTCTATCTTGTCTCAGCTAAACTATAGTCATGTATTACTAAAGTAGGGTCACATAAATCCTCACAACCTACAGCTCATTTGCATGGTTACTAACCTGTGGGGTTGTCAGGGCTAATGAGTGCCATGGTTACTAACCTGTGGGGTTGTCAGGGCTAATGAGTGCCATGGTTACTAACCTGTGGGGTTGTCAGGGCTAATGAGTGCCATGGTTACTAACCTGTGGGGTTGTCAGGGCTAATGAGTGCCATGGTTACTAACCTGTGGGGTTGTCAGGGCTAATGAGTGCCATGGTTACTAACCTGTGGGGTTGTCAGGGCTAATGACTGCCATGGTTACTAACCTGTGGGGTTGTCAGGGCTAATGACTGCCATGGTTACTAACCTGTGGGGTTGTCAGGGCTAATGACTGCCATGGTTACTAACCTGTGGGGTTGTTGCCATGTTTACTATCCTGAAGGGTTGTCAGAGGTTATGAGTTGACATGATTTATAACTAGTAGGGTTGTCAGGTGTGATGGGTTGCCATTGTAACTAACCTGTAGGGTTGTCAGCGGTGATGGGTTGCCATTGTAACTAACCTGTAGGGTTGTCAGCGGTGATGGGTTGCCATTGTAACTAACCTGTAGGGTTGTCAGCGGTGATAGGGGTCCAAGATACGGAGGTGGAGGTGAGCAGGACATCATGACTGATCTTCCCCAGTTTGAAGATTCCCCGTAGCAACACACTGTAAGACACACACATGCACACACACATACACACAATGTGAAATACACTGTAGTAAAACACTAACACGCACACACAAACAAGTACAAAAACACACTGTACTAGTAACACAGACAATGTAAAATACACTGTAGTAAGTTACACTATAACACACACACACACACACACACACACACACACACACACACACAGCATTACACACTGTAGCAACACTGTTAAACACACACACACACACAGACAAACAAACAAACAAAGACACAAACAATGTAAAACACACTGTAACACACACATACAATGTAAAGTACACACTGTAAAACACAACGAAGCCTACTTTAATTTAGTTTTTCACACATGATAAACAATGCGCACACACACACACACACACACACACACACACACACACACACACACACACACACACACACACACACACACACACACACACACCCACACCTGTTGGGTTGTCCGTGTTCTCTCTTCTCTGTCGTCATCCTCTGTGTTGTGTGTGTTGCTTGGTTCCCGTGGCGCGTCGACCATGGACTTTTGATGCTAGCGAGTAGCCGCCTATCTTTAAATTATACACAAGCTAGCCGCGTGTAGCTGCACTTTAGCCAAGTAGCTACATACATAACCTAGCCGGTAGCCGTCTAGCTTCCTACACTACCTAGCCACCTAGCTTCACACACAACCTAGCCGCGAAGCTTCATAAACAACGTGGCCGCCTAGCTGCATACACATGAGTATCGCTTGAGAAGACAACCCGTCTCCATGGAGACGCGGCGGGTGCTTATCCGGTCCCTCGCGACGCAGGTGTGCCCGTGACTTTAAGAAGATAAGCTGGTAAACCGTATCAAGCCCGTTGAGTCAGAGCGCGAGTAATAAATGTCATTACTTATTTCAATGCTTATTTATTTGTGTTCTTGGTCGGTAAGTGTAGCTTTATTAAAACAAACTGTGGCTGTCTGTCAATGTTCAATGGTCAAATATTGACAGACACACAGGCGCGCGCGTGCTACCAGAAGCCCGAGCCACCTGAGCGAGCTCTCCATGGTTCTGGTTGCACGCGGCTGTATAGTACGCAAACATGCGCCACGGTAGGATTGAAGGAGATTATTTATTGATTAGCCATGCATAAAGGAGATTATTATCTTGGCTCGCGCACAACCATCTGTCCCTGTAACACACACACACACACACACACACACACACACACACACACACACACACACACACACACACACACACACACACACACACACACACACACACACACACACATGAAGAAATGCACACAAAGACTCACGCATAGAGGCATAACGATAACTGTATGTATTATGTATTGTATTATGTGTAAATGTATTAATCGATTGAGGTTGGTCACTTTATATTCCCTGGATGTATTATGTGTTTCATGAGAATGTCAGAATTTCAGTTTGACTTGGAGAGAGAAAGAGTTTATGGAGTTTCTGTGTTTGTTTCATACGTTTATGCTTATTTATATAATTTAGCTAAATGCCAAACTATCAGGGGGTTTCTTGAATAACACCGGTTTTATTGTATTGCACTTTATACATTAAAGAAAAAACCAGCACAAGGCCATCGAAACTAGCTCATATACAAAACATAGAACATCATGTGGCAAACAAGAAAAATATACACGTCTTTATTTGTATGGTCATTGTTGGCTTATGACAAAGGATTTTAAATTGCATAGTTATTTCCAGATTATTGCTAAAAGATTGTTGTTTCTTTGACATAATAAAGGGTAGGGGAATCATTTGGACAGGACTAAAGTTTATAAAGCTTACTCCAGACTCCAGTTTAACTGGCTACCTCTGGGTCTGTAGGACTCTGGTCTAACTCTGCCTCTGTAGGACTCTGGTCTAACTCTGTCTCCAAAGGATCCTGGTTAACCTGGAGTAACTCTGCCTCTGTAGGACTCTGGTCTAACTCTGTCTCCAAAGGACTCCGGTTAACCTGGAGTAACTCTCCCTCTGTAGGACTCTGGTCTAACTCTGTCTCCAAAGGACCCTGGTTAACCTGGAGTAACTCTGCCTCTGTAGGACTCTGGTCTAACTCTGTCTCCAAAGGACTCCGGTTAACCTGGAGTAACTCTGCCTCTGTATGACTCTGGTCTAACTCTGTCTCCAAAGGACCCTGGTTAACCTGGAGTAACTCTGCCTCTGTAGGACTCTGGTCTAACTCTGTCTCCAAAGGACCCTGGTTAACCTGGAGTAACTCTGCCTCTGTAGGACTCTGGTCTAACTCTGTCTCCAAAGGACCCTGGTTAACCTGGAGTAACTCTGCCTCTGTAGGACTCTGGTCTAACTCTGTCTCCAAAGGACCCTGGTTAACCTGGAGTAACTCTGCCTCTGTAGGACTCTGGTCTAACTCTGTCTCCAAAGGACCCTGGTTAACCTGGAGTAACTCTGCCTCTGTAGGACTCTGGTCTAACTCTGTCTCCAAAGGACCCTGGTTAACCTGGAGTAACTCTCCATCTGTAGGACTCTGGTCTAACTCTGTCTCCAAAGGACCCTGGTTAACCTGGAGTAACTCTGCCTCTGTAGGACTCTGGTCTAACTCTGTCTCCAAAGGACCCTGGTTAACCTGGAGTAACTCTGCCTCTGTAGGACTCTGGTCTAACTCTGTCTCCAAAGGACTCCGGTTAACCTGGAGTAACTCTGCCTCTGTAGGACTCTGGTCTAACTGGACTAACTAAATGTAACATAGGACTCTGATCTAAGTGGATTACCCTTGTCTCTATAGGACCCAGGTTTAACTAACCATGTCTATAGGACTCTAGTTTCAATTGACTAACCCCCCCCCCCCCACTCATATGGTTCTCATGACTCGTGAAAGATGGCATTCAGTGTGGTCATGCTTCTCTCGTGGGGGGCGTGGCTTCTCTCGTGGGGGGCGTGGCTTCTCTCGTGGGGGGCGTGGCCGTCAAACCCCATCAGTCCGTCGAGGGGGTGGGCGGAGGCGTACAGTGGGGGGCCGTAGTGTTGCAGACCGAAGGGGAAGTCCCCTGCCGCCACTTCCTGTTTGAAGGAGGAGAAATTTCCATTGACACTGAGGGGGGGGCTGAGAGGGGCTCCGTCAAAGGCGGGGCTAGAGCAGTCTGTGAGGAGGGGGCCGTCGTACACGTAGGTAAGGGGCTTGGCATGGGAGAAGTCCAGGTGACCATAGGGGGGGCTGGGTAGACCCGGTGTCAGACCGGGACCCTGGAAGGAGTAGGACCCCACTCCCTGGAGGTGGGGGTCACAGCTCTGCTCTGGGAGGAAGGTCCTGGGGTTGAGCTGGAGACACCCAGCCACCAAGTTGGTGGTGGGCTGGGACAAACCTGCAGACAGACCGGTAGAAAGACAGCCAGGTTAGTCAGACAGACAGCCTCTACCAGCGGTTCAACCGTACCAGGGTGAAATTAAAATGAACCAAGTTGTGTGCTTTGAAAGCTCCCAAAGACTGGTCCAACTGGACTAACTCTGGTCTTACTTGAACTAACTCTGTCTCTATTGGACTCTGGTCTACCTGGACTAACTCTGTCTCACTAGGCCTCAGGGGCTCCCTGGACTAACTCTCTCTCTCTATAGGACTCTGGTCTACCTGGACTAACTCTGGTCTAACTGGATTACCTATAGGACTCTGGTTTAACTGATCTAAATCAGGATTCACTGGACTAACTCTCTCTCTATAGGACTCTGGTCTACCTGGCCTAACTCTGGTCTAACTGGACTAACTCTGGTCTAACTGGATTACCTATAGGAGTCTGGTCTAACTGGTCTAAATCAGTATTAACTGGACTAACTCTCTCTCTCTATAGGAGTCTGGTCTAACTGGTCTAACTCTGTCTCTATAGAACTCTGGTCTACCTGGCCTAACTCTGGTCTAACTGGACTAACTCTGGTCTAACTGGAGTAACTATAGGACTCTGGTCTAACTGGTCTAAATCAGGATTAACTGGACTAACTCTCTATAGGACTCTGGTCTAACTCTCTCTCTATAGGACTCTGGTCTAACTGGACTAACCCTCTTTATGTACTAATCATGTATAAATGGGTAACTAACCTTTACAGAGTGCCTTTAGCAAGGAGAGCAGGTCAGATCTGTCTCTATATGTATTATTACATGTATTAATGTGTTATTAGCTCACCTTTACAGAGTGCCTGGACGAAGGAGAGCAGGTCGGATCTGTCTCTATATGTATTATTACATGTATTAATGTGTTATTAGCTCACCTTTACAGAGTGCCTGGACGAAGGAGAGCAGGTCGGATCTGTCTCTATATGTATTATTACATGTATTAAGGTGTTATTAGCTCACCTTTACAGAGTGCCTGGACGAAGGAGAGCAGGTCGGATCTGTCTCTATATGTATTATTACATGTATTAAGGTGTTATTAGCTCACCTTTACAGAGTGCCTGGACGAAGGAGAGCAGGTCGGATCTGTCTCTATATGTATTATTACATGTATTAAGGTGTTATTAGCTCACCTTTACAGAGTGCCTGGACGAAGGAGAGCAGGTCGGATCTGTCTCTATATGTATTATTACATGTATTAAGGTGTTATTAGCTCACCTTTACAGAGTGCCTGGACGAAGGAGAGCAGGTCGGATCTGTCTCTATATGTATTATTACATGTATTAAGGTGTTATTAGCTCACCTTTACAGAGTGCCTGGACGAAGGAGAGCAGGTCGGATCTGTCTCTATATGTATTATTACATGTATTAAGGTGTTATTAGCTCACCTTTACAGAGTGCCTGGACGAAGGAGAGCAGGTCGGATCTGTCTCTATATGTATTATTACATGTATTAAGGTGTTATTAGCTCACCTTTACAGAGTGCCTGGACGAAGGAGAGCAGGTCGGATCTGTCTCTATATGTATTATTACATGTATTAAGGTGTTATTAGCTCACCTTTACAGAGTGCCTGGACGAAGGAGAGCAGGTCGGATCTGTCTCTATATGTATTATTACATGTATTAAGGTGTTATTAGCTCACCTTTACAGAGTGCCTGGACGAAGGAGAGCAGGTCGGATCTGTCTCTATATGTATTATTACATGTATTAAGGTGTTATTAGCTCACCTTTACAGAGTGCCTGGACGAAGGAGAGCAGGTCGGATCTGTCTCTATATGTATTATTACATGTATTAAGGTGTTATTAGCTCACCTTTACAGAGTGCCTGGACGAAGGAGAGCAGGTCGGATCTGTCTCTATATGTATTATTACATGTATTAAGGTGTTATTAGCTCACCTTTACAGAGTGCCTGGACGAAGGAGAGCAGGTCGGATCTGTCTCTATATGTATTATTACATGTATTAAGGTGTTATTAGCTCACCTTTACAGAGTGCCTGGACGAAGGAGAGCAGGTCGGATCTGTCTCTATATGTATTATTACATGTATTAAGGTGTTATTAGCTCACCTTTACAGAGTGCCTGGACGAAGGAGAGCAGGTCGGATCTGTCTCTATATGTATTATTACATGTATTAAGGTGTTATTAGCTCACCTTTACAGAGTGCCTGGACGAAGGAGAGCAGGTCGGATCTGTCTCTATATGTATTATTACATGTATTAAGGTGTTATTAGCTCACCTTTACAGAGTGCCTGGACGAAGGAGAGCAGGTCGGATCTGTCTCTATATGTATTATTACATGTATTAAGGTGTTATTAGCTCACCTTTACAGAGTGCCTGGACGAAGGAGAGCAGGTCGGATCTGTCTCTATATGTATTATTACATGTATTAAGGTGTTATTAGCTCACCTTTACAGAGTGCCTGGACGAAGGAGAGCAGGTCGGATCTGTCTCTATATGTATTATTACATGTATTAAGGTGTTATTAGCTCACCTTTACAGAGTGCCTGGACGAAGGAGAGCAGGTCGGATCTGTCTCTATATGTATTATTACATGTATTAAGGTGTTATTAGCTCACCTTTACAGAGTGCCTGGACGAAGGAGAGCAGGTCGGATCTGTCTCTATATGTATTATTACATGTATTAAGGTGTTATTAGCTCACCTTTACAGAGTGCCTGGACGAAGGAGAGCAGGTCAGGGGACTTGCCCGAGTGGAGCACCTCGCTCAGAGCCCAGATGTAGTTCTTGGCCAGACGCAGAGTCTCTATCTTGGACAGCTTCTGTGTTTTAGAGTAGCATGGCACCACCCTCCTCAGCCCTTCCAGGGCGTCGTTCAGCCCGTGCATCCGGTTCCTCTCCCTCGCGTTCGCCTTCATCCTTCGCATCTTGAACCTTTTGACGTAAACCAACGGTTACCTTAGCATTAAACCATAGCTTCTTTTAAACCTTTTATTATTAACCACCTTATTATAAACCACATCTCAAACCTTTAATATAAACCATCGTATCATAAACATTATCTCAAACCTTTTAATATGAAACACCTTATCATAGTATTTAGTTAATATTTTTGTATGAACCACCTTATTATACATCATATATTAAACCTTTTCATATAAACTGCCTTTTTATAGTATTAACTAATTTTCCTTTTTATAACTATTCCCAAAGTTCCCTACCCAATTCCTCCTTCATGCTTCATGCTAGAACAATAATTCAAACTTGACTACCTCACTATCAAAACCTCTATGCAAGGCAGACATTGATGATCTCTCACCTTTGACACAGGGGTTGCTATGCATACAACAACTCCATATCACTTAGCCATGCCCGAGCACCCACCCAGAACCTCCTCGCAACCACCTAGAACACCCTAGCAACTACCCAGAACATCCTAGCAACCAACCTAGAACACCCTGACAACCACGTAGAACACACTGGCAACAACGTAGAACACCATAGCAACCAGGTAGAAAACCCTACCAACCACCCAAAACACCCTAACAACCAACAAGAACACTCAAGCAACCGTCTATAACACTCCAGCAACTGTCCAGAACACCTTAGCAACCATGTAAAACACCCCAGCAAACATCCAAAACACCCAAGAAGCAACATATAACACCCTAGCAACCACCGTGTGGGTGCTAGGGTTTTAACTACATTAACATTATAACTACATTAACTATATTTTAACTACCTGTGGCTTAAGCTAGCTTGCTAGCGTAAGCCAGCCATTTTGATGGTCTTCCATAATCAATGGCATCATTGATCATGGAAGACAATCATGAACTAACTACCTGTGGCTTAAGCTAGCTTGCTAGCTGACTGTTTACACCCATCCTTAAGAGCTTCCGTTCCTAGCTCTAGCATAACATAGGCTCCTATCAGATCAGAATACAATGTGTAATGTCATAATGGATCAGCGTTGTATTAGATCTAGGTTTGTCAATAACATGTGGCAGGGTAACCGGCTTTTTTTGCTTCCTGACTGCCATTGCTATTTAACCATCCAGTGGCTAATAATGACCACGGGATGACGACCATTGCCTTGAGTGGGTAAAACACAGGGAGCGACTAGGCTGAGGGCATCGGATTGTTTAGCCCACATTGATGTCCAGACGGTTTGCCAAGTTTCCTTCGGCCATTTACCAAGGTGTTCAAGAGCAATTTAAGGCTGTAGATGAACTCTAAATGTCTATCTATGCAACCAGGTATCACGCATATGCATGTAATCTCTCAATGCATTATTGATGGGCCTATTGGGCCTATTTTCAAACAAAAATAAATAAATTGCATACCGGTATATTACACAATTGTTAGATCACATCAGTGTAAAATAGGCGCTGAGCTAACCATGCAATATATGTATTATAAAAGAAGTTCAAGGACGTTTGACATTTAGTTGTGAATCATAATTTTAATATTTACAATAATGGAAACAAAGACACTATCAAAACATTGCATTTCAAAGTGAATTCAAACAATATACAATGCAGCCTGCCTGGCGGGTTCACCTTTAGCATGGCTAAACATAGCTCACGTTGGTCCTTACAACTGGATTGCCACATTATTGGCAACATTTTAAGAGACCCATCAAACAAGAGCTGCGAATTACGCCATTTTCCCCATCCTCCTCCCCTTTCTCTTCTTCCTCAGAGGAGAAAGGAAGTGAACTCGGAGTCGTGTCTGGCTGCTAGCTGTCCTCTAATGGCTCGATGCCCAAGCTGCTGGCAAGCCCGCTGGGTGAAGGTGAACACACAGTGACAGTGTTGCTCTTTACCCTGCACAGCTGGGAACCATTTCAAACTATTTTAAAAAGAACAATTTTAAAATAGGTTACACTAGCTTGAGAGTTGACTCTAATCAACAGTTACAGGCTCTTTGCTTTGCCTCAAAGTATATGTCTGCGGCTTTGTGGGTGTTGAGGTCAAAGGTGATGACTCTTGCAGTGGCGCGCCCATATAATGCTGTTAGTAGTTGCAAGTAACCAGTCATTGATAGTGATGGCACTACAGTTTGCATTGAACCTGGGAGAAAGAGAAAACATGAGCAAATTGGAATTGCGAAAGTCATTGAACAGCCTACAGCAGTGAAGAGTACATATTCAATTCTAAAAATAAGTATTCTAACTGGCAGGCATATATTGTGCATAAACGTAATGGTGCAGGTAAAGTAGAATAAACATTATGCTGTCCATTGTGTGGCTTGTAGTGGTGTTTCTGTAATACGGCTTGAACATCACAAAGCATCATGGGAGATTTTGTTGGTCATGTTGAGAGAGTGTCGTAGAACTGTCAAATCGTAATCAATCTAAATATAACCTACCTTTTTTTGTTGCCATATCTTGCATGAGAAATGCTGTGGCAGTTTCAAACACAACAATGTTGTGTTTAATAATGACAAATCATTTCACGATTAATTACTAAACAATGACCAAAAATCAACTACTTCTAACAAAATAACTAACATTCCAATGGTTTTATGCTTCCAAAATGGAGGCGGTCATCGCGATGTGACCTCGCGATGCACGAGCCCAATACGGTCTACATAGTATCAGGCCTTTTCCTTACTCAATGGTGTGTTGAACGGCATATTCAGTAAGCATTATTATCAACATAAATACATGGCTACGCTACCAAGAAACGTTATTGATCACAAAAGAAAATGTAGCCTTAGGCTGGCACTATCATAAGGTATCTATCTGAGTGGATCCAAATACTCGCAATTAGATTCCCCCACTACTCAGGCAACTCACCACAATCACTTCTAGAAACAGCCTAAGACAAAACGGCTAGGCTTTAGGTAACGCTAAAGTACTTAATACTTACAGTTTGGTAGTGATGGGGGGTGGCCAGGGGATATTGTCGGCTGCAGAATGACGCGGGCCTGGTCCTTCGTGGCTAACAAGGACCCTTAGAACTGCTGTGGGGTTCAGATGCCGTGGTGACGGCTCTCCCTCCAGTAGAGCTTCCAATTTGGGCTCAAGGTCCTCCGATTAGAAAGAAGCGTACAAACACGAGCATTTTCAAATTTTGCTCAACGGAGTCTCGTTGTGATTGGGGTCGTTTATAGCCCATAGCCACTACCATGCATGTTGGGTTAGGGTTAACCCTAACCCAACATGCACTAACCTACCATGCATGTTGCCAGCATGGTAGGTTTGTGAATTGTGATAAATAAAAAGCAAACGAAAGCGTCTAGAGTTGTCTTCTTATTTGATCACCATATATATATATATATATTCTTATTAAACGGTGGATGCGTCTTATTAAACGGTGCTCCTTTAACAACTCGGTCGATATATTACCTTTAACCTTTGTCACATTTACATTTTTATACTTTATACAAATATTCTTTTATGGTGAATAAAAAAGAAATCCATTAATTTACAAAGCAAAATATTGCCTGACATAGGACCTCTTAAGTAGGTAAAGGAACATATATTTACAAAAGGAGGGGCCACTTGCAGCAAAGCAGGGTCAGTTACAGTGGATCATAATGGCATTTCCGGTGGTACCCCATTATAATACACCTGTACACTATGACAACCCACTTAGGGCGCATTCACACCTATAGTTTGGTAGACTCAGTCCGATTCAGGTTCTTTTTTGGGCAAACCTAACAATGTAAAGAAACACCTCTTGGTGAAGTGGGTAGGTCAACTATTGGACAGAACATCCAAAGGAAACTCACATCACTTCCTTCTTGGGGACTATAACAATGGAGCAACAAAAACTTCGCAAAAAAACGGTCGTTTTTTTTAATTCTGCTTCGGTGTTCTTTCTAATAAAAAATAACCTTATTTCCAACGGTCACTGAATAATTCAATAACGTCAGTGTTTTTGTGCGTGACCTCAAGCAATAGCTTTGTATAAGGAGGTGAAAGCGCACTCAACTTAGTGAAAGCAAGTTGAGCTTCAGTTAACTTTACAGCGCGCGTTCGGCCATGCGATTGGACAATCGACATTCGGTGAGTACTGGCGGACCGTACTGGTTTTTCCATCGACAACGTGGTGAAATCCCACAAGCAGCCACTAGAGAGAGTGCGGGGCGTGGCCACGCGTTTGGTCGGGCCGTACGGCGACTCTTCACGTTGCTTCTCCACCCTTCCTTTAACTCTTCCATGATTCCCAGCTCCTTCAGCAGCTCCTTCTTTAGTGTTGCAAAGGTCTTCTCTCCGGTATTCAGTTCAAGCTCCAGTCATGCCGGGCACACATTTTTGCTTGTGTCTTTTTTAAGCAGTTTGATTACTTAATGGACTTTCACTCATTTATTTTGTAGATGGGGAGAGTAGTCCTGATTGAAAAATGTGTTTGTCTTGAAAGAAAACGTGTCCCTCCATGCCATTAACACGTCTTTTACCGCTGCATCTAGGAATCTCACTATTATTGCTATAGGAGGGGCTGTTGAATCCTTAGGCTTAGACACAAGGCGATGTACCTTTTCAATGTTAATCTCCATTTCTGGTGGTTTGAGTACCTTCTGAAGCAGCACAAACTGAGGCCGTATCTCTTCCGTCACTTCCTTCTGGGATTTGGAAAATTCTTCTGTTGTTGTTTCTGTCTGTTTTGGAGGTCATCACATTTTCGCTGAGACGTCTGTATCGTGGTGCAGAAAATATCCTAGCACCCTGTGGTGTCGCATCGCTGTATCTTCGACTGTGCTAATTCTATCATCATGTTCCACCATCTGGTCTTTCATATCAGTAGCGGCTTGTTCCAGTTGTTCGAGGGACATCTTAGTGTGATTATGTCCATCTTCATTGTCTTTACGGAGTTTCCTCAACTCTTCAAGTACCTTTAGGTCTTCCTGAGCTTTGTTGCTAGCAGTGTTTAAGCTAGGTGGTCCCTGTTTATCCGCCTTTTCTCTCAAGGTGTCTTGTTTGCTGGGGTTCTTTTGTCTGGTATTTGAACTCATTTTGTAGGGGTACTCTTTTAGCGGTTTGACGCCTGATAACTTTAGTTGTCACCTTTTTTTGTCCGACAGAGCTCCCTCTTTATGCCGCTTTATGCTTCCTTTCATGACGTAAATGGGAGTTCCTTTAAAAACAGATTCTCTATATCTCTTACACTTGTTATAAGAATGTCGATTTATAAAATGTTCGCGTGTTTTCACTTTTTCCATCCCCGCTCTGGCCCAACTAGCTTCAACCAAAGCAAAAACCTAAATATTTCACAGACACACAATGTAAAGTTTAAACTGTTGCAGTGGTCGTTATTTCACTGGCGTTTAAATAATTATAGGATTGGAATTATACATTTTGAGCATTGGGTGTTTATGTGTGATGACCCCCATTTATTTTACTATGGGCCACAATTGAGACTATCCCAATGGTTGACACAACCATCTTGTCTTTTACACAATTTTAAACTCAGAAAAAACTCTCAACATACTTGAAGGGACAGATATATATTTCCATATGTTCGTCTATTTCTGAGCATGCCCATGTCCAAGTTATAGTAGTTTGAGTTAATGAGGTTATGGTTTGAGGCTGGGTTCTTCATACAAGGCATATCTGTTTCTGCACACAATGAGGTATGTTTCTAAAAGCAATCTTTTTCCCGTCATTGTATCTATACACGATACGGAATATGAAAGCTGAGAACCCAGATTCCAACAGTATCAGCCATGTCATTCTGTGACCTCAACCCGTCTCGTTCACGGTAACGGTCCGTTACATCTGATCATCAATGGCGCCGTAGCCCCTGTACCCACTAACTGTACCCGCTAACTTCTGGGGAAACACGCGGAAACAGGAATCCAGCTGAGGCCTGATTTATCGATATTATATTTGTATATCGATCGAGCATACTGCGATGTGCTACTATGACAGGTGGCTAATGATAGCCACCAAGCTAATGCAGTTTCCCACACATGGAATTTTCTTGGGCGACCCATTTGAACTTTTCTTTCCTTTATCCGGCCGATCGACAGGGTTTCCAAAACATTTACTGTTTTTATACAAATTAAAATGGGTACAATTGTGTTTCATTGTAGAGCGGCGCGCAACACATTGATTCGCTCTCTCTCCCCAGCACACTGACGATGGACCGTCTGTGAATACCCCCTCCATGCCCACTCTGAATCAACATCATCAATAAGCATTGATATTATCTATCCAGAGTTCCCGAATCAGCATTAGGGATGCCAGAAATACCAAAACACTTTAATCGAATACACGGTCTAAGTCTCAACGAGTTGGCTACTCGTGTACTCATTTTGTAAGAGGTCTGTCATGGTTTCCACTAATGTACACGTATTGAAAGTCAGTGTACTGAACTTGTATATGTTAAGTCAGTTAATCCTGTATTATATACTGTCTATGTTAAGTCAGTTAAACCTGTATTATATGCAGTCTATGTACCGAATTGAGCTGATTTGCGTTTCCACTACCAGTTTAAACGCGCCCGAGATGGACCATCTCCGAGGGCGGGCCAAAGTGAGCCCCCCCCCCCCCCCCCCCCCCCCCCCCCCCCCAAGTGGGCTGCGGTGACGTCAGCCCTGGCTGCTGTTCGGAGCGAGTTGTCTCTCAAATAAACCTATAAAAATACAATAAACTGTAAGTTCGTGTGTATGAGACGCTCAACAGCTTGATGCTTTATTATTCATTTGTTCCTATAACTATGTAAGCCTAATTATTCTATAATTCTGGGAAACATTGACCAATGTGTAAACAGGACTAATAAATTGCCTCTCAATGACAAAAAAGGGGGAATATTGAACGTCAAACTGAATTCATCATCGCCGTCCGTCTGAAACAACCCAAATATATTATATGTCTCATAAACGAATCAATCCGATTTTACGGTAGGCTATAATTTAAAACTATATCAATAAATAAAACAATTCTCCTTCACGTCACCTTCGATCACAAGTAGAATCTAATCCTATGGGGAACACTGTAATGTATACGGTTACATTATACATTTACAAAAATGTTCCACATGCTCATAGTTATTTTTAGTATTATTGTTTTGACCACGGATAACGCTGGGCCACCCCACGATAGCATTATCTATTTGTTTGGGGAGTCGACTCAGCAAATGGTAAGTAAGTTAACATTATGTTACTTACGTAAATTAACCTGACTAAACGTAACATGAATCCAACTTGAATACATTAACTCAGATTTCCAACGGCAATGGTGGACAACCTCTCGCATGTTCCCGCCCGCGCTTCTTTACGACGTCATCAAACTATGGCGTTTTTTTATTTATTTTTATTGAGAGAAATTTTATATTTTCCTTTAAGTGTTTATAAAGCATTATTAAACACGTTGTAAATAGTTTCTTAATCAACTTACACATTTTAAATGATCTTGTAAACCATGTTTTCATTATCTTAATAATAATTTAGAACTGATTATAAATTATTTACTGATTAGTATTCATTTAGGAACAATGAATTCACTATTTAATACTTTATTAATGATTCAAAGTTGCAGTTATTCTAAAGTGCTATTCTAAAGTGCTAATGGGCATACTTTATTAGTAACAAACCATAACTTAAACTTTTAATATAATCCACCTGATAATAAAGCACATATTATACCTTTTAATATATACCACCTAATATAATTCGATTAATCGTTTACATAAACCACCTCATCATAAACCATACCTTTATCTTTACTTAAACCTAAAAAAAAAAACTTCTAAACCTTCTAAACCTAACCCTCTTTACTTAAAGCGCACGTGCGCTTTATACAAATGATCCATATATGTCACCTCCCGGGCTCCGTAGTTTTCTGACCTCTTGTTCATCGCGGCAAAGGAAATAAACAATAGAAAGAGAAGCAAAACGAGAGCTAACATTGTCATTAAATCATCTGTTAAACCTGACACTTATTTTTAATTAACATTAAACCATCTCATATCTTATTTTAAACCTAGTTTAAATCTCCTAAACCAGAGATTATTTTATTTGAATAGACCACTACCAATCTTACCTAAGAACAGAACCAAACTTGGAATGCTCTGTAGCTAACTAATGAATTACTTAAAAAAACACATGAATTCAAATCCTACAAATGATCTATATGGAAAAGTAAACACCTCTGAATGCGGGCTTTGGTCATTTTCTTTTTTTTCGGCCCTCGCCTTTTGGGTATGTTGTCTCCATCTTCCTCTTCTTCTTCTTCATCCTCCTCCTCTTCTCCCTCCTCCCCGTCTTCCCCCTCAAGCCGCTGATGGTCCTCCTCCTCTTCCTCCTCTTCCTCACACGGCTCCCGCGCACCGCCCTCCTCTAGCACGCGCTCCTCCGTACAACACTTGGTCATTTTAAACTATTAACATTAAAACAGAAATATGTTTTGAGTTACTACGAATAAGTTTCTGTACAAGACATTGTTATATGTATTATTATTATCTGTACATTATTATTAAATTACTAATACTATTAGCTACAAGACCTGGTGAGAATATAATGGTGGTTAAATAAGAACGGAAGTGTTTCTCTAAGTTACTGCTTCCCAGCGGGGGCCCCTCCTGCTCACCGATGGCCGTCGACAGACACTACGACGTGGGGCCACACACTTGAAGATTCGGACGCCTATCTGCTCATCATAGTCAACACGGAGGAACGACAACTTGCCGCAAAGTATTTAATCTTTGAATTGAATCCGAAGCGAAAAAAAAAAGCAAGAGCTGCGGCTCACAGCGCGGGGGCCTGAGGCCCTGAGACCGAGAACAGCGGGCCTGGCATGAAGAAGAAAAGGCCCTCAATATTCTGTAAAACAACACTGTTTAGACCGAACAAAGTTGAATTCACAGTCGGCTGCAATCCCTTCGCTTTGCGTCTTCCATCTATCACACGCACGCACCGTTTCGGCCAAAGCGGAATGAAAAGGAAAAGGGAAAAAAGGGAATCTCCTAAAAACCAAAGTAGTGGACTTTCAGGCACAGCCAGCTGTGGTGAGAGAGAGACACAGAGAGAGAGAGAGAGAGAGAGAGAGAGAGAGAGAGAGAGAGAGAGAGAGAGAGAGAGAGAGAGAGAGAGAGAGAGAGAGAGAGAGAGGGAGAGACAGAGAGAGAGAGAGAGAGAGAGAGAGAGAGAGAGAGAGAGAGAGAGAGAGAGAGACCTGCACTCTGAAATGCAGCTACTGTGATATCCTCTTATTACAAATTAGGCTATATAATGAAATCTTTTTTAATAACTTTAAAAAGGTCATATTTCTCCAGCCCTGCACCCGGCCCGGGTCATGGAAGATGTAAAGCTTGGTCGGGCTTCAGAGCTCTGATGCTGTGTTCTCATTTACCGCTCAAACGACAAGCACGAGCGTGTCGAACCCGTTGATATTTACCGGGCCGTCGCAGCCTGGAGACGAACCAATCGGAGCTTGCGAACTTGTGATTTCCTTCCGATTTCCTTCCGATCGCTGCTGGAACCGTTTGGTGTACGCACGACTCGAGCACGGTTCAATTGTTAATACAAATTAAAACCTTTAACTATTAAGTTACCAAGTTATAGGCTATTAGTCACCCTAGATCATGCATACATGTACTGTATATGTCTAATATGAATATGAAGAATAAGAATGAATAGGCCTATGTCACAAAAAGTAAATACATCAGTGTCATTTTCAACTATGTACCTATTATTAGTCGAAACATCTATTTTATTGTATTAATATAATCATTCTTATCGTCATTATCTGGAAACGTGTGTGTGTGTGTGTGTGTGTGTGTGTGTGTGTCTGTTTGTCTGTTAAATGGGTGGAGAGACAGAGCGAGAGAGAGAGAGACAGAGAGTGAGAGAGAGAGACAGAGAGAGAGAGAGAGAGAGAGAGAGAGAGAGAGAGAGAGAGAGAGAGAGAGAGAGAGAGAGAGGGGTACTATACAGAACACAGATTTTTAAACAATTAATCCATCTATAGTTAATTATCAATCTCAGGTAATTTGACGTTTGAGCAGAATACAAACTGTAATCAGCAGAACGTTTTCTCAAAAGATGCACGCATTTTGAACATTAATAGACCTATTGATTATAATACCAAAAACAGTATTTAATGTTTGTATAATTATACCAATTATTCTTGGTATTTTTATAGTAATTTTTATAGTTATTATTTGGGAATATATATATTGAATATATATACATCATGAAAGTTGTAGTTCTATTAGCTTAATTTGAACACTGATAAACCGCTCATGAGGGCTTTAACAGCAGTTCAACTGACCTTTGCAGTAATTATTGTTTTTAAACTTAATAGTAATAATACAACTATTAAAGCCACTTAATTTAACCTTTATGTAAATTAAATTAGTCAATAAAAAAAATATTTTTTTGAAATATCAGCATTTGT
>JACYXH010000500.1:397500-420000 GCA_026745465.1 Lota lota | reverse complement strand
TGTCTAAACCTATAAAGTAGTAGTGTTGTCTAAACCTATAAAGTAGTAGTGTTGTCTAAACCTATAAAGTAGTAGTGGTGTCTAAACCTATAAAGTAGTAGTGTTGTCTAAACCTATAAAGTAGTAGTGTTGTCTAAACCTATAAAGTAGTAGTGTTGCCTAGTGGTTCTCAGCCTTTAAGGTGGGCCACCGATTTGTCATCAAGACCTTTCCTGAACCACCTCATATGCAAACGGTACAAAATAGATAAATACACTGCAGTGGCTGAGCAAAGAGTGCCTGCTCCCCCTTTACACACAAGACTTACTGCAAAGCCACGGCTAGTGGGAAACATCAGACAGAAAAAGTCAGCGGTCTGCTTATGCTCCCAGTGTGTTCATTTAGCAAAACCTTAATGGAAAACCTTAATGGAAAACATATCTGCCTCTTCTTCCCGTCGCCTGTCCCTCCCCTGTTTTCATCCCCCTTTCTCTCCCTACTCTCCCCCTGTCCCCACATCATTCAGTTCACTCTCCAGCTCTTCTTCTCTCCTTTTTTTTTTTTTTACTATTATTGTAATTCTGTCTATTTCAAAAATCAAATCCCACGTACCACCTGCAGTACCATCCCGTACCACCAGTGGCACGTGACGTGCACAACAGGTTGAAAAACCCTGGCGTAAACCATTCATCCCCCATGACCTGAACGGTATGTGATGGTAAAGTGCAGGTGTGGTGGGGGTTGATAGTAAAGGGCAGGTGTAGTGGGGGTTGATGGTACAGTGGTGTAGAGACGATGCAGTGTCAGGCCATGGCTGGAAGTGTCAATGAATTCAACTCTAGGTGGGTTAGTTTGGGTGGGATGGGTTAGTTTAGCTAAGTGGGTTGGTCTGGGTGGGTTAGGTGAGTAAGGTTGTTCAGGCTGTGGATTGGCTTAGGTGGGTTGGGTTAGGTGGGCTAGGCTGGTTAGTTAGGTGGGCTAGATTGGTTGGATTAGATGGGCTGAAATGGTTAGTTAGGTGGGCTAGGCTGGGTAGTTAGATGGGCTAGGTTGGTTTGGTGAGGTGGGCTAGGCTGGTTAGTTAGGTGGGCTAAATGGGGCTTAGGGGCTTAGGTGGGCCTCACCCAACCCACCTAGCCCACCTATCCCAACCCATTGGTTGGATGGGTTGGGTTAGGTGGGCTGTATGAATGTAACAGTTATAAATGTATATTATATGTGTGTCATGTATATTAGGCTGAAGTGTTGGTGTGGAAGGGGTTGGCAAGGTGATGTAGACCAGTGCAGGGGTGATGTAAACCAGTGCAGGGGTGGTGTAGACCAGTGCAGGGGTGGTGTAGACCAGTGCAGGGGTGATGTAGACCAGTGCAGGGGTGGTGTAGACCAGTGCAGGGGTGATGTGGACCAGTGCAGGGGTGGTGTAGACCAGTGCAGGGGTGATGTAGACCAGTGCAGGGGTGATGTGGACCAGTGCAGGGGTGATGTGGACCAGTGCAGGGGTAGTGTATACCAGTACAGGGTGTTGAGGATTGTATTAATTGTTATAAAAATTAGATATGGTTTCGCCTCATGCTCTTTTCCCCCCTCCCTGCCAGAACCCTGTCTCTGACCCCCACTGCTAGTTGACGACACATTTTCCCTGCCCTCACACCCCTCCCTGCCAGATCCCTTTCTCTGAACCCCAGTTTGAGTTGATTAAACAATTTATGTGTATTTACCTTCATCCTGTTCTCATCCTCCTCCCTGCCAGACGTCTGTCTCTAACCCCCTTTTGTTCTTAAAGCTAATACCAACGGAGCAACCTAGGGGTTGGTATTAGCATCAAATGGCCCTTCTTTGGTCTTACAGCCAACAACAGATCCCCCTCAGATCAACATGTCAGGGGCCCATCTGGCCCAGGTAGCACACCCGGCCAAGTCTTTCGCCTAGAGAGAGTGAAGGCGGTTTGTGATTGGCTTGTTTGAATAACAGTAACCCAATAGGAATCAGTGGGTTAGACCTTTTGAATGTTATTAGGTAATGATTGGAGGTAACTGAGAGCCCAGCCCTTGTCATGTTTAAGATACTGTGTTTTGTGATGAATGAAACACTTTAAGAATGGGAAAAGAATAATGGGACAGCACACAAGATTAACCGAGAGATAATTGTGACCACGGAAGGCCCACGAATATAGTGTTGAATGTGAAGTACTGACTCAGCAGTCTTTTTGGAAGAATCGGACATGGAAACTTGCACTTGGATTTGATCCAACTTCTACATGGGTCATGCCATAGCTGGAAGTATCAAGTAATCAAACTCTGAACTGTTAACTTGCAGAGTGGAATATTTGTATTATGTATTTTATATATGTATGATGTATTTATATATGTGTAGCAATGACCATTACTACACGCCACCTAGGTGGCTTCCATACTCCACCTAGGTGTCTTTCCTCAGGCTCCTCCAAACAATTGGACACAGGGTGGTGATGTTGAAAGACCGGTTTATTGTAAAGGTACGATGGTACATGCAGCTGGTGCTCCATACTGCCATGTAGGAGATCTCTCCCTGAGTGTGTGTGGTGATGGCTGGTTTAACCTGTGCAAACTGATTGCTCAATGTGCAACAGGTGTGCAGCCTCACCCAGCTCCAGACTCCAGTCAGTCTGACTCGGGCCAGGTGAGGCTGCTTAAACCAGCCATCATCCACACACACACTCCCACAATATGTATATAATATATAAATTGTATTAGATGTATGATGTATTCATGTATGTAAATTATATATGATGTATTATATGTATATATGTTGTTATGGCGACTGCTTCACTCATCTTATATCCTTAGTCGACATTTTTGAGGTGGATTGTGACTCGTAGGGGAAATAAGCACTCGCGGAGATCCTTCCGTTTCATTCCAATAATGCCAGCTTTATTGGGTCAAAATATAAATTCTCCGTGGTAGACTTTCAACAGAAACTTAAACGTTTACTAAAAGAAATGATTACAGATACGCTACGGTCACTAAACTGTTTCTCTGTCCACCTCTCTTACTCAAACAACAGAAGCTCCCAAGCTGTCATCCAGCTGCTCATTCTACCTGTGAAGGTGACCTAATTAGGAGGAGCGGAGGTTGCCGTAGTCTAGTCATTCATTAAAGTTATTTCTCCAGATACGAAGTCCAAAAATTTAATTTAACAATTTAGAAATTAAATAGAAAAATAATACAAATAATCTTGTTTGTTTTTACAATGAAATTAATTAACACCAATATACTTATTATGGCTCCAACATATGTATATATATGCACATATATATATATTTATATATATATATGATGTGTGTATATATGTATATAATATATGTATGATGAATGTATATAGTATATATTTATATAATATATAATATACGTATGATGTATGAATATAGTATACATGTATATAATATATAATATACGTATGATGTATGTGTATAGTATATATGTATATAATATATAATATACGTATGATGTATGTATATAGTATACATGTATATAATATATAATATACGTATGATGTATGTATAGGGTATATATGTATATAATATATAATATACGTATGATGTATGTGTATAGTATATATGTATATAATATATAATATACGTATGATGTATGTGTATAGTATATATGTATATAATATATAATATACGTATGATGTATGTATATAGTATATATGTATATAATATATAATATACGTATGATGTATGTGTATAGTATACATGTATATAATATATAATATACGTATGATGTATGTGTATAGTATATATGTATATACTATATAATAAACGTATGATGTATGTATATAGTATATATGTATATAATATATAATATATGTATGATGTATGTGTATAGTATATATGTATATAATATATAATATACGTATGATGTATGATGTATGTGTATAGTATATGTATATACTATATAATAAACGTATGATGTATGTATATAGTATATATGTATATAATATATAATATACGTATGATGTATGTATATAGTATACATGTATATACTATATAATAAACGTATGATGTATGTATATAGTATATATGTATATAATATATAATATACGTATGATGTATGTATATAGTATATATGTATATAATATATAATATACATATGATGTATGTGTATAGTATATATGTATATAATATATAATATACGTATGATGTATGTGTATAGTATATGTATATACTATATAATAAACGTATGATGTATGTATATAGTATACATGTATATACTATATAATAAACGTATGATGTATGTATATATGGATAGTGTTCAGAGTGGTATTCTGGTGTCATCAGGACTTTGAACTGCAGAGTGCTTGTTGCTGTGGTGACTGCTCATTGCTAGGTGGGTTACCAAGCAACCGTAAAATCTTTGTTTGTCTTTCTATCGGTCTATCTATCTATCTATCTATCTATCTATCTATCTATCTATCTATCTGTCTATCTGTATATCTATCTGTTCTTCTGTCTGTCCATCTGTCCATCTGTCTATCTGTCTATCTGTATATCTATCTGTTCTTCTGTCTGTCCATCTGTCCATCTGTCTATCTGTCTGTCTATCTATCTGTCTATCTGTCCTTCTGTCTGTCCATCTGTCTGTCCTTCTGTCTGTCCATCTGTCCTCTCTGTCTCTCTATCATCATGTGTGTGTGAGGAGAGAGAACGAGAGAAAGAGTGTATTTGTGTGTGTGTCTAAGATGGAGAGAGCGAGAGGAGAGCGAGAGATAGATTTCATTGTTTGCTTGGTCACATGACTGAATATGGTGATCTGACCTTTAAGATCACCCCCCCCCCCCCCACACACACACACGCACACACACACACACACACACATACTAACACACATAAATCACATCCATTTTCACAGTTACGCTGATGACACTCAACTATTGCTGTTCCTCCTGATGACACACCCCTGTTATATATATGACACTGTATATTAGACAGCTTGGATGGGTCAGAGCTTCCTTTAGCTCAACCTGGAAAACAGAGGTTTATCGTTGTTGGAGCAGAGAGAGAGAAACTGTCCCCTACATTTAAATAACTGGTACTAGGTCCCTGGCACCAGACTTTTAACCTAGGTGACATCATAGATTCGTATCAAATTTTTGATGCCAACATCGGGAATGTGAACACATTTTATTTGTTAACACTTTTATCAATTAAAAAACGAACCCAGGTCAATACTGAGAGACTACTGCACACTTTTATCAGTAGTAGGCTGGACAATGCTCTCCTTTCTGGTCTACCCAAAAAAGCCATAGATCAACTCCAACTTACACAAACATCTCTCGTGTGTTGGCCAGGAGCAGAGGGGGAGCACACATTACGCCTGTTTTAATCACTGCATTAGAATGGATTTTAAGATTATTTTAATGTTCACAAATAACTAAATGGTCTCGCTCCTGACTCCATTTCTGACATGGTTTTAGGATATGTACCCACTAGATTTCTCAGGTCCTCCGGTTTCTCCAAGTCCACTTTCAGCCACCGTGCCCAGCCCAAGGAGCGGCTTGCTGGGGGACCTGAGGGTGGCAGAGAGGGTGGCAATCTTCAAAAGACAACTTAAAACACAGCTTTCTAGCCTGGCTTTGATATAGTGTGGTTTATTTTACTTTTTCGAATTTCTTCTTTTATTATTAGTTGTATTATTTTATATTTTATTAATTCATTTTCATAGTTTGTATTTTAACTCATGTTCTGTTTGAACTTACTCTTATTTCCACTTTTGTGTTCAGCACTTGGAGTTGCATTTGATGTATAACTTGTGCTTTATAAATAAAATGTGATGGATTGATTGAAACGTAAATTGTGTGTACATTACAGTTGTGTTCATTGAGTTTCAGCAACACGGTTTTAAACTGGCTTTCACCGCCCTCTACTGGTCACATATGATGACAACATTTTGTGTCATTCATTCATTCTTCTTCATCTTCTTCTTCTTCTTTTTCTTAGTACTAAAATAATAGAGGCAGCAGTCAGGGTTATAATATTATCATTAATATTACAATAGGTATTATTAATATTAATATTGTTATTATATAACCAAATGGTCATGATGGTCAACATCATTATTATTATCAGTATTAATATTAATATTAATAAAGATATTATTATTTAGATTATTAGTATTGTTATTATGATTAATATCATCTGCGTCAGTTTCACACGGCTGGTGGTTCTTCGGACACGCCCATAATCTTCTTCGGACACGCCCCTTGGTCTGTATGCGGAAGCGGAAAAAAAAAGCAAAGAAAAGTTTCTGGAAGTTTTTAAAGTTTCAGATATCGCTTGAAATCATCGGAGCGTTTCGAGCGGCGGACTGCGATGGTAAGATACAACCTCCGTCAAGTACAGGATTATGATTATCATTAAAAAGTGGTAGTAGTTGTAGGCTATGTGGGAGTTTGGCTAAAGTTACGTTACTGTATTGGGAAACAATGCCAGCACATAAATGCACCATAACTGTTGAAACGTATACCATAGCATATGTAGCCATCACTTAACATATGTAACATAAATACCATAGCATATGTAGCCATCACTTAACATATGTAACATAAATACCATAGCATATGTAGCCATCACATAACATATGTAACATAAATACCATAGCATATGTAGCCATCACTTAACATATGTAACATAAATAACATAGCATATGTAGCCATCACTTAACATATGTAACATAAATAACATAGCATATGTAGCCATCACATAACATATGTAACATAAAGATCATAGTATATGTGCTATCACATAACATATGTAACATAAATAACATAGCATATGTGCTATCACATAACATATGTAACATAGCATATGTGCTATCACATAACATAACATAACGTTTGACACTTGTACTCCGTACTGGTCATTTTATGTTACTTGTTTTCAGTACAGCAATCATTTACCATTAACGTTATATTCCGTACAACTATTGCTGTTTTAGTTGTGTTATGTTATTTTCATTCAGTACAAATACTATTAACTTTTCAAGCTGTATTCAGTACAAATACTATTAACTTTTTAAGCTGTATTCAGTACAAATACTATTAACTTTTTAAGCTGTACTCAGTACAAATACTATTAACTTTTTAAGCTGTATTCAGTACAAGTACTATTAACTTTTTAAGCTGTATTCAGTACAACTGTTATGTTGTATTCAGTAGAACCTCTTAACTATGTTGGTTGTATTCAGTAAAAAATACTAGTGATATTCGGTACAGTTAAGTTGTTTTCAGTGCAACTACTAACGTTATGTTAGTTGTATTAAGTACATTTATGTTGGTTTTATTCAGTGCAGCTACTATTAGTATGATGTAATTTGTGTTCTGTAGAACAACCATTATCCTTATGTAAGTTATATTAATGTTTTCAGTACAACTGCCATTTACTGTAATGTTAATTGTTTTCACTATGTTATGTTAATATTAATACTATTGTAATGACGTACATGTTGATTTAGGATGGAGTATCACTTATTTGTATTACTCTGCTGCTAAGTGTAGTCTGGTATTGTGTTTGTTTGGTATTGTGTATTCTTGTGTGTGTGTGTGTGTGTGTGTGTGTGTGTGTGTGTGTGTGTGTGTGTGTGTGTGTGTGTGTGTGTGTGTGTGTGTGTGTGTGTGTGTGTGTGCGTGCGACAGGACACTATGCTAGCCAATATGGCTTGTAGGAGACTATGGTAGACAACATGACTCAAAGGACACTATAGGGGCCAACATGGCCGACAGGCTACTATGGGGCCAACATGGCTGAGAAGACTATGGTGGCCAAGCTTCTCCGGTAGAAACATGTTTGTTTTTTAGGGCTAGTCGTTACCTGAGAAACAAAGCTAATGATTAACTAGATAAGATTCGGCAACGTTATCGACTGCTCACTGCAAACACACCAGGTGACTCATAACCTGCCAGGCTCTCAGGCCGTGTCCAAACTAGTCAAGATCCATTTGAAAACACTGCTTTCTAGTGAAAATGTTTGGTTTTCACAGCGTTTTCAAGACGTTGAAGGGGGAGGAGGGAAGATGTGTTTTTTTCCCCATGGTTGTGACCAGGGCCTGAAGTTAGCTTTTCCCCATGGTTGTGACCAGGGCCTGAAGTTAGCTTTTTCCCATGGTTGTGACCAGGGCCAGAAGTTAGCTTTTTCCCATGGTTGTTACCAGGGCCGGAAGTTAGCTTTTTCCCATGGTTGTGACCAGAGCCTGAAGTTACCTTTTTCCCATGGTTGTGACCAGGGCCTGAAGTTAGCTTTTTCCCATGGTTGTGACCAGGGCCGGAAGTTAGCTTTTTCCCACCATGGTTGTGACCAGGGTCTGAAGTTAGCTTTTTCCCATGGTTGTGACCAGGGCCTGAAGTTAGCTTTTTCCCATGGTTGTGACCAGGGCCTGAAGTTAGCTTTTTCCCATGGTTGTGACCAGGGCCTGAAGTTAGCTTTTTCCCATGGTTGTGACCAGGGCCTGAAGTTACCTTTTTCCCATGGTTGTGACCAGGGCCTGAAGTTAGCTTTTTCCCATGGTTGTGACCAGGGTCTGAAGTTAGCTTTTTGCCATGGTTGTGACCAGGGCCGGAAGTTAGCTTTTTCCCATGGTTGTGACCAGGGCCTGAAGTTAGCTTTTTCCCATGGTTGTGACCAGGGCCTGAAGTTAGCTTTTTCCCATGGTTGTGACCAGGGTCTGAAGTTAGCTTTTTCCCATGGTTGTGACCAGGGCCGGAAGTTAGCTTTTTCCCATGGTTGTGACCAGGGCCTGAAGTTAGGTTTTTCCCATGGTTGTGACCAGGGTCTGAAGTTAGCTTTTTCCCATGGTTGTGACCAGGGCCTGAAGTTAGCTTTTTCCCATGGTTGTGACCAGGGCCTGAAGTTAGCTTTTTCCCATGGTTGTGACCAGGGCCTGAAGTTACCTTTTTCCCATGGTTGTGACCAGGGCCTGAAGTTAGCTTTTTCCCATGGTTGTGACCAGGGCCTGAAGTTAGCTTTTTCCCATGGTTGTGACCAGGGCCTGAAGTTAGCTTTTTCCCATGGTTGTGACCAGGGCCTGAAGTTAGCTTTTTCCCATGGTTGTGACCAGGGCCTGAAGTTAGCTTTTTCCCATGGTTGTGACCAGGGCCTGAAGTTAGCTTTTTCCCATGGTTGTGACCAGGGCCGGAAGTTAGTTTTTTCCCATGGTTGTGACCAGGGTGTGAAGTTACCTTTTACCCATGGTTGTGACCAGGGTCTGAAGTTAGCTTTTTCCCATGGTTGTGACCAGGCCCTGAAGTTACCTTTTTCCCATGGTTGTGACCAGGGCCGGAAGTTACCTTTTTCCCATGGTTGTGACCAGGGTCTGAAGTTAGCTTTTTCCCATGGTTGTGACCAGGCCCTGAAGTTACCTTTTTCCCATGGTTGTGACCAGGGCCTGAAGTTACCTTTTTCCCATGGTTGTGACCAGGGTCTGAAGTTAGCTTTTTCCCATGGTTGTGACCAGGCCCTGAAGTTACCTTTTTCCCATGGTTGTGACCAGGGCCTGAAGTTAGCTTTTTCCCATGGTTGTGACCAGGGCCTGAAGTTAGCTTTTTCCCATGGTTGTGACCAGGGCCTGAAGTTAGCTTTTTCCCATGGTTGTGACCAGGGCCTGAAGTTAGGTTTTTCGGCCACCACCCACTTTGGCTGGAGGCCAATTAGTTGACGTGTTCCTCTGCACAGAAGGCAGTAAGAACTAAAGCTTTATTTATATAGCACTTTAAAACAAACTGTTACAAAGTGCTTCACATGACAGAAAATGATGAAAAGTAAGTTAAGACAAATGAAACACGTGTCAACAAAAATTGGCATGAAGACAGAGATCAAAGTTTTTTAAAATGGCTGGCCTATAAAAAATCTACAAAATGATATAGAAACATTTAAACAAAATGGACATCAAAACAAAGTTGTATAATTCTATAAAAGGTTAATCTATACAAATGAGGGTTCAGGTGCTGCTGAAAAGAATCCGCTGGCCCAGCAGATCTCAGGAATGGAGGGTGAGGTTCCAGAGAGACGGAGCCAGCAGGATAAAAGCCCGCTCTGCTTTTGGTTTAAGGCTCCAGCCAGGAATAGATGGAAGGCGTTGATCGGACGACCTAAGTGATGGACTGGTTGAATAAGGGATCAATAGCTCAGCAATATAACCAGGAGGAGCTTGTAGACCCTATAAGAAGCCAATGGCGGGAAGCAAGGGTCGGGGTGATATGGGACCTACAGCTTGTTTTGGTTAGCAACCTGGCAACCTTACTGTAGGTGAGTCAGAGTAGCTCGGTTAAGGCAGGTGGAAAGGGAGTTACAATAATCTGAAAATGAAGGTATGACCAAGTAATTTCATATAATTTGGTCCTACTATGGATCACATTTTTGCAATGTTTCATAACTGGAAAAAGCCTCACTGAACAAGCTTAGTGATGCGTTGTTCGAAGTTCAAGTGCACTTGAGGTCAAAGGTCAAAACCAACGGCAAGATTTTTGAAGGATGCCTTGATGTTGGTTGCCAGAGGTCAAATGCACTTACCCACCACTCTGGATGAGTGATCAGGGCCATCACAAGGACGTCCTCTTGGTCAGGGTTAAGCTGGAGAACGATTTGAGACTAAAGCTTTGAGATGTGTCATCACAACACAGAAATACAACGTTCTTAAATGCCCCTAAAATAACCTTTGACCCCTAGACCCCACAACTGGAAGCAACTTGCTATCGTAAAAAGTACCAAACAGGGAACAGCAAAAATAATGTGATCATGTCAAAATTAAGTTACAAAAACGAAGGAAAACAGAGATAGATAGTTAGAGATATATGCACTAATGAGGTGAGTGTGTATTAGTTTGCATAAGTTTGTAGTAGTGTGTTTTTTAGTGCGTAATCTATTGATCCCATCTTGTAATGTTGTTCTTGCTATCGACCAGCCCCCAAGTCCCTCTGGTCTTACCAGACAGGAAATGGTTATGATCCTTAATCCTTATTATAAACACTTTCTTCCTGTTTACTGTCCCACTTCTCATTTCCTTTATTCTCTCTTCCCTTCCCTCTCTCTCTCTTTCTCTCCTCTCTCTTTCTCTAGCTTCAATCCTAGCATTGTACTCTGTGAAATGTAAGTGCACCCCTTGTTGCAGCTTGGATTCGAACACTGAGATAAAAACAATGTTTAGCTAGTAAATGTCATTGACTATGAACGTTATAATAAGTCCACAGCATAGTGCAATGTTCAAAACCTGGTAGTCTAAATTTCAGTATTTTAGTCACGGGGGCAAAATGGCATATGTTACTATGTTCAAGATCATAGAAGACATACTAAGGTGTTTAAAGGTACAGTATGTAACATTGACACTGAGCGTTTAAAATGGGTGCTGCCCTCCAAATTCAGAGTTATCCCCGTCCCCCCCCCTCCTCAAAACTATAAACCAGCTCATGGGCCATCAGTCTTGAAATCCTTCTGGCCTCCAAGCGGTCTCCATCTTCCACATGCAACTCCAAGAGTCACCCCTGTTTTAGCACTGCTCTGGTCATGGAGCTTTTCCGACAAAGGTTTACACTTATCCCCAAAACCTTTTAAAAGGCTAGTTTTTTCTAGCGCACTATTTGAAAAGACTGAATTGGCCAAAGGAGCAACCGGGGCCTTTGTCTGATCTGGTAGACTAGTGGTAGGCTATAAAGCCAATTGTTATTTCGATTTCTTGCCTTGTTAATGACAGCCTTAATATGGGCTAGTTTATTTGAAATGTCAAAGGGACCACAGCTGCTATGTTTTGATTAAGAAGCCAATGAAACGCTGGTACGAACAGACAGTGGACTAAAATTCACGTCTCAACACACAAGGCAGGTAGAATCAAGGAAAGTCTTTACTTGAAGCGCGGGTTCAGTACACAGATTATCAGTGCAGTAATCAAGGCAGGGGTATCCAGAAACGTGGGAGCAGAGTCGAGAAGTTCAGAAACTAGGTCTATTGTCATCAGGGGATCACAAGGAAAGAACTGCTGGGACGCTAGACACACAGATTCAAAGACGAACCGGCACAAGGAACAGGGAGAACAAAGGCTGAATACAAAAAGATGGTGAAATAATACTAAGAACTAGAAACAATAAAACATCATCTTCGACCACAGGCTTGGATGTTAGACCTATTGATTCAGCAATCATTTTATTTTATTTAAGCCTATGGTATGCTAAGTCAATATAGCTGTTATGTTGTTTTAGTCTGCAGTTTTGCCATTTAAAAGACTTTAATTTGGAAATTGGGATCTAACAGCAGCCTACGCCTGGCACAGCGGTTTAATTTATTTACTCATTTTGGTCAGGCCTACATTTCACATAGCCTGATCCAACAATTCTGAATGTATCTTCTTATATAGGCTATCAAAAATATAGATTTTAGATCGAATACCTGGTCTGATCTCCCATGTCTTGTTTGATTCTAGTCAAATTTGAAATTAATAATGGCCTTATGATTTGTTGCTAAGCTCATCAAATGCATGAGCGTATTCAGGTTTTGGCCTAACTGTAATTGATTTAATAAGCAGTTGAAGGACTTTATAATCACGGACGCATTAGAGGCGCCCTTTCAATTATGTTCCAACAACACGTAAAGGCTGCAGTCAGCCTCTTTAGTCAACTGCTCAGCTTAACATTATTGGAAATAAGGGTAGTATTGAGTGAATTGATTATTCTCAAGCGTTTTAACCACGCAAGTCCCCTAGTCACAGATTTCGGTGCGCGTCATTGGGGCGCATATATAAAAAATATATATGATTCGTATTAGTCTACGAATGCGTCTGGGCCGACGAATCAGATTCGACTATGCAAAATCTTTGCGGAGGACAGCCCTTCTCTGTAGGAACTGGAATAACTCGTCGCTCTAGTAACTAAAGACTACTAACTGTAGGTCTCAAGGCCTGCCTGTGTACAGCTTGTCTAGAGCTCCTGCTGACTTTGCTGTGAAGATATACTATATTTCTTAACGGATTCCCTTTTCTGCTCTTGTGGAGGACTTTCTTTTTGTTGCAATTGTGCCACTGCTGGCCAAGTCCTGGGCTCGCCCTTGTTTTACTTTGCCTGTTAGTGGGCCGCTGCAGTTAGAAAATGTAACTTCCTGTTTGGATGGACACATAGTAGATGTGCTAATAGTAGCCGTAGCAATAATACATCACGTGTGTTGTTGTGCCTCTGTAGGTGTGTGCGTCCCTGTGAGCGGGGTGTCCAGCAGAGAGAAAGAAAGCGACTGCAGTCCAACAAGCCCATGGAAACCATCACGGAACAAGGTATGGAAGATTCACCTCAGAGAAACTACTAGACCTTGGATGGTGGGTTGACTGGTTGGAGACTGTTTGGTTGACTGGTTGGTTATTTAACCTCCTTATCGCTAAATAACCCTGTTCACAAGCAAAGATGTCATAAGTAAGGGTGTAACGATTCACTCTGTTCAGGATTCATTCTCTCACACGTGTTTGCCGATGTTTTAACGAGGTTAAGTCAGGACTGATCACAGACTTTAATAATAAATACTTAACGTATATAGCATGTGTGTTATTTAATGACAGAAGTGAAGACAGAGTTTCAGGGAATGACACAATGCTTTTGTCATGCCTACCTGACGGTTTTGGTGGGAATTTTGGGTGAGGCAAAAGTTGAATTAGTAAGTTTTTTGTGGATATCTGATTGTTATCGCTGGAAACGGTGAATCACTACGTGCGCCTAAAGGAATATTGCATTGTGGTTGCAGTTGATCCAGGGAAATAGAAAATAATAATTACAGGAGAACTAGACTAAAACACGTCTTGTTTTATACGTAATTTAAAATCTCTCTTAATTCTTTTAGATTTGAGAAAAGATTTGAATCCAAATCGATTCTCAATTTCCACATTACGGGCAGCGAGAATACAATTTTAACCAGTGGTCACCAACCTCTCTTAGCTTAGCATCACTACCCAAGTCAAAACGTAGGCGAAGAGCACGCTGAGAAGACATGCACCTTAAAGCCTGGGTAGGCGATGTGGACAAACCAGCCAGAATAAGCTCGATTTTAAAGTATCCAACCGAGAATAAAACCCTCCCTCTCTTCGGGCCTCCCTCTATAGCCCCTCCCCCAAAACACATGACTAGCTCGCCAAATCATCCATAAAATGAAAAAGAACAGTCTTTGCCTGAATGGTTGCTCAGAAGTAGATAGGCACTCGTACCAAGATCATAATATAAATGAAAAAAAGCAAACCACGTAAAAGGGGGCTGGTGCCCCCTAAAACTGTCCCCTAAAAGTGAAGTGCACAGTTATGAAATCCTTTTGGTGCTTCATGCATTTGGGGAGGTCGTTCGGAACGACCTCCCCAAATGCATGAAGCACCAAAAGGATTTCATAACTGTGCACATGCAAGTGCACGTTTATCATGTACTCTTACACAAACAAGATCTCGTGGCAAACCGAAACAGACCCGCTCCTTTTCGGCCGTTGTTGCGTGTGTAGCCACCTTTCCACCAGGAATACCCGGGACCTTTTAGTCCCGGGAGCTACTTTTAGACGCGGTTTCCTGCTGGGCAGACGCACAATGAATTAGTTGATCATTGACGTTAATAGGTGCCACCTGCACATTACTGATGTTACTTCCCCAAACAAAAGAGGACATAAAAGTGTGTTGACTCAGCGGGGATAATATCAAATGTTACATTGTTATTAAAGTTGATCTACAGGAGTAAATATTTGAAAGCAATATAGAATGCTTGAGAGCCTTACTGCATTACTTTCCATCATCTCTGGACCTATCACTTGTTGCTTGAAGTTTTAGTTCTTCACATAAATAAAGACATTTGAACCATAAAGCAATGCAGAAAAAGCACCAATTGTTGCATCAAAATTAGCGTCAAACAGGACGCCATTCCTCTGAGTGGAGGAATGGAGGAAAGGAAGTGTCTGAAGCTCAGAAGGTGTTGACTGACTGGTTGTGTGTGCAGGTGGGCAGGCAGACCAGAAGACAGCCGGCCTGAGACGGAGGGCTTGGGCCCAGAGCAAGGACTTAAGCTGGGGCCCCACCAAGGAAGAGCCAGGTCTGTTTACATCAATGCTATATTTACTATACAACATTATACATGTCTTTAGATATTTTGTAGTACCATTCTTATTATATAATGCTGTGTAGAACTAACCTCTCTCGCTTATATTATACATGTCTTTAGGTATTTAGTAGTACCATTCTTATTATATAATGCTGTGTAGAACTAACCTCTCTCACCTTCACTCTCGCTTATATTATACATGTCTTTAGATATTTAGTAGTACCATTCTTATTATATAATGCTGTGTAGAACTAACCTCTCTCACCTTCACTCTCGCTTATATTATACATGTCTTTAGATATTTTGTAGTACTATTCTTATTATATAATGTTATGTAGAACTAACCTCTCTCACCTTCTCTCTCTTGCTTATATTATACATGTCTTTAGATATTTAGCATAATAGTATTACTATTCTTATTATATAATGCTATATAGAACTAACCTCTCTCTCTTATATTATACATGTCTTTATATATTTAGCATAATAGTATTACTATTCTTATTATATAAGGTTATATAGAACTAACCTCTCTCTCTCTCTCTCTCTCTCTCTCTCTCTCTCTCTCAGGTGAGGGTCACCAGATCTCCAGCTGGCTGAGTGAGTGCAGGTATTGTAGCCTTCCTGCCGTTACCCTAGCATCACAACACATGTAGTAACCAGCTTTCCTTACTAAGTAAACCTGCCGTGTAGAAACCTGGTTATGACAGTGTAGCAAAGTCCAGCTACACGCCACCTAGGTGGCTGCCATACTCCACCTAGGTGACTTTCCTCGGGCTCCTCCAAACCAACGGACACAGGGTGGTGATGTTGAAAGACCGGTTTATTGTAAAGGTTGAGTAGGATGGTACATGCAGATGGTGCTCCATACTGCCATGTAGGAGAGCTCTCCCTGAGTGTGTGTGGTGATGGCTGGTTTAACCTGTGCACACTGATTGGTCAATGTGCAACAGGTGTGCAGCCTCACCCAGCTCCAGACTCCAGTCAGTCTGACTCGGGCCAGGTGAGGCTGCTTGAACCAGCCATCATCCACACACACTCCCACAGACATCTAGGTACACAGGTTCTTACCCATGTGATTCACAAGGAAACGACCTACATAAACAACCTAACCCTTATGGCAGGCGGTTTTGCCTGGGGTGAATCAGCACAATAATAAGGCAAGAACAAAACAGCAAATGTTTTGTTATGGGTGGATTTATTGGAGATGTCTCTTCCACAACTGTCTGTAACCAAGTTACCGTAGTGACAATGTCAATTATATAAGGAGTATGTTGACCCCTTAACTGAAAAAAGACTAGCCAGGTTACCGTAGGGACAATGTCAATTATATAAGGAGTATGTTGACCCCTTAACTGAAAAAAGACTAGCCAGGTTACCGTAGAGACAATGTCAATTATATAAGGAGTATGTTGACCCCTTCACTGAAAAAAGACTAGCCAGGTTACCGTAGTGACCATGTAAACGATTATTAGTATGTAATCCGTCAACTGGAGGCAGTAATAACCGTTACCTGTCAACTGCCTGAGCAGGTTTCCCTCTGCATGGAAAGTTACTGTGTTCTGCAGTAGGCGACATGACACAGAGATGACTCTACAGGTACTGATAATGTTGCACAACCGTGTGTGTGTGTGTGTGTGTGTGTGTGTGTGTGTGTGTGTGTGTGTGTGTGTGTGTGTGTGTGTGTGTGTGTGTGTGTGTGTGTGTGTGTGTGTGTGTGTGTGTGTGTGTGTGTGTGTGTGTGTGTGTGTCATGCCCCATGTAAAGATAAGAACGTATTGTGTAACCGGTTACTTAGTGCTGTGGCTGGAGTCTGCACCGCGGTCTGAGCTGGTTGTACAGCCTCGATTTGTGTGGTGTGGGCTTGTGTCTGGTGTTTCAGACGATACACTAGTTAGCCATATTCATATTCATATTCATACACTTACTGGGCTAGTGAGGCGTTAAGCAGGCAGCTGTTGGTTTCCAGAAATATTAAGCACTGCCAGGTAAGACACACACCTACACACACACACACACACACACACACACACACACACCTACACACACACACACCTACACACACACACACCTACACACACACACACCTACACACACACCTACACACACACACACACACACACACACACACACACACACACACACACACACACACACACACACACCTACACACCTACACACCTACACACCTACACACCTACACACACACACACACACCTACACACACACACACACACCTACACACACACACACACACCTACACACACACACACACCTACACACACACACACACCTACACACCTACACACACACACCTACACACACACACACACACCTACACACCTACACACACACCTACACACCTACACACACACACACACACCTACACACACACACACACACCTACACACACACACACCTACACACACACACACCTACACACACACACACCTACACACACACACACACACCTACACACACACACCTACACACACACACACACCTACCCACCTACACACACACCTACACACACCTACACACACACACCTACACACACACACACACACACACCTACACACCTACACACACACACCTACACACCTACACACACACACCTACACACACACACACACACACACACACACACCTACACACACACACCTACACACACACACACACCTACACACACACACACACACACACACACACACACACACACACACACACACACACACACACACACACACACACACCTACACACACCTACACACCTACACACCTACACACACACACACACACACACCTACACACACCTACACACCTACACACACACACACACACACCTGCACACACACACACACACACACACACACACACACACACACACACACACACACCTACCACCAGACACACACACATCTACACACACAAACACACACACACCTACAAACTGACACACACACACCTACAAACTAACACACACACACACCTACAAACTGACACACACACACCTACAAACTGACACACACACACCTACAAACTAACACACACACACACACACACCTACAAACTGACACACACACACACCTACAAACTGACACACACACCTACAAACTGACACACACACACACCTACCACCAGACACACACACACACAGCTCTAATGAAGTGGCAGGTCGGGGTTAGGTTGACTATTAGGACCATGTTACTGCTATCTTTAAGGGTTAGAGGCTCGGTTATAGGTTACAGATTGGAGGGTTGGATATTGTATAATAGAGGGTTAGGTATTGTATATGATAGGCAGGGAAGGACTGGCCATTGGGAGTTTTGGTGGACAATATTTAGTTTTAAAATTTTCAAGAGTTTAATGCCGTCCAGTGCGAGGATAGGCGAGCCATCAACCCCCCCTCCCCCCCCCCCCCCCCCCCCGGCCATTGGGGCGGTGATGGTTTTAGAAGGGTTTTAATAATGAACGTATTGAGCAGCTGTTTCAATGTTCAAACCAGTCCAAAAGACCCCAAAAAGCCCTACCTACTAGTAGTACCGTGTTGGTTATTTAACATGAGTAGAACAGGTAGCCATGTTGTTCCTTTTAATGATAATCCGCCCCCCACGATAGCGCCGTAGTGTGATCTATCACCGGGTAAACAGCGCTAGTCCTGCCGTGACGTTTACTCAGAACGTTATATGTTCACACCAGGTGTTTGCTTTGTGTGATATTTGGAAGTAGGCGTACTGTCGTGTGTTGGGAAGGGTTTAGGCAGCACTGAAGCTCTCACCAAGTCGGTCCCAGGACGCTGACGGGATAATGTTGTTTTGCTATTTTGCATTAATTCAAATGACATTTGTTTTCCCCACTGAGCCACTTTAGAGTTAGATTGTTTTACGTTGTTATTATGTATTGGGGTACTAATACATACTACTACTAATCAGGCCCCACAAGGCCCACCTACCAAGACGTTTACTTTTCCTTCATCTGCATTCAATTTGACAGAAAAATAAAGGCTACTATTAGCCTTATTTACTATGATATAGACTAATATAATATACCGGGATTAATATAATCTGTGAACTCAAACAGGGGCTTGTCTGGAGACCGACAGCTCTGTTCTGTCTTATAACGCATGCTATTCAAATCCCATCATGACAAAGCCTGCGCTGATAAAGTGACTGTCGAAGTGTTTGACAGATAACCAATTAGAACTACATGGGACTGATGCCTTCCAGCCAATAGAGCATTCAGTTTGGCAGAACAGCCAAAATGCACTCGAGTATTGAGAGATTCATTACCTCCAGCGCGAGTGGTTTGATACAACGGCGGCCGAACCTGAGACCCTGCTTTTTTCACGACATTGTGTTTCCTTCTAGACCAACGGGGCGCACCATCTCAAAGCCTGAACGACCTCCCATCCCACTTCATGTACTACTAGAATTAGAGTCAAAAGTAAACCGAGCCAATGCGACAAGTGTTGCTGTAAATGCAAACTGAAGGTAGAAGAATTCTTGGTAATGTGCCTCCGTTCTCTGACTACACACGTAGGGAATGGAAGCGTGAGCCTTTATTTGCAGACTGAAAGACAAGCTATGGTCACACACAACAGTTGCAGTGCCAGGAGCGGTGGAAAGCCCTTTGTCCGGTTACAGTTACAAACTGTCCGGTTACAGTTACAAACAGTTACAAACCATCCGGTTACAAACTGTAACCGTCCGGTTACAAACTGTCCGGTTACAGTTACAAACAGTTACAAACCATCCGGTTACAAAGGGCTTTCCACCGCTCCTGGCACTGCAACTGTTGTGTGTGACCATAGCTTGTCTTCTCCCTTCAACGCGCTTGTCTTTCAGTCGGCTAATAAAGGCTCACGCTTCCATTCCCTACATGTGTAGTCAGATAGAAAACAGGTTGCATTACCGAAGGCACACAGTGTGGCCAGAGTACAAATAGGTCAAATACACTAACGATGTCACACATGGTCCAACTCTATTTAATAATCTGTATCTGGCGGATCGGAACCAAACGCCTCGGTTAGTTTATGGAAGGAAAGGTCGTGGTGTACGGGCATTTAATCGACTGCAACATTTGATTATTTATCTTGTACGTGGAGAGCGCGAGTAAGCAGAATATAATCAGTGGGCATTAGATAAGATTCAAAGCTCATGTTCCACTTGTTGCACAGGTGACGTCACAGACCACTCCTACTTGATTTGAATAATGAGATGGAGAGAGGTGAAGGATGGGGAGGGAGGGAGGGAGGGAGGGAGAGCGAGCGGGAGAGGTGGAGAGAGGTGAGGGAGGGAGAGAGGGAGGGAGGGAGGGAGAGAGGTGAAGGATGGAGAGCGGGAGGGAGGGAGGGAGATGGGGAGGTGAGGGAGGGAGGTGAAGGGGAGGGAGGGAGCTGGGATAGGGTTTATTTCTGTTTAGCCTTCACTGTATGCGGTGTGATCATGCTTTCTGCTGTGCGTAGTCATCCCCCAAAGCCCCTTCTGAGCCAGCAAACCCTGCACATTAATGATGCATTTGATGGGAATGTATTCGAATCTCTGTTCTTTTTCGGAATACAATATTCAAATGAGATCTTTTGGTCCAGTTGACAGCCCAGTCAATACTGCTTGGACTCAAAACGGACTCAAAACTGGAACGAGAACAGTGTTTCCCAGCCGAAGGAGAAGGTTGACCGATCTCATTAGACCAGTGCTTATGGTGGAGCGGAGGGGTCAAAAGACACTTACAGCGCCCCAACTGTATTTGCATTTTATGTCAATAATTATATAAATGTTGTTTATAGTTGCTCTATATCGTGGGGTCCATTTTCTAAAGCAATGTTCTCTATGTTTTTTGTCTGTCTATCTGTCTTTGTGTCTACCTCTCTACCTGTCTATCTGTCCATCTCTACACCCTTCTGCCTGCCTATCTCTCTACCTGTCTGTCTGTATATATATATGTGTGTCTCTCTCTCTACCTGTCCCTTTACCTTTATGACTCTATCTGTCCATTTCACTACCTGTCTGTCTGTCTCTACCTGTCTGCCTCGCTACCTGTCTGTCTGTCTCTACCTGTCTGTCTGTCTGTCTCTACCTGTCTGTCTGTCTCTACCTGTCTGCCTCGCTACCTGTCTGTCTGTCTCTACCTGTCTGCCTCGCTACCTGTCTGTCTGTCTCTACCTGTCTGTCTGTCTCTACCTGTCTGCCTCGCTACCTGTCTGTCTGTCTCTACCTGTCTGCCTCGCTACCTGTCTGTCTGTCTCTACCTGTCTGTCTGTCTCTACCTGTCTGCCTCGCTACCTGTCTGTCTGTCTCTACCTGTCTGTCTGTCTCTACCTGTCTGCCTCGCTACCTGTCTGTCTGTCTCTACCTGTCTGTCTGTCTCTACCTGTCTGTCTGTCTCTACCTGTCTGCCTCGCTACCTGTCTGCCTCGCTACCTGTTTGTCTGTCTCTACCTGTCTGTCTGTCTCTACCTGTCTGTCTCTACCTGTCTGTCTGTCTCTACCTGTCTGCCTTGCTACCTGTATACCTCCCGACTTGTCCGTCTGTGTACATGTGTCTCTCTACCTGTCGATCTCTCTTCCTGTCTGCCTGTCTATCTGTCTGTCTTCTCTCTACCTGTCTGCATGGATTCCTGTCTGTTTCCCTGTCTGTCTCCCAGGACTCCTCTTACTGTTTCTATGGATGACCCTAGTGCTTCACCTGGCAAAGGTAAGTGTGTGCGTGTGTGTGCGTGTATGTGTGTTTACATGCAAGTTCATATTTGTGTGTTTTTGACGTGTGTGTGTGTGTGTAACAGGAATGTTAAAGACTGGGTGTAGCTTTGAAGATGACCTCAAACTGGGAGCTGAAGGTTGGACACACACACGCACACACGCACACGCACTGCTCACACACAAACACACACTCCTGCACATATGGCCGTTGTGGCGAGGGACAGTGAACCCAAATTTTTTTTTAAATGTGGCACTTTGTCTTATATGATCGTCAGCATAGTAATCCATGCCATTCTGTCACTTTTACTCAAATAAGGCCATCGTTTACAGAAAACAGGAGTGAATTCCTGTGTTCCTATGTGTCCCTGTCATTCAGTTTATGAACGTTGCCCTCCGCTCCGAACGCATCACCGCAGCACTTGAATTACGAGTGGTTACAGCGAAAACACTTCCTGTGTGGCGATGCCCGCTCAGCTCTCAGGATGAACCCTCCTGCCGTGTTCGCTTAGCAGCAGCGCCCCCTGCCTACAGGGGCCAGCTACAACCTCGGGCCAGCGGCCACTTCCGAGAGCCTCTTGAGGCCTTTGCCAGAGGAGCGTAATACCAACGTGAATTCTTCGTTTGAAGAATACGCGGCAGACTTTGGCATTAGACCAACAGTCATTAGTTTGATCTCAAGCTGCGTCTTGCATTTGGAAGATGTAGCTATGTGTTCATCAAGTCACATCAGTGAGGATCAGAACTACAAGTCACGCGA
>JACYXH010000500.1:370000-392500 GCA_026745465.1 Lota lota | reverse complement strand
TGTCTCGCATAGATCATGTTAATTATCTCATGTAGAACATGTTCACTGTCTCATGTAGAGCATGTTAATTGTCTCATGTAGATCATGTTAATTGTCTCACATATATCATGTTAATTATCTCATGTAGAACATGTTCACTGTCTCATGTAGAACATGTTAATTATCTCATGTAGAACATGTTCACTGTCTCATGTAGAACATGTTAATTGTCTCATGTAGAGCAGGCTGTCTCATGTAGAGCAGGCTGTCTCATGTAGAACATGTTAATTGTCTCATGTAGAACATGTTAATTGTCTCATGTAGAGCATGTTAATTGTCTCATGTAGAGCAGGCTGTCTCATGTAGAGCAGGCTGTCTCACATAGATCATGTTAATTGTCTCACATAGATCATGTTAATTGTCTCATGTAGAGCAGGCTGTCTCATGTAGAGCAGGCTGTCTCATGTAGAGCAGGCTGTCTCATGTAGAACATGTTAATTGTCTCACATAGATCATGTTAATTGTCTCATGTAGAGCATGTTAATTGTCTCATGTAGAGCAGGCTGTCTCATGTAGAGCAGGATGTCTATGTAGAGCAGGCTGTCTCATGTAGAGCAGGCTGTCTCATGTAGAGCAGGCTGTCTCATGTAGAGCAGGCTGTCTATGTAGAGCAGGCTGTCTCATATAGAGCAGGCTGTCTCATGTAGAGCAGGCTGTCTCATGTAGAGCAGGCTGTCTCATGTAGAGCAGGCTGTCTATGTAGAGCAAGCTGTCTCATGTAGAGCAGGCTGTCTCATGTAGAGGAGGCTGTCTCATGTAGAGCAGGCTATCTCATGTAGAGCAGGCTGTCTCATGTAGAGCAGGCTGTCTCATGTAGAGCAGGCTGTCCATGTGACCCATCTCTCGTCCCACAGCCTACAGCTTCGTCCGCCGTCCCCAGCCAATGGAGACACAGTGGTGCTGGAGGGGACCAATCCACAGGAGGGAAATGAGGGACAACCGTTAGAACAAGGGAGGAACAGGACATCCACCCCAGAGAAACCGGTCTCCCTCACTCCCCTGCTCCCCCTACTGGCTCAGCTGAAGCAGTATAACAAGGACTCCTTCGAGATGGAAGAGGTAGGCCAGCCTCTACACCGCAGGACTCCTACCACTCACTTCCAGGGGCTGCAGTCAGCTCAACTCCTAGCTCCTAGCCCGCGCAATCATTCGAGTTTTCAATTCATTTTGGCCCGCCTCTCTTACTCTCGCAATCGCGGCACTACAAGTCCCAGCAAGCACTGCGAAGGTGTTCCTACACGCGGTGCTGCATGCTGAATCACCCTTTCCCACACGTATACAGTAAAACATGTGCTGTAGCTCTGCTATATCCAAGGATGCATAGAATATCCGACCACCCACTGTTTCTGCAGCAGCATTTGATTTATCAGCCTGTTGTGGCGCATTCGGTCATTCGGTTCCATCTGGCAATGTTGTAAACTCGGCAACCAGAGAAGCAGCCACGCCTTTCCTCGCAAACTGCCATACAAATGCACTTCAGTCTGGTCAATGGCAGATTGTGTTTTAAAAAAGCTTCCAGCTGGATCTTAAGAGAGAATAAAGTTGTATGGACAATCACCTGGTCGAAGGAAAAGTAGATTTGATGAAGTGGTTAGAGTCATGTCACACACTGACTCTGGTTTATGAAAAGAAACCCTTTGTCCCTTCAAAGTTAGTGATTCATTTATTGTTAAATGGCCATGGTCTTTTATTAAATAGGTCTACTTACTGTATCACCTCCTGTTTATCTTTACTGTCTATACCACATGTGTCAAACCCAAGGACAAATTCTATCCAGCCCATGCATTCATTTAAGATTTTAATTCATTTTGCCCCCTAAGAATATACATATATGCATGTATGCCAAATGTATCTATTAATTAGTAGAAAACAGAAAACAATCCCTTCACCAGATGATCTTACATTGTTGGGATAGCAAATAACCCAATCATCCTATGTTAGTTTTGTATTCAAACATGAAAATATTGTTTGATTACTTCTGGTTTGTAGTCAATTTTGTGAATACATAAATCACATATCGTCAATGTCTGCAGTCTCTACTCTCTCCTATCTCTACTGTTGCTACTGTCAGTTGTCTAATATCGCTACTGACTCAAGTGTTTGCTGTCTACTGTCTACTCTATCTACTGTCTAATGTCTACTCTCCCTAATGTACTATATCTGTCTACTCTATCTACTGTCTACTCTATCTACTGTCTACTCTATCTACTGTCTACTCTATCTACTGTCTAATGTCTACTCTCCCTAATGTACTATATCTGTCTACTCTATCTACTGTCTACTCTATCTACTGTCTACTCTATCTACTGTCTACTCTATCTACTGTCTACTCTATCTACTGTCTACTCTATCTACTGTCTACCTATATGTACTGTGTGCGTCTACTATATCTACTGTCTACTGTATCTACTGTCTACTATATGTACTGTGTGCGTCTACTATATCTACTGTCTACTGTATCTACTGTCTACTATATGTACTGTGTGCGTCTACTATATGTACTGTCTACTGTATCTACTGTCTATGTCTACTCTATCTACTGTCTCCACTCTCTCTACTGACTCATTTTTTCTATGAGTTGAAGTTCTGTACTATTTTTCTCTGCCAGGTTCAGAGTACCGATGACGACCGTCCGTCACCAACCTCCCAAGCAAGTGGTGAGCTGTCCTGTTATACACCTGTCCTCTGTTATACACCTGTCCTGTTATACACCTGTCCTCTGTTATACACCTGTCCTGTTATACACCTGTCCTGTTATACACCTGTCCTCTATTATACACCTGTCCTCTGTTATACACCTGTCCTCTGTTATACACCTGTCCTGTTATACACCTGTCCTCTGTTATACACCTGTCCTGTTATACACCTGTCCTGTTATACACCTGTCCTCTGTTATACACCTGTCCTCTGTTATACACCTGTCCTGTTATACACCTGTCCTGTTATACACCTGTCCTGTTATACACCTGTCCTGTTATACACCTGTCCTCTATTATACACCTGTCCTGTTATACACATGTCCTCTGTTATACACCTGTCCTGTTATACACCTGTCTTCTGTTATACACCTGTCCTCTGTTATACACCTGTCCTGTTATACACCTGTCCTGTTATACACCTGTCCTGTTATACACCTGTCCTCTATAATACACCTGTCCTGTTATACACCTGTCCTCTATTATACACCTGTCCTCTGTTATACACCTGTCCTCTGTTATACGCCTGTCCTGTTATACACCTGTCCTCTGTTATACACCTGTCCTGTTATACACCTGTCCTCTGTTATACACCTGTCCTGTTATACATCTGTCCTCTGTTATACACCTGTCCTCTGTTATACACCTGTCCTGTTATACACCTGTCCTGTTATACACCTGTTCTCTGTTATACACCTGTCCTGTTATACACCTGTCCTGTTATACACCTGTCCTGTTATACACCTGTCTTCTATTATACACCTGTCCTGTTATACACCTGTCCTCTGTTATACACCTGTCCTGTTATACACCTGTCCTCTGTTATACACCTGTCCTGTTATACACCTGTCCTCTATAATACACCTGTCCTGTTATACACCTGTCCTCTATTATACACCTGTCCTCTGTTATACACCTGTCCTCTGTTATACACCTGTCCTGTTATACACCTGTCCTCTGTTATACACCTGTCCTGTTATACACCTGTCCTCTGTTATACACCTGTCCTGTTATACACCTGTCCTCTGTTATACACCTGTCCTCTGTTATACACCTGTCCTCTGTTATACACCTGTCCTCTGTTATACACCTGTCCTCTGTTATACACCTGTCCTGTTATACACCTGTCCTCTGTTATACACCTGTCCTGTTATACACCTGTCCTCTGTTATACACCCGTCCTCTATTATACACATGTCCTGTTATACACGTGTCCTGTTATACACCTGACCTCTGTTATACACCTGTCCTGTAATACACCTGTCCTGTTATACACCTGTCCTCTGTTATACACCTGTCCTGTTATACACCTGTCCTCTGTTATACACCTGTCCTGTTATACATCTGTCCTCTGTTATACACCTGTCCTGTTATACACCTGTCCTCTATTATACACCTGTCATGTTATACACCTGTCCTCTGGTGAAGGACACTTCCAGAGTAATCTATAGGAACAAACTACTATAGTATTATATACCTGAGTATTTTAAAGGAATGAACTCCCAGATTATCTTACCAAATATGTATTAGTTGACGCTTTTATCCAAAGTGCCTTACAGTGAATTGATGTGTGTGTGTGTGTGTGTGTGTGTGTGTGTGTGTGTGTGTGTGTGTGTGTGTGTGTGTGTGTGTGTGTGTGTGTGTGTGTGTGTGTGTGTGTGTGTGTGTGTAGCTTTACTGCGGTCGGTCAGCCAGCAGTCAGACAGCAGTGGTTTTGCAGAGGATCCCTCCAGCGACTCCACCAACCCCTTCAAGGTTTGAGTTGTATATATTTATGTATTATAATATGTTTATACGTATTATGTTGTTTTATTGTATTATTATTATATTTTAATACGTTGTAGATGTGTGTGTGTGTGTTGTAGCTGTATATCAATTAAATATTTCTTACCAAGCCGATCTTTTGCTTTATGAATTGTCCAATCAAGGTGCAGGAGAGCAGTGACAGCTGTGACAGCGAAACTACTGTGACGTCACATGATCCAGCCACGCCCCTGGCCCAGGACCAGCCAGTGTTTGTTAGACTAGCAGACATGGAGAACGATGGGAGGGGCTGCAGCGTGGAGGCTCCACCCTATTCGGTCCACCACATCCGTAGGACCAACGCAGTCGGCACCAAGCTTCCCAACCACCAGGGCCGTGCCCCGGCACAATCCTTTTCCCCTCCAGAACCATTAGTACCAGAACCTGGTTCCTCTGCAGGACCAGAACCTGGTACCCCTACAGAACCATTAGAACCTGGTTTCCCTGCAGGACCTAGCCCCACTGTAGACTGTTCCCTACAGACAGACATGTTTGATAGCCCTGGTTCTCCGGTCTCAGGTCCCGGTTCCCAGGTCTCTACTCCTGGTTCTCCGGTCTCTGTTGCTGGTTCCCAGGTCTCAGGTCCCGGTTCCCAGGTCTCTATTCCTGGTTCTCCGGTCTCTGCTGCTGGTTCCCAGGCCTCAGGTCTTCAAGCCCCCTCAGTGGTGATCCAACAGGCTCTGGATCGAGCCAAGCACAGCCAACCATTCCACAGGAGCCCAAGTCCAGCCTGCCGGGACCCACTCCAGACCTCTGGAGAGCGGAGGGCCAGGGAAGGGCCCCTGGAGAGGTCCTTCTCTCTGCCCTGCTCCATCCTGGCCCCGACCAAGGTGGTGTCATCTGTGAAGATCCAGTTTGGGAGGGATGCTCCCACCTCCTGCAGCGCTCCACGGTTCTCCTTCAAATACTGCTGTGGAGAGGAGGAGGAGGAGGAGACGTATTCAGACAAAGAGTTGGAGAAATGTCTTTCTACTCTTGTGATAAACCCTCCCCCCTCTGATCCTTACAACCAATCATTAAAGCTTCACCGAGATCCTCCATTGGTTCAGCAACCCCTCCTCCGCCACCGAGTGCCCTCTTCCTGTTCGCTGCGGTGCCCCAGTCCTCCGCCTAAATGGCTAGAAAGACCACTTGGTAGCCAGTCCTATCCCTGGAGCACCCAAAGTGTCCCTAATCTCTCCTGCAATGAGCAGCAGTCTCGTCCATTGAATCTGTACCCATACAGCAATCAGAACGAGTCTTGTAGCTTCACCCCCCAGTGCCCTTGCATCCCCTATCACACTGCCATGCATCTGCCTCCCACAAGCCCCCCTCACAATGCCATGCATCTGCCTACAACTCCCTCAATCCCCCAGCATGCCTGCCAGCGGATGCCTCACCATGGCAGTGTGTGCAGCTTGCCTGGAACTCCTGGGATGCAATACCAACATTGTAGTCACCCAGAGTGCTCCAATCCTTTCCCTTATCATACTACTGTCCAATACCTCCCGCCCCTCCATAGCTTCTGTGGACATAGCCCCTTTCCTGTCCCGCCCTATGTACTTAGCCCCCAGCCACGACCTGCATCTGTCCAAGGACAGATGCTACATCCTGGGCTGGCTCCGACCCCGGTCCCTGGCTTCGACCCTGGGCCTTCCAGCACCGAGCTGCAGCTAAAGAAGGTTCTGCACCAGATCCATGGAGTCGTCGAGAGTCTAGACCAGGTAACCTAAATACAACACACACTGTATATATACAAACGCACACACAGACTCAGCCCTAATCATTTAGGCTGTCAAGACCAGGTTGTGTTTATATAGGTTGTGTGTTATAAAGGGTTAGAGTTTAAATTATGTTAATCTCTATATAAAGGGTTATTATAACGAGTTAGAGTAATGTTTGTGTTGTTAGGGTTAGTGTGTTTCTATTTTAGCAGGTTTACGTTGTGAGTTATAAAGGGTTAGAGTAATGTTTGTGTTGTTAGGGTTAATGTGTTTCTATTTTAGCAGGTTTATGTTGTGAGTTATAAAGGGTTAGAGTAATGTGAGTGTTGTTAGGGTTAGTGTGTTTCTATTTTAGCAGGTTTATGTTGTGAGTTATAAAGGGTTAGAGTAATGTTTGTGTTGTTAGGGTTAGTGTGTTTCTATTTTAGCAGGTTTATGTTGTGAGTTATAAAGGGTTAGAGTAATGTTTGTGTTGTTAGGGTTAGTGTGTTTCTATTTTAGCAGGTTTATGTTGTGAGTTATAAAGGGTTAGAGTAATGTTTGTGTTGTTAGGGTTAGTGTGTTTCTATTTTAGCAGGTTTATGTTGTGAGTTATAAAGGGTTAGAGTAATGTTTGTGTTGTTAGGGTTAATGTGTTTCTATTTTAGCAGGTTTATGGTGTGCGTTATAAAGGGTTAGAGTAATGTTTGTGTTGCTAGGGTTAATGTGTTTCTATTTTAGCAGGTTTATGTTGTGAGTTATAAAGGGTTAGAGTAATGTTTGTGTTGTTAGGGTTAATGTGTTTCTATTTTAGCAGGTTTATGTTGTGAGTTATAAAGGGTTAGAGTAATGTTAGTGTTGTTAGGGTTAGTGTGTTTCTATTTTAGCAGGTTTATGTTGTGAGTTATAAAGGGTTAGAGTAATGGTTGTGTTGTTAGGGTTAGTGTGTTTCTATTTTAGCAGGTTTATGTTGTGAGTTATAAAGGGTTAGAGTAATGTTTGTGTTGTTAGGGTTAGTGTGTTTCTATTTTAGCAGGTTTATGTTGTGAGTTATAAAGGGTTAGAGTAATGTTTGTGTTGTTAGGGTTAATGTGTTTCTATTTTAGCAGGTTTATGTTGTGAGTTATAAAGGGTTAGAGTAATGTTTGTGTTGTTAGGGTTAGTGTGTTTCTATTTTAGCAGGTTTATGTTGTGAGTTATAAAGGGTTAGAGTAATGTTTGTGTTGTTAGGGTTAGTGTGTTTCTATTTTAGCAGGTTTATGTTGTGAGTTATAAAGGGTTAGAGTAATGTTTGTGTTGTTAGGGTTAGTGTGTTTCTATTTTAGCAGGTTTATGTTGTGCGTTATAAAGGGTTAGAGTAATGTTTGTGTTGTTAGGGTTAGTGAGTTTCTATTTTAGCAGGTTTATGTTGTGAGTTATAAAGGGTTAGAGTAATGTTTGTGTTGTTAGGGTTAGTGTGTTTCTATTTTAGCAGGTTTATGTTGTGAGTTATAAAGGGTTAGAGTAATGTTTGTGTTGTTAGGGTTAGTGTGTTTCTATCTTAGCAGGTTTATGTTGTGAGTTATAAAGGGTTAGAGTAATGTTTGTGTTGTTAGGGTTAGTGTGTTTCTATTTTAGCAGGTTTATGTTGTGAGTTATAAAGGGTTAGAGTAATGTTTGTGTTGTTAGGGTTAGTGTGTTTCTATTTTAGCAAGTTTATGTTGTGAGTTATAAAGGGTTAGAGTAATGTTTGTGTTGCTAGGGTTGACGTGTTTAGGGTTAGTGTGTTAACGTGTTTAACATGTTTCTCTTTGTCTGCAGCAGTCGGTATCGTCTTCATCTTACATGTTCAACGATCACCGAGCAGCACTTCAAACCAGACAGGTAGCAGAGTAGAACACTAGGTTCGAAATCACCATTTTGTATTGTTGTCCAAAAGGTGCGTATTCAAAACTGGCTCCCTATAATAGTGCTGCTTTAGACCCAAAATGACTATAGTACTGCTGAGTAGACCACAGAGAAGACCACAGAGTAGACCACAGAGTAGACCACAGAGTAGACCACAGAGTAGACCACAGAGTAGACCACAGAGTAGACCCCAGAGTAGACCAGAGTATACCACAGAGTAGACCAGAGTAGACCCCAGAGTTGACCCCAGAGTAGACCCCAGAGTAGACCGCAGAGTAGACCTCAGAGTAGACCTCAGAGTAGACCTCAGAGTAGACCAGAGTAGACCTCAGAGTAAACCTTAGAGTAGACCAGAGTAGACCAGAGTAGACCAGAGTAGACCTCAGAGTAAACCTCAGAGTAAACCTCAGAGTAAACCTCAGAGTAAACCTTAGAGTAGACCAGAGTAGACCTCAGAGTAGACCTCAGAGTAGACCTCAGAGTAGACCTTAGAGTAGACCTTAGAGTAGACCTCGAAGTAGACCAGAGTAGACCACAGAGTAAACCTTAGAGTAGACCAGAGTAGACCAGAGTAGACCCCAGAGTAGACCTCAGAGTAGACCTCAGAGTATTTTTAATCTCTATACATCCTCTAATCCGATCTTGTTTGTGTATATATATATTTATTGTATTTTATCTAATCTCTAAATGGAGGCGGAGATCCAGCAGAAGAGGCAGAGGCTGAGTGCATTCCGGAGTCACATGATTGATCTTGAGCTGTCAATCATCGGAGAGCAAGCACAGGTCTACCCACATCTGAGCCCTGCTGAGAGGTACACACACACACACACACACACACACACACACACACACACACACACACACACACACACACACACACACACGCACACGCAATGCATAATGTATGTGTGTGTGTGTGTGTACGTAGACTCCAGGTAGAACAGTTAAAGTCTCTGAGGTCAGCGGTGAGAAAAGAACTGCAGGAGCTGGAAGTCCAACTGGCCAAACACATGGTACGTAACTATATATGTATATTGTTTTTATATAATCACATGCTATATATATATAGATATATATAGAGATAGATAGATATGAGGGGTGTCCTGGACTAAGATCTTGCATAGTCTAATGTAATTGGTCAGGCCAGACCCCTCGGCGACTGATTGTTGAATCGTGTAGGATATATTGTGAATCGTGAATGATATATTTTGAATCGTGAATGATATATTTTGAATCGTGAATGATATATTTTGAATCGTGAATGATATATTTTGAATCGTGAATGATATATTTTGAATCGTGTAGGATATATTTTGAATGCACAGAGGCCTAATGTCTCGTGACTTGCGTGGTTTAAACGCTGTGGGTCTTCACAGCTGTGTGCCGCTAAATGACTTCAGACATCTACCAACCATAAAGAAATACACAGGCTACTGTTAGCCTGGTGTACCAACCATAAAGAAATACACAGGCTACTGTTAGCCTGGTGTACCATAAAGAAATACACAGGCTACTGTTAGCCTGGTGTACCATAAAGAAATACACAGGCTACTGTTAGCCTGGTGTACCAACCATAAAGAAATACACAGGCTACTGTTAGCTTGGTGTACCAACCATAAAGAAATACACAGGCTACTGTTAGCCTGGTGTACCATAAAGAAATACACAGGCTACTGTTAGCCTGGTGTACCATAAAGAAATACACAGGCTACTGTTAGCCTGGTGTACCAACCATAAAGAAATACACAGGCTACTGTTAGCCTGGTGTACCAACCATAAAGAAATACACAGGCTACTGTTAGCCTGGTGTACCAACCATAAAGAAATACACAGGCTACTGTTAGCCTGGTGTACCAACCATAAAGACATACACAGGCTACTGTTAGCCTGGTGTACCAACCATAAAGACATACACAGGCTACTGTTAGCCTGGTGTACCAACCATAAAGAAATACACAGGCTACTGTTAGCCTGGTGTACCAACCATAAAGACATACACAGGCTACTGTTAGCCTGGTGTACCATAAAGAAATACACAGGCTACTGTTAGCCTGGTGTACCATAAAGAAATACACAGGCTACTGTTAGCCTGGTGTACCAACCATAAAGAAATACACAGGCTACTGTTAGCCTGGTGTACCATAAAGAAATACACAGGCTACTGTTAGCCTGGTGTACCATAAAGAAATACACAGGCTACTGTTAGCCTGGTGTACCAACCATAAAGAAATACACAGGCTACTGTTAGCTTGGTGTACCAACCATAAAGAAATACACAGGCTACTGTTAGCCTGGTGTACCATAAAGAAATACACAGGCTACTGTTAGCCTGGTGTACCATAAAGAAATACACAGGCTACTGTTAGCCTGGTGTACCAACCATAAAGAAATACACAGGCTACTGTTAGCCTGGTGTACCAACCATAAAGAAATACACAGGCTACTGTTAGCCTGGTGTACCAACCATAAAGAAATACACAGGCTACTGTTAGCCTGGTGTACCAACCATAAAGACATACACAGGCTACTGTTAGCCTGGTGTACCAACCATAAAGACATACACAGGCTACTGTTAGCCTGGTGTACCAACCATAAAGACATACACAGGCTACTGTTAGCCTGGTGTACCAACCATAAAGACATACACAGGCTACTGTTAGCCTGGTGTACCAACCATAAAGACATACACAGGCTACTGTTAGCCTGGTGTACCATAAAGAAATACACAGGCTACTGTTAGCCTGGTGTACCATAAAGAAATACACAGGCTACTGTTAGCCTGGTGTACCAACCATAAAGAAATACACAGGCTACTGTTAGCCTGGTGTACCAACCATAAAGAAATACACAGGCTACTGTTAGCCTGGTGTACCATAAAGAAATACACAGGCTACTGTTAGCTTGGTGTACCAACCATAAAGAAATACACAGGCTACTGTTAGCCTGGTGTACCATAAAGAAATACACAGGCTACTGTTAGCCTGGTGTACCATAAAGAAATACACAGGCTACTGTTAGCCTGGTGTACCATAAAGAAATACACAGGCTACTGTTAGCCTGGTGTACCATAAAGAAATACACAGGCTACTGTTAGCCTGGTGTACCAACCATAAAGAAATACACAGGCTACTGTTAGCCTGATGTACCAACCATAAAGACATACACAGGCTACTGTTAGCCTGGTGTACCAACCCTGCGTCATGTGACCCCTGCATGGACACGCGTCCCAGTTCATCTCCAGTGTCCTATCGGGTGTTTGGGGTGACCCAGGTAGTCACTATAGTAGTCGCACACATCGCGGTCTCTTCTTCTGTTTTATCCATGGTCGTTTACAAGCACAGAACTCCAAGTGTGTCCGCTCTTCCAATGGATAAAACGCGCAGAGGAAGTATCAACAGGTAGTTCATACTGTCAAGGGTCATTACGGTGTTCATGGGGACAAAGGTGCAGCCGCACTGACCTAGCCTGACATCGCCAGATCGATTCGCAAACATGTATGAGTCTACATATATTGTATATAGACATAGATATATATAGACATAGATATACAGTATATATACATATACAGACTGTAGTCTCCCCAACAGGAGATGCAGATGGACACGAGTCTGGACAGTGGATCAACATCAGTAGCTGATCCAGTAAGCTCACACACACACACACACACACACACACACACACACACACACACACACACACACACACACACACACACACACACACACACACACACACACACACACACACACACACACACACACACACACACACACAGTTCTCCCTTGCCCTAATTATATCCTAATTCAAGGCTTAGATAACTCTGCGGTTGAGGTAAAAACATTTTTATCTCAATCATTCAACCTGTCTGTTGGTCTTCTGCCTGCCTGTCTGTCTTTCTACCTGTCTGTCTGTGTTCAGGTGGAGCGTCTCCTTTCAGAACAGCTCCTCCTCCAATCAGAGCTTGATTACGTAGACCACGCCTCTTCCCCTGGGCCCTCCTTCTCTCGGTCCTCTAGTCCAACCAGATATCGCTCATCAATCAACATCACGCCGGCCACGCCCCGTCGAGCCACCCCCACTCATGACCGGGAGGAGAGAGAGAGGAGGAGAGGAGAGGAGGGGAGGGAGAGGACAGGAGAGGAGGAGAGAGAGAGGAGGGAGAGGAGAGGAGAGGAGGAGAGAGAGAGGAGGGAGAGGAGAGGAGAGGAGGAGAGAGAGAGGACAGGAGAGAAACGAGGAGAGGAGGAAAGGGAGAGGAGAGGAGAGGAGGAGAGAGAGAGGAGAGCACAGGAGGAGAGAGGAGACACCGTACACAGAATCCTTGTCGACAATCTACAGCAGATCATTCAAGAGGTCAGCCGCCTGTCTGTCTGTCCATTTGTCTGTCTGCTTATTGTCTATCTTCTACCTGTGTGGCAGCGACCTGTGTAATGTCTTTTTGTTCTCCAGATCAAACAAGATGTCCGCCAGGAGATCTTCCAGGACCTCCTTGCTACTCTGGCTCACCGGTCACCACAGACCATCAGCAAGCAGCCCCTGTAGCCATGGCAACACACACACATATATATATATATATATATATATATATATATATATATACAGAGAGAGCCGGACATGGAGATATAGATATGTCCTCTTCAGTAACGAGGTCCTTTTAATTAACATACCAGTACATAGTTTACAGTCTTCTGTCCTTTAACTTGTGCTAACTGTTTAGTTAGCACAAGGAGTCAACCATCACAGCAATAATAATACACAGCACAATAATAATACACAGCACAATAATATACCTAAACCATCACTATAAAAACCATCACAATAATATACTTAAACCATCACTATAATATACCATCTTTATAATGTACCAAAACCATCACTATAATATACCATCATTATAATGTACCAAAACCATCACTATAATAAACCATCATTATAATGTACCAAAACCATCACTATAATATACCATCATTATAATGTACCAAAACCATCACAATATACCTAAACCATCACAATAATATGCCTTATTCTAATATCAGCATTAGAATAATATACTAGTAGTAATGCTACTACTTTATAAACTACTCCATGACTACTACTAGTTCTTTAACTACTGCTACTTTATAAACTACTCCATGACTACTACTAGTTAACTACTGCTACTTTATAAACTACTCCATGACTACGTCTAGTTCTTTAACTACTGCTACTTTATAAACTACTCCATGACTACTACTAGTACTACTATTTACTATATAAACTACACCATGATTCCTACTAGTACTACTATATAAGCTACACCATGACTACTACTAGTACCACTACCCACTATATAAACTACACCATGACTACTACTTCTACTATTCTACTACTATCTGTATATAGTGATGATTACGGTTGTGGACCGTTACCAGTCAGGTGAGTTGTGGAGGTCATTCCAACATTTCAACAACAGGGAACTAGTACTACCCTAACTACTTCTGAGAGTTCCAGTAGACTGTGTGTTCAATGAGTCACTACTCTAGAGTAGTACTTCCACTGAGGTGAACAACCGTTACAATAAGGGTCTGATGGAAAGTAAAGGAATCTGTTTGTAAAAGAACAGCTGTACAGTTTTGTCTCTAAGCCTTTTATCTAAGTCCATCTATGTGTGTGAATGAAGACAATCATGTATTGTAGGTATGAAAGTATTGATACTCAGTGGTGAAGAGGCTTGCTGGAGAGTGTCAAGGCCAGCCTGCAATGAGATGAAAATAATCCAGGCTTAAAGAGAACAAAACAGCACTAAATGGCCACCTGTCTGTCACTCTGTCTATAACATATCTGTGATATCATGAATACAATCTCACTGAGGCTCATTTCTTTTAGATCCATGTTTTTATAATGAGACTATGTTAAAATCCCAACTGTGGAATGAAATTGCAGAATGATCTTGTGCATCAGTGTTTCGTAAGTGCAAGTAACATTAAACCCAAACCTAATCTGGGTGGCTCAAATGTTGCAATTTTCAGCTAAAGCTATTGGCTAAGCTAATACAGGTTGCTAAAATAAAAGCTATGGGGGCTCTCTTTTACTCAAATACAATCTTGCTGCTGCTTGACAAATGTTTGTGTCAATTTAATGTTATTGTTGGGAATGATTGATTCAATAAAGATATTTATTTTCAAATAAACTTTGGCTGCAGCGTCACTCTTTTCAAGAAAGCTGAATAAAGTTTACTTTTAATAGTCATGGTAAGTCAGTACACTTTTGGGGTAGTACTTCGCCTCGACTGAGCTTCATTTCTGTGTAACTGTTGGTTGATTCTCTCTAACCCTAGGTCCTGTGGTACGAGGGGTGATGTCCAAGGATCTCCACCTCTGACCTCTGCTTGACCTCTGGAACGTGCCCCTCTCCAGGAGTTCCCTGATGCCTCCTCCCTCGTGAGGAGTACAGAGGTGTGGTAGGGAGCTTCATCAGATGATCTGGGGAGAACCACCTCCAGCTCAACACCGGCAAGACCAAGGAGCTGCCGATCTCCCCTTCCCCTATTACCGTCCGGGGGGGGGCGTAAAGACGGCGGACTCGTACAGGTTCCTGGGATGGCACATCAACACTAGACCGGACTGGAAGACACGGAGGCTCTCCCATCGGGAATGACGGAGCAGGCTGCTGTTTCTGAGGAGGCTCAGGTCCTTGGTGTGGGCAGCTGTTGTTTCTGAGGAGGCTCAGGTCCTTGGTGTGGGCAGCTGTTGTTTCTGAGGAGGCTCAGGTCCTTGGTGTGGGCAGCTGTTGTTTCTGAGGAGGCTCAGGTCCTTGGTGTGGGCAGCTGTTGTTTCTGAGGAGGCTCAGGTCCTTGGTGTGGGCAGCTGTTGTTTCTCAGCAGGCTCAGGTCCTTGGTGTGGGCAGCTGGCTGCTGCAGGTGTTGTACCGGTCAGTTGTAGCTGGCATGCTGTTGTTTGCTGTGGCGTGCTGGGGAGGCATCACGGCTAGCGAGCTCCATCAGCTGGTGAGGAAGGCCAGCTCTGTGGACTAGAGCAGTCTGGAGGCGTGGTGCGAAGGGGGACCAGGGACTAAATCAAGACCATCCCTGACGATCCCTCCTCTCCCCTCCATGATGAGCTGGCAGATGGGAGCAGCTTCAGCCTCAGGCCCCCCCCCCCCCCCCCCCCCCCCACACACACACACACACACACACACACACACACACACACACACACACACACACACACACACACACACACACACACACACACACACACACACACACACACACACACACACACACACACAGGTGCAAAACGGAGCAGTTCAGGTGTTCAGCCATCACACCACAGCGCCTGAGACTCCAGTCTTTACCTGTATTACCTGGATGGACCCCCCCCCCCCCCATCACACCACAGGGTCTGAGACTCCAGTCTTTACCTGGATGGACCCCCCCCCCCCCCCTCATCACACCACAGGGTCTGAGACTCCAGTCTTTACCTGGATGGACCCCCCCCCCCCCCCACACACCACAGGGTCTGAGACTCCAGTCTTTACCTGGATGGACCCCCCCCCCCCTCATCACACCACAGGGTCTGAGACTCCAGTCTTTACCTGGATGGACCCCCCCCTCCCTTTTCCATATACACTTGATACTTGGCCACTTTATACTTCGAACAACATACTAACCCCCTCCCTCCCCCCATGGATACTTGATCACTTGACACTTTGTACGTATACACTTAAATCTTGAATTACACGTGTATAAAAAGTTGTTTTGTTGTTTGTGTTTATTGTTTATTACTATATGATATGCTTGCTGTTGGTTTTTGGATTCTGTTTATCTTATTTTGGCACTATTTAGTCTAATATCTCTAACCCTAACTAATAACCCCCCCCCCCCCCCCCCCCCCGGGGTTAAAATACAGTTAGATCAAATACGTTTAGATACATATCTATCCATCTCTCTAGCTCTCCAAGTCCATGCAAACCGCTCCTCCTGAAGGGTTGGTTCTTACTCCTCTCCTCAAGGTACCCAGGTGCCCACTGCACTTCCCCCAGAAGGCTGCTCATATTCCAGCCGTCTCCACCTCCAGCGGCCCGAGACTGAGATGTGATCCTGGTGAGCCCGTCCAGCCCACACACCACCACAGTTCAGCTTCACCCATCACCATTAGCACCCACCTAGTCTGCTAGAAACCTTGGCATCTGTGTCTGTGTCTGTGTGTGTGTGTGTGTGTGTGTGTGTTATCATATAATATTGAGTTAGTCTGGTTCCAAAAGAGAAGAAGTAGAACAGTTTTACAATGTGTTTTCTGTAATAGCACGCGTCCAGTATATCTGTATAACAGGATATTTCCATGATCTATACATATCTCCATCATTAACACAAGCAGAGCACAGTCTAAAGCACAAGCCCTGGCCGCTGTGCTGGCTTCACCTCTTGTTCTGGACGAGCTCAGTGCTATGCCGTTCCCCTCACACATGCCACACATTTGAATTGTTTTCCAACCCAACAAGTCATCCTTTAGGTATTAACCATGATGCATATTAATCATGAAAAGTATTTCCCAGCAATTCTTTATTCTGAATTCACATCTCTTGCAAAAGAAAGGGTTACCAGGGACGACAGTGAACGTGATTGGTGGGATAGTTACATGGCTGCTATTCGTCCCGCTAGGAGAACGAGGACTCCTGTCCACCACAGCAGTCCTGCTGGCTCAATGCCAGAGTGTGTTGCAATGGTGTTCTTTGCCAAGGCATAGGTTACCAAGGTGTTAGTTGCCATGCCACTGCAGAGTGTTGTCAGGCATCCCCAATAACATCCTCCTCAGGCCCCTCCCCTGAAACACAGTTACCATGACAACAGTGAGCTGAGTTTACATTGTTCTAAATGTTGAGATAATGAGGTTCTAAAGGAATAGATTACCGTTCTACATGTAGCGATAATGAGGTTCTAAAGGAATAGATCACAGGCAGAGATAATGAGGTTCTGAAGGGAAAGGCCAGGGTTCTACATGGAGAGATAATGAGGTTCTGAAGGGAAAGGCCAGGGTTCTACATGGAGAGATAATGAGGTTCTGAAGGGAAAGGTCAGGGTTCTACATGTAGAGATAATGAGGTTCTGAAGGGAAAGGCCAGGGTTCTACGTGTAGAGATAATGAGGTTCTGAAGGGAAAGGCCAGGGTTCTACATGGAGAGATAATAAGGTTCTGAAGGGAAAGGCCAGGGTTCTACGTGTAGAGATAATGAGGTTCTGAAGGGTAAGGTCAGGGTTCTACGTGTAGAGATAATGAGGTTCTGAAGGGAAAGGTCAGGGTTCTACATGGAGAGATAATGAGGTTCTAAAGGGAAAGGCCAGGGTTCTACATGGAGAGATAATGAGCTTCTGAAGGGAAAGGTCAGGGTTCTACATGGAGAGATAATGAGGTTCTGAAGGGAAAGGTCAGGGTTCTACATGGAGAGATAATGAGGTTCTGAAGGGAAAGGTCATGGTTCTACATGGAGAGATAATGAGGTTCTGAAGGGAAAGGTCAGGGTTCTACATGGAGAGATAATGAAGTTTCGAAGGACTACGTTGCTGTTGTACATTCAGAGGTATGAGGTTCTAATGATGTTTGGAGGGGTTTGAGCGCACCGTTCCACGTGGTCTTCTCCGGAGGTGGAGCTGGATGGGAGTGGGGGCTGTGCTGTCCATCAGGGCTGGTGGAGGAGGCCTCCTCTTGGCCTGCGGAGTCGCTGGGTTCCCCTGGGCATGGAGAACTCTCTGGTTCCTTTTTCACTGTTTCTGGACAAACACTTAATATTAACACACCTAAACCCAACCGAACAGATATGGTATATACATTTTCATATATAAATATATCACTATATATCAATCTATATGTGTATGAACTTCCAGGAGCTGGCCAGCACCTGGTGTATGAGGAGGTGTACCAGGAGTGTGTAGGAGTCTCCAGGTGTACCAGGAGCTGGCCAGCACCTGGTGTATGAGGAGGTGTACCAGGAGTGTGTAGGTGTCTCCAGGTGTACCAGGAGCTGGCCAGCACCTGGTGTATGAGGAGGTGTACCAGGTGTCTCTAGGTGTACCAGGAGCTGGCCAGCACCTGGTGTATGAGGAGGTGTACCAGGAGCGTGTAGGTGTCTCCAGGTGTACCAGGAGCTGGCCAGCACCTGGTGTATGAGGAGGTGTACCAGGTGTCTCTAGGTGTACCAGGAGCTGGCCAGCACCTGGTGTATGAGGAGGTGTACCAGGAGCGTGTAGGTGTCTCCAGGTGTACCAGGAGCTGGCCAGCACCTGGTGTATGAGGAGGTGTACCAGGAGTCTCCAGGTGTACCAGGAGCTGGCCAGCACCTGGTGTATGAGGAGGTGTACCAGGAGCGTGTAGGTGTCTCCAGGTGTACCAGGAGCTGGCCAGCACCTGGTGTATGAGGAGGTGTACCAGGAGTCTCCAGGTGTACCAGGAGCTGGCCAGCACCTGGTGTATGAGGAGGTGTATGAGAGCATGTGTGATACCTTGGCTGGACATCTCCTTCCAGCGCTCCTTGTTGCTGCTGATGAGGCCGGACAGACGCAGACGCAGGGACGGCAGGTCCACAGCGGCCAGGGAGAAGTCTGTCTGTCCGTCTTCACTGTTTCCATGACGACCACTGCTGTGCCGCTGGACTGAATCCACGGTAACCGAGCCACTTCCTGTTAGACTAATACATATATACTTCATATTATAACACTTGTAGTACTGTAGTTTTAGTTACCAGAATTAACATTATTATAATAGTACAATTTACAGTTAACAGTAAGATGTACTAATAATACAATACAGTGTGAGTATTACCTGGCCCTCATTTACCTGTGCATGTAATAACATGTGTTACCTTTATGTAGGGTGCTACCTGTTTACCTAACATGTATCAGGGGTGCTTTGATGGTGCAGACTGGTCAGTGTGAAACACTCTGATTCCCACCAAAGACGTTAAGGTCTTCCCTAAAAAACCATGGGTTTCTAAAGCCCAGAAGGGTCTCAAATGTTTGAATGGCGGCGGTGTAAATACAGCAAGAGAATCCAAGGAGGGGAGGTCTGAAATGGAAAAGGCTTGAGGTATAAGGGTTGAGGTATAAGGGTTGAGGAATAAGGATAGGTTTGAGGTTTAAGGATAGGATTGAGGTTTAAGGATGGGATTGAGGTATAAGGATAGGATTGAGGTATAAGGATAGGATTGAGGCATAAGGGTTGAGGTATAGTGATAGGATTGGGGAATAAGGATAGGATTGAGGTATAAGGGTAGGATTGAGGTATAAGGGTAGGATTGAGGTATAAGGGTAGGATTGAGGTATAAGCTGGCTGACAAACTAAGCGAAAAAAGGTTTCGCAAAAGTTTTTATCTACGATTTGTTTATCAGGATTTTACATCCCAGATGAATGAAATAAAAGAAAACACTGAGTCTATCCCAGCCATTGACCTGATGTGAAGAGTGTTGCTGATAACTTTTACCTGGAATCCCTGAGTCCACTCTCTCTGGCCAGTCTCTCCTCGTCTATCAGAGGCAGCATCACCTTCTCAGTGGCGTCTATAAGGATGCTGAAGGTAGGCTCCACAATGAAGTCTATGAAACCTACACTCACACACACACACACACACACACACACACACACTATGAGGTATACTAACCTACACACACTATGAAGTATACTTACCTACACACACTATGAAGTATATTAACCTACACACACACACACACACACACACAATGATGTCTATGAAACCTACACACACACACACACTCACACTATGAGGTATACTAACCTACACACACTATGAAGTATATTAACCTACACACACACACACAATGATATCTATGAAACCTACACACACACACACTCACACTATGAGGTATTTTAACCAACACACACACATCTGTCGCATGGTATCAGAGGAGCAGGTGATGGTTCTGCTGGTGTATACCTATCTGTGATTGGCCGATCATGGTGGCTTTGCGGTCGCACAGCGGCGAGAAAGGAAGTCCCAACTGCACCTCTTTATCCCCCTGGAAACAAAGGACCACCGCGATGAGACTCCAGGACACAACCCCAAAGGACCACCGCGATGAGACTCCAGGACACAACCCCAAAGGACCACCGCGATGAGACTCCAGGACACAACCCCAAAGGACCCCTACAAGACCCCCAGGTCCCTAGACTTCACTCCAAGACCTGACCCCCAGGTCCCTAGACTTCACTCCAAGACCTGACCCCCAGGTCCCTAGACTTCACTCCAAGACCTGACCCCAGGTCCCTAGACTTCACTCCAAGACCTGACCCCCAGGTCCCTAGACTACAACCCAAGACCTGACCCCCAGGTCCCTAGACTTCACTCCAAGACCTGACCCCCAGGTCCCCAGACTTCACTCCAAGACCTGACCCCCAGGTCCCTAGACTACAACCCAAGACCTGACCCCCAGGTCCCTAGACTACAACCCAAGACCTGACCCCCAGATCCCTAGACTTCACTCCAAGACCTGACCCCAGGTCCCTAGACTTCACTCCAAGACCTGACCCCCAGGTCCCTAGACTACAACCCAAGACCTGACCCCCAGGTCCCTAGACTTCACTCCAAGACCTGACCCCCAGGTCCCCAGACTTCACTCCAAGACCTGACCCCCAGGTCCCTAGACTACAACCCAAGACCTGACCCCCAGGTCCCTAGACTTCACTCCAAGACCTGACCCCAGGTCCCTAGACTTCACTCCAAGACCTGACCCCCAGGTCCCTAGACTACAACCCAAGACCTGACCCCCAGGTCCCTAGACTTCACTCCAAGACCTGACCCCCAGGTCCCCAGACTTCACTCCAAGACCTGACCCCCAGGTCCCTAGACTACAACCCAAGACCTGACCCCCAGGTCCCTAGACTACAACCCAAGACCTGACCCCCAGATCCCTAGACTTCACTCCAAGACCTGACCCCAGGTCCCTAGACTACAACCCAAGACCTGACCCCCAGGTCCCTAGACTACAACCCAAGACCTGACCCCCAGATCCCTAGACTTCACTCCAAGACCTGACCCCAGGTCCCTAGACTACAACCCAAGACCTGACCCCCAGATCCCTAGACTTCACTCCAAGACCTGACCCCCAGATCCCCAGACTACAACCCAAGACCTGACCCCTGTTAGTTAGGGTTAGTGTTAGTGTGTGTTAGTTAGTGTTAGGGTTTGTGTTAGGGTAGTGTTAGTTTGTGTTAGGGTTAGTGTTAGTGTGTGTTAGTTTGTGTTGGGATTAGTGTTAGTTTGTGTTAGGGTTAGTGTTGGTTTGTGTTGGGGTTAGTGTGTGTGTGTAGTATGTGTGTTAGTGTGTGTCTGTGTGTGTATGTGTGTCAGTGTGTGTACTGTGTTGTCAGTGTGTGTCAGTGTGTGTACTTTGTGTTGGTGTGTGTCAGTGTGTGTACTGTGTGTTAGTGTGTATGTTGAATGTGTGTCTGTGTGTACTGTGTCAGTGTGTGTGTTAGTGTGTATGTTGAATGTGTGTCAGTGTGTGTGTACTGTGTCAGTGTGTGTCAGTGTGTGTACTGTGTCAGTGTGTGTACTGTGTCAGTGTGTGTACTTTGTGTTGGTGTGTGTCAGTGTGTGTACTGTGTCAGTGTGTGTACTGTGTCAGTGTGTGTACTGTGTCAGTGTGTTACCTGTCTAAAGAACTCCTCCATCAGGTGATTGGTCCAGGTGTGATGCAGACCCCAGGTCTTGGCTGGATGACTGATGTCTGCTGCATGGAGCATCAAGGACAATACCTTCACCTTGTCCATCCTGGTGAGACACCACAGAGACAGACACCAAAGAGACATACATCCTGGTGAGACACCACAGAGACATACATCCTGGTGAGACACCACAGAGACATACATCCTGGTGAGACATCCTGGTGAGACATCACAGAGACATACATCCTGGTGAGACACCACAGAGACATACATCCTGGTGAGACACCACAGAGACAGACACCACAGAGACATACATCCTGGTGAGACACCACAGAGACAGACACCACAGAGACATACATCCTGGTGAGACACCACAGAGACATACATCCTGGTGAGACACCACAGAGACAGACATCCTGGTGAGACACCACAGAGACAGACATCACAGAGACATACATCCTGGTGAGACACCACAGAGACAGACACCACAGAGACATACATCCTGGTGAGACACCACAGAGACAGACACCACAGAGACATACATCCTGGGACTGCAGGGGATTCATGGTATTGAAGGGGTGAGGGTTAGGGGTGGTGGTGGTGATGGTGGTGGAGGAGGTGGTGGGGGTGGGGGTGGGAGAGGTGGTGGTGGTGGTGGGGGTGGTGGTGGTCGGGGTGGTGGTGGGAGAGGCTGTTGGGGTGGTGGTAGTGGGAGAGGTGGTGGTGGTGGTGGGGGTG
>JACYXH010000500.1:287500-367500 GCA_026745465.1 Lota lota | reverse complement strand
CCGCCGGTCATCCCCTCATGTAAAGCACACGTCAGGGGGCCATAAGCACGTTTCTCTGAAACATGGCGGTGCTGTGGCCCTTTCCTCAGGGATCTACCAGTCCTAGCGCTGAGAGGTGAAAGTGAACCCTGTTTCAGCTCACAGAACTATTAGAAATGACTAGAATGCATCGCGACTTGAGAGTTCTAGGAAGGATGTTTTTTTTATTTTGGATACAATACAATAGAAGCTGTCAACAGGGCACCTGTGTGTGTGTGTGTGTGTGTGTGTGTGTGTGTGTAGTACAATGTGTGTACCTGGTCTGTATGTGGAAGTTGTTGGTCGTCCCGGTGTGTTCGAAGTCATGGATCGCTGCAGCAAAGACCATCGCTAGGATCTCCAGTTCACTGAGCCAGTGCTGCACGCACGCACGCACGCACGCACGCACGCACGCACACACACACACACACACACACACACACACACACACACACACACACACACACACACACACACACACACACACACACACACACACACACACACATCTTATTGCCATGAGGTAGTATGTGTATATATATATGTGTGTGTATACAATTGAGTCACATAACGTAGTGTTGATGTAGTGTGTGTATAGTATAAACTATACCATGACTCCTTTGAGTCACATAACGTAGTGTTGATGTAGTGTGTGTATATAAGGGGTGTAAATGTGTACTTCTGTGAATGAGCCTAGCAAATGATGAACAATTAAAAAAACATTGTAATCTAAAGTCGTTTAGTAGTCATTTTTCCGACATCTTACAAATGCATTACCGTGCATATTATGTCGATATGTATTTCGGAGAGCTTTGAAGCAGGATGTAGAACTAAACCGTGTGAAGCCTTGGTCGTTGCAGGCATGCCATGCTGTTGAGAGGCTGTGTAAATAGGTGGATGTGTTGTAGCAGGTAGGGAGGTATATATAGTATAGTGTGTAGCATGACTCTAGTGTGTTTATATAGTATAGTGTGTAGCATGACTCTAGTGTGTTTATATAGTATAGTGTGTAGCATGACTCTAGTGTGTTTATTTAGTGTGTAGCATGACTCTAGTGTGTTTATATAGTATAGTGTGTAGCATGACTCCAGTGTGTTTATATAGTATAGTGTGTAGCAGGACTCCAGTGTGTTTATATAGTATAGTGTGTAGCATGACTCCAGTGTGTTTATATAGTATAGTGTGTAGCATGACTCCAGTGTGTAGCATCAGGTAGTGTGTGTACCATGACTCCAGTGTGTAGCATCAGGTAGTGTTGGTACCATGACTCCAGTGTGTAGCATCAGGTAGTGTGTGTACCATGACTCCAGTGTGTAGCATCAGGTAGTGTGTGCACCATGACTCCAGTGTGTAGCATCAGGTAGTGTTGGTACCATGACTCCAGTGTGTAGCATCAGGTAGTGTGTGTACCATGACTCCAGTGTGTAGCATCAGGTAGTGTTGGTACCATGACTCCAGTGTGTAGCATCAGGTAGTGTGTGTACCATGACTCCAGTGTGTTTGTATAGTATAGTGTTGGTACCATGACTCCAGTGTGTAGCATCAGGTAGTGTGTGTACCATGACTCCAGTGTGTAGCATCAGGTAGTGTGTGTACCATGACTCCAGTGTGTTTGTATAGTATAGTGTTGGTACCATGACTCCAGTGTGTAGCATCAGGTAGTGTGTGTACCATGACTCCAGTGTGTTTATATAGTATAGTGTGTAGCATGACTCCAGTGTGTTTGTATAGTATAGTGTTGGTACCATGACTCCAGTGTGTAGCATCAGGTAGTGTGTGTACCATGACTCCAGTGTGTAGCATCAGGTAGTGTGTGTACCATGACTCCAGTGTGTAGCATCAGGTAGTGTGTGTACCATGACTCCAGTGTGTTTGTATAGTATAGTGTTGGTACCATGACTCCAGTGTGTAGCATCAGGTAGTGTGTGTACCATGACTCCAGTGTGTTTGTATAGTATAGTGTTGGTACCATGACTCCAGTGTGTTTGTATAGTATAGTGTTGGTACCATGACTCCAGTGTGTAGCATCAGGTAGTGTGTGTACCATGACTCCAGTGTGTAGCATCAGGTAGTGTGTGTACCATGACTCCAGTGTGTAGCATCAGGTAGTGTTGGTACCATGACTCCAGTGTGTAGCATCAGGTAGTGTGTGTACCATGACTCCAGTGTGTAGCATCAGGTAGTGTTGGTACCATGACTCCAGTGTGTAGCATCAGGTAGTGTGTGTACCATGACTCCAGTGTGTAGCATCAGGTAGTGTGCGGTCTGCAGGACGTCAGCAGCGTGGGTCAGGTTGTGGTAGGGGTTCCTGTTCCTGCTATAGCCCGCCTCCAGAGCCTCCACGTACTGAACCAGAGCCCCTAGTGGGATCTACACACATAATACACATTAATACACACATAATACACATTAATACACACATAATACACACAATACACACTATACACCTGTCAGGCTAGCACTGTAGCACTAGATCTCTGTCAAACAAAACGTTGGTCCTCCATGTCTTCATTACCCTTCATGATGGGATGGACATTGTGTTCCTTACTGAGACTTAGCTCACTTAGCTAAAGTCTGGGGAGTGCTCTAGTCGAGCTCTGTCCACTGAAATGCAGCTCTCTGAACTCTCTCAGGCTGAACTCTCTCAGGCTGAACTCTCTGAGGCTGAATGCAGCTCTCTGAACTCTCTCAGGCTGAACTCTCTCAGGCTGAACTCTCTGAGGCTGAATGCAGCTCTCTGAACTCTCTCAGGCTGAACTCTCTCAGGCTGAATGCAGCTCTCTGAACTCTCTCAGGCTGAACTCTCTGAGGCTGAATGCAGCTCTCTGAACTCTCTCAGGCTGAACTCTCTCAGGCTGAATGCAGCTCTCTGAACTCTCTCAGGCTGAACTCTCTCAGGCTGAAATCAGCTCTTAATGAGCTATTGTGATTAGGAAGCAAAAGGGGGAATATTGAATGTTGTTGATGCTGTATGACTGAGAATCCCACGAGATAGAGGTGGGGAGCGCTCATTTAGCGCCCGCCTTCCCTTAGTTACTAGTTTGCACTCATTGGCTGATCAAGCTTTTGTCCCCGTGTGTGTTTATCCAAAAATGAAGGCTTCTGATTGGGTTGGCCCTCCAAGGCCAAACCGTGGCTCCACGCCTTATCCAAGGTAGTAATGCCTTGGAGACCCCATACCAAACCAGGTTTTTATGAGTTCTCAGTTCTTCATTTTGATAGAGCTTGTTATAATTGTAGATGATTTAGATCATCGGCAACCAACGTTGCAGATTCTTTGAACATGGTTTAGTATTTGTCTATCCCCACGCATAATCCTGGTCCCTACAGCCATCTCAGGACTGCATTTCAGACCATGAATGTAATCCATCCTCCAGCCTACAGCTCTGCTCAAAAGACACAAGACCCGAGCCTAAATGAGCGATCTTCTTTCACATTATCTTTGACCTTTTCCAATTTGATCAATCACATGCCAATTAGGCGCTCCGCATAATCGTTGATCAACACGAGTGACAACAGAGCAAGATTGTAGTTTGTCTACAAACACACAGATAAGCCATTTCAACCATTTATGCTCCAATACTTGAGATGCCATTGATCCTGTAACAACCAGGTCTGTATCATTTGTTGATTCTTCCCCTTGAATGAATCTATACATACAGCCTCTATATAGAGGCCTCTATATACAGCCTCTATATAGCGGACTCTATATACAGCCTCTATATAGAGGCCTCTACATACAGCCACTATATAGAGGACTCTACATACAGCCTCTATATAGAGGTCTCTACATACAGCCTCTATATAGCGGACTCTATATACAGCCTCTATATAGCGGACTCTATATACAGCCTCTATATAGAGGCCTCTACATACAGCCTCTATATAGCGGACTCTACATACAGCCTCTATATAGCGTACTCTATATACAGCCTCTATATAGCGGACTCTATATACAGCCTCTATATAGCGGACTCTATATACAGCCTCTATATAGCGGACTCTATATACAGCCTCTATATAGCGGACTCTACATACAGCCTCTATATAGCGGACTCTATATACAGCCTCTATATAGCGGACTCTACATACAGCCTCTATAAAGCGGACTCTACATACAGCCTCTATATAGAGGACTCTATATACAGCCTCTATATAGCGGACTCTACATACAGCCTCTTTATAGCGGACTCTACATACAGCCTCTATATAGCGGACTCTACATACAGCCTCTATATAGCGGACTCTACATACAGCCTCTATATAGCGGACTCTACATACAGCCTCTATATAGCGGACTCTACATACAGCCTCTATATAGAGGACTCTATATACAGCCTCTATATAGCGGTCTCTACATACAGCCTCTATATAGCGGACTCTATATACAGCCTCTATATAGCGGACTCTACATACAGCCTCTATATAGCGGACTCTACATACAGCCTCTATATAGCGGACTCTACATACAGCCTCTATATACAGCCTCTATATAGAGGACTCTACATACAGCCTCTATATAGCGGACTCTACATACAGCCTCTATATAGAGGACTCTACATACAGCCTCTATATAGATGACTCTACATACAGCCTCTATATAGAGGACTCTATATACAGCCTCTATATAGCGGACTCTACATACAGCCTCTATATAGAGGACTCTACATACAGCCTCTATATAGAGGGCTCTATATACAGCCTCTATATAGCGGACTCTACATACAGCCTCTATATAGAGGGCTCTATATACAGCCTGAAACGGGAATATAGAAAAGCTGCAGATGGAGAAAGACCACGCTGTCAACCGTCTACACATGGAAGAACTATTATCCCTGCTTAATGGAAAAATTAACGAAGCAAGAGCTGTCTACTTAGCTTATTAATGAATGCCAACAGGCATAATCAGGTTTCTATTTAAGACTTTAGACAAGCTCACTAATCCAAAACCTTCTGCTGCGTTCATTGTAGCCACGATCAACGGTATCAGACCCCACATCCTGCCTCCCTCCTCCTTCTCAACACCTCTGTTGAAGACCCCCTCTCCTGTCTCAGTCTGCTTTTCCTTGGGAAACTGCTGGATAAAGTGTCTGAATGTCCCTGGTGTCTGGTTGCATCCAAGACTACTCAAGATAACTACTTTTCCCTTAGTCTCTTTATCCGCTAATCTGCTGTGAGGAGTTCCCCAGGGGTCAATACCCAGACCCATTCTGTTCTTTATATAACCTCTCTGACAGGCTGTTAGTAGCTTTTGGGGCATCTCTTACCACTGCCACACAGACAATGTTCAGTTGTCCTTTAAGCCAAAGAATCCCATAAACCTGATTAATCTCCTATACGTATAATATTAATTACCTATAGTCCATAATGGCAAACCAGAAAAGGTTGTTGTATTTGGCTCAGAACCTGTTATTAGGGATTTTCCTCATATCGACAATACACACACTTTATACACACTGTACACACTAACTGGACCAGTCATGCCACAGGGATGTGTGTGTGTCTGTCTGTGCATTTGGACATTTGCATGTGCGTATCGCGCGCATGTGTGTATGTGTGTGCGTTTGTACATTTGCGTGTGCTTGTAGCGCGCGTGTGTGTGTGTGTGTGAAGTGTGTGCTGGTATAGTGTGTGTGTGTATGTGTGGGTATAGAGTGTGTGTGCGCGTGGCTATAGTGTGTGTGGGTATAGTGTGTGTGTGTGCGTGTGTGTGTGTGTTTACCCTGTATCTGTTGATAAGGTCATATCGGGTCAGAAGGTCGTAGGTCAGGAACTTGAGGGCGTGTTCTCCGGTGGCCTCTTGGAACACGAAGACATCAAAGGACCACTTGTCTATTTCCTGGAAAACAACCAATCACACGCTGTCACCGCCGTCACCGCTCCGGGTAGGCGAAAGCTATGATGTCACATCCTGTTTACCTTGAGAGAGGCGAGAGCGGCTGGAGGGTAGGTAAGACCGGCCATGTTGGATGTACGCCTGTAGATCCTTTACACATAGAAGATATATAAATCATATGTTGTATATATTATACATTATAGTATCTAATACCAGCCATGTTGGATGTACGCCTGTAGATCCTTTACACATAGAAGATATATAAATCATATGTTATATATATTATACATTATAGTATATAATCCCAGCAGTGTTGGATGTACGCCTGTAGAAGATATATAAATCATATGTTGTATATATTATACATTATAGTATCTAATACCAGCCATGTTGGATGTACGCCTGTAGATCCTTTACACATAGAAGATATATAAATCATATGTTGTATATATTATACATTATAGTATCTAATACCAGCCATGTTGGATGTACGCCTGTAGATCCTTTACACATAGAAGATATATAAATCATATGTTGTATATATTATACATTATAGTATATAATCCCAGCAGTGTTGGATGTACGCCTGTAGAAGATATATAAATCATATGTTGTATACATTATACATCATAGTATATAATCCCAGCAGTGTTGGGTCTACGCCTGCAGATCATAAACTACAAAAAAAACTATGTTTTCTCTGGGTTTGAACATTGTTGAAAACAAATTGATAATGTCAGTACAGACAGTTCAACTAAAACTAAACCCTAACCCTCATTTTTTGATATTTCAATGTGGAAATGTTGAATATTGTACCTTTAAAGATAGACTACAACTAGCTGCTTAAAGAGGGTGTTCCCCGCTGTCCTTCTGTATCTCACCTCTCCACGAAGATGCCCGCCTGCACGGCGTGAACGATGCTCCTGAACCGAGGCTTCTCCTCCGGCCGCCGCCGGGACACGCCCAGCTTCCTGCTGAAGGTCGACGCCAGCCAACAGCGGACCTCGCTGGGTACCGACTCCACCTGCAGCTCACTGAGCTCATCCTCGGTGTCCAGCAGACGCCTGGGGGCACGCACGCACGTACGCGCACGCACGCACGCACACACGCACGCACGCACACGCGCACACGCGCACACACACGCGCATGCACACGCACGCACACATACACACACACACACACATACATACACACACACGCGCGCGCGCATACACACGCGCACGCATGCACACATACACACACACACACACAGACACACACCACACACACACAGACACACACCACACACACGCGCGCATGCACACACACACACACACACTCGCATGCACACACATACACACATACACACACACACACACACACGCATTCACACACACACTCCTGCTCAACCCACTGTTCTCAACATGTGTCTTGTATTTCCTGTATGATTGAGGACATCTTTTGTGGGTCCTCTCTGTAGTTCTGGACAGGTGTGTGTGTGTGTGTGTGTGTGTGTGTGTGTGTGTGGTGGGCCCTACCTGCTCTCGTCGATGTACACAGCCTCCAGAACAGAAGCAGCCAGTTCCAGGTTCCTCCTGAGCTCTGTCAGGTCCACCAGCCCCTCGTCCATCTGGGCCAGCACCCCGCGGAGCCTGGCTCATCACAGCAACACATTATCAGGCTCTTATAGGGTTCAATGCTGTGGCCATAGGGTTTAATGCTGTAGCCATAGGGTATTATGCTGTAGCCATAGGGTTTTATGCTGTAGCCATAGGGTATAATGCTGTAGCCATAGTGTTCAATGCTGTAGCCATAGGGTTGAATGCTGTAGCCATAGGGTTGAATGCTGTAGCCATAGGGTTTAATGCTGTAGCCATAGGGTATTATGCTGTAGCCATAGGGTTTTATGCTGTAGCCATAGGGTTGAATGCTGTAGCCATAGTGTTCAATGCTGTAGCCATAGGGTTGAATGCTGTAGCCATAGGGTTGAATGCTGTAGCCATAGGGTTTAATGCTGTAGCCATAGGGTATTATGCTGTAGCCATAGGGTTTTATGCTGTAGCCATAGTGTTTAATGCTGTAGCCATAGTGTTTAATGCTGTAGCCATAGTGTTTAATGCTGTAGCCATAGGGTTGAATGCTGTAGCCATAGGGTTTAATACTGTAGCCATAGTGTTTTATGTTGTGTAGCCATAGGGTATTATGTTGTGTAGCCATAGGGTATTATGTTGTGTAGCCATAAGAGCACGGCCCAGCCTATCTGTCAGCCAGCCAGCCAGCCAGTCAGCCAGTCAGTCAGCCAGCCAGTCAGCCAGCCAGTCAGTCAGCCAGTCAGCCAGCCAGCCAGTCAGCCAGCCAGCCTATCCACCTGATGCCCTGAGACTCCCTTGTCTCCCTCCTACTCAGACCCTGCTGCACAGTGGTTTTAGAACTGCTTAAGGAAAGGCCTTGTTGGGCACGAGTAAAGCCGTTTTTATGAAAAAAGACTATAAAATGAGTCATGAGTCATGATATGCTGCTTTATGGTTGTAAGAAGATCTCCTGGAGGACATTAGGACAGACCCTGGTGAGCTTGAGGTGGTACAAGCTGGTGACATACCCTATGGGTTATAACGTTTGGGCATTTATCTCACAATAAGGCAGAATAGTATTTAGTTTGATAGACCTCAAAGCTTTATCAAGCTAGATACCTGCAGGCAGTGCCAAGAGCTCTACAAGAACTGCATACTGCGCTTGGAAACGTGGTGGCTTGTTGCAGTAGTCACTTATTCCTAGTAACAAAACGTATGTGCATATTGTGCATGAAGCAGGGAAAGCAATGTACAGTAAATGCATGACATCAAGAGTGGGCCTTTAGTAGTTCTTATGGCTACAGGCGACGTTGGAAGAGGAAGCAGGAGGAGTCTTAGGCCTATCATTCCAATCAGGGTTTTGCAGCCATTTTTGTCAACTTTTAGCATGGCAGGGTGAGTGAGTGATTTAAGGAGTGAGGGAGGGAGGGAATGAGTGAGGGAGGAAGGGAATGAGTGAGAGAGGAAGGGAATAAGTGAGGGAGGGAGGGAGGGATGGAGGGAGGGAGGGAGGGAATGAGTGAGGGAGGGAGGGAGGGAGGGAGGGAGGGAGGGAGGGAGGGAGGGAGGGAGGAAGGGATGGAGGGAGTATAATCGAATAGTATTTTTTTCTCTAAGGAAGGATCCTAACTGAGTGAAATGACCCGGAAGTATCTAAGTGGAAGCCATGATAAGAGCCGTATTTTAAAAGGAAAGGTGCTTCCATGCTGCCTCTCCTTTAGCATAGGGTGCACTGGCCCATCCTTCGCGAAAGGAAAGGAGATAATGCGGCCCCACAATTCCTTGCGGCATCAATAGTTAAAGCCACAAACCGCATAATAATGTAGCCTAGTGTTATTGCAGTCAGATTCTCATTGGTTCTTCTTCGTTGGTTTCGATGTTGTCGTTTCCTAAGTTCTTATGAATTGTCCCTCACATCTTTCCTTCACCTCACGTTGCGCTTTCCACCGAGGTCAAGGAAAAGGGGTTAGGAAAGGACATAGGATGTCCATTTCTTTGCCACGCCAGCACGCGTGCATGGAAAAGGACCACAAAGGGTTTATCATCCATCTTCTGCGTGTATACAAAAAACATACCAAAAGTCCTAATATTGTAATTTACACGTCAGCAGCTATGGCGACCCCCCCCCCCCCTCCCCCCCCCAATGCCACTCCAGCTATGTCAGGCTGCATGGCGGCGCTGTCGTCATTCAGTTACAGACGTCGCCATACTCTGAGACATCCTCAAGACAAACCACACAACCCAACACGAACTGCAAACATCCTATATCCTGACGCACTCCAACCCACAATCCTCTGCACGGAACACCGCCGTAGTACCGCGGCCCGCCGCCGTGGGGCGCTACAGCGCCACCGTTTCTCCTCGAGCGCTGAGACACGCCTAATGGAACTGGCACCCACTTGATGTTCGTCGCCACCTTCTTAGCACGGCAGGTCTTTTCTTGAAAACGTGTGAAAACCCTTTCATTGGTTTCACACGTTCCTCACACCCTTTTTCAAAACGGTTCGCGCGGATCTCGTAGGAAGACCCACAACTCTGTGGGATTAGCTCTTGTGAACAAGAGGAGAACGTCTATTAACAGCTGATAGCGATTACTTGCATAATCGTGAACCTCTTATGCACCTACTCTTACTCTTCAATCAGCAAATCAGTCCTCAAACATCTCATGAAGATACCTCAGTGTTGCTATTTGCACGCTTTTATCAAAGAGGCCAAAGGCCCTTAAGGAGAGGGAGAGGCCCCTCTGCCAGGGCCACTGACACAATGGCAGGTCAGAGGGTCGATGATATCCCCATGTGTGCTGCCGTCTACAGCGACGGTGCCCTTTGCCACATGCCAACCGTCGTCTTTTCTGCTTGGAGAGGGAAGGTATGTGATCACTGGCCATAGGACCAGATGTCCCTCGTGGAGGCAGTGGATGCTGGTTGCCTGGCAATAGGAGCAGAGGGCTGCCAGGGATGATAACGCTATGCATGGGCGTTTTCTCCTCAGCGCATCGCAAGGGAAAACATCCAATGTGATGATGAGGAGAACCTGCGGCATTATCTTCAGGAACGAGGAAGGAACTTTGGTTGCTTTTACGTTTATTTAAATTTCATACATGCATACTATGACTATGTAAAGTATCAACAAATGGCACAGGCATACAGCACAAATTAAGGTTCAACCGTTTCATATTGATAGCTGCATTTTGTATGTTGTATATTTTGTAACGATTGAGTGAAAGAATATAATAATAATCACATCCACATCCATAATCACATCCACACACCCTCGTGTTATACTGGGCTGGGAGTCCCAGAACACATCCACACACCCTGGTGTTGTACTGGGCTGGGAGTCCCAGATCACATCCACCATGGTGTTATACTGGGCTGGGAGTCCCAGAACACATCCACACACCCTGGTGTTATACTGGGCTGGGAGTCCCAGAACACATCCACACACCCTGGTGTTGTACTGGGCTGGGAGTCCCAGAATACATCCACACACCCTGGTGTTATACTGGGCTGTGAGTCCCAGAACACATCCACACACTCTGGTGTTATACTGGGCTGTGAGTCTCAGAACACATCCACCCTGGTGTTATACTGGGCTGTGAGTCCCAGATCACATCCAAACACCCTGGTGTTAAACTGGGCTGTGAGTCCCAGATCACATCCACACACCCTGGTGTTATACTGGGCTGGGAGTCTCAGAACACATCCACCCTGGTGTTATACTGGGCTGTGAGTCCCAGATCACATCCAAACACCCTGGTGTTAAACTGGGCTGTGAGTCCCAGAACACATCCACACACCCTGGTGTTATACTGGACTGGGAGTCCCAGAACACATCTACCTTGGTGTTATACTGGGCTGTGAGTCCCAGAACACATCCACACACCCTGGTGTTATACTGGGCTGGGAGTCTCAGAACACATCCACACACCCTGGTGTTATACAGGGCTGGGAGTCTCAGAACACATCCACACACCCTGGTGTTATACTGGGCTGTGAGTCCCAGATCCATCCGATACATCCCCCCAGGAAACAGAACCTTCAGGAGGGAAGTCCTGCTCATCCCCACAGGTCTGCAGTTGTAGCCATAGTGTTTAATGATGTAGCCATAGTGTTTAATGATGTAGTCATAGTGTTTAATGATAGTGTTTAATGATGTAGTCATAGTGTTTAATAATGTAGCCATAGTGTTTAATGATGTAGCCATAGTGTTTAATGATGTAGTCATAGTGTTTAATGATGTAGCCATAGTGTTTAATGATGTAGTCATAGTGTTTAATGATGTAGTCATAGTGTTTAATGATGTAGTCATAGTGTTTAATGATAGTGTTTAATGATGTAGTCATCGTGTTTAATGATAGTGTTTAATGATGTAGCCATAGTGTTTAATGATGTAGTCATCGTGTTTAATGATGTAGCCATAGTGTTTAATGATAGTGTTTAATGATGTAGTCATAGTGTTTAATGATGTAGCCATAGTGTTTAATGATGTAGCCATAGTGTTTAATGATAGTGTTTAATGATGTAGTCATCGTGTTTAATGATAGTGTTTAATGATGTAGTCATAGTGTTTAATGATGTAGCAATAGTGTTTAATGATGTAGTCATAGTGTTTAATGATAGTGTTTAATGATGTAGTCATAGTGTTTAATGATGTAGCCATAGTGTTTAATGATAGTGTTTAATGATGTAGCCATAGTGTTTAATGATGTGGTCATCGTGTTTAATGATGTAGTCATAGTGTTTAATGATGTAGTCATAGTGTTTAATGATAGTGTTTAATGATGTAGTCATAGTGTTTAATGATGTAGCCATAGTGTTTAATGATAGTGTTTAATGATGTAGTCATCGTGTTTAATGATAGTGTTTAATGATGTAGTCATCGTGTTTAATGATGTAGCCATAGTGTTTAATGATAGTGTTTAATGATGTAGTCATAGTGTTTAATGATGTAGCCATAGTGTTTAATGATAGTGTTTAATGATGTAGCCATAGTGTTTAATGATAGTGTTTAATGATAGTGTTTAATGATGTAGTCATCGTGTTTAATGATAGTGTTTAATGATGTAGCCATAGTGTTTAATGATGTAGTCATAGTGTTTAATGATGTGGTCATCGTGTTTAATGGTGTAGTCATAGTGTTTAATGATGTAGTCATAGTGTTTAATGATAGTGTTAAATGATGTAGTCATAGTGTTTAATGATGTAGCCATAGTGTTTAATGATAGTGTTTAATGATGTAGCCATAGTGTTTAATGATAGTGTTTAATGATGTAGTCATAGTGTTTAATGATGTAAACATAGTGTTTAATGATGTAGTCATAGTGTTTAATGATGTAGTCATAGTGTTTAATGATGTAGTCATAGTGTTTAATGATAGTGTTTAATGATGTAGTCATAGTGTTTAATGATGTAGCCATAGTGTTTAATGATAGTGTTTAATGGTGTAGCCATAGTGTTTAATGATAGTGTTTAATGATGTAGCCATAGTGTTTAATGATGTAGTCATAGTGTTTAATGATGTAGCCATAGTGTTTAATGATAGTGTTTAATGATGTAGCCATAGTGTTTAATGGTGTAGCCATAGTGTTTAATGATGTAGCCATAGTGTTTAATGATGTAGTCATAGTGTTTAATGATGTAGTCATAGTGTTTAATAATAGTGTTTAATGATGTAGTCATAGTGTTTAATGATGTAGCCATAGTGTTTAATGATGTAGCCATAGTGTTTAATGATAGTGTTTAATGATGTAGCCATAGTGTTTAATGGTGTAGCCATAGTGTTTAATGATAGTGTTTAATGATGTAGCCATAGTGTTTAATGGTGTAGCCATAGTGTTTAATGATGTAGCCATAGTGTTTAATGATGTAGCCATAGTGTTTAATGATGTAGTCATAGTGTTTAATGATAGTGTTTAATGATGTAGTCATAGTGTTTAATGATGTAGCAATAGTGTTTAATGATGTAGCCATAGTTTTTAATGATGTAGTCATAGTGTTTAATGATGTAGTCATAGTGTTTAATGATGTAGCCACAGTGTTTAATGATGTAGTCATAGTGTTTAATGATGTAGCCATAGTGTTTAATGATAGTGTTTAATGATGTAGTCATAGTGTTTAATGATGTAGCCATAGTGTTTAATGATGTAGTCATAGTGTTTAATGATGTAATCATAGTGTTTAATGATGTAGTCATAGTGTTTAATGATGTAGTCATAGTGTTTAATGATGTAGCCATAGTGTTTAATGATAGTGTTTAATGATATAGTCATGGTGTTTAATGATAGTGTTTAATGATGTAGTCATAGTGTTTAATGATAGTGTTTAATGATAGTGTTTAATGATGTAGTCATAGTGTTTAATGATAGTGTTTAATGATGTAGTCATAGTGTTTAATGATGTAGCCATAGTGTTTAATGATAGTGTTTAATGGTGTAGCTAGAGTGTTTAATGATGTAGCCATAGTGTTTAATGATAGTGTTTAATGATGTAGCCATAGTGTTTAATGATGTAGTCATAGTGTTTAATGATGTAGCCATAGTGTTTAATGATGTAGCCATAGTGTTTAATGATAGTGTTTAATGATGTAGCCACAGTGTTTAATGATGTAGTCATAGTGTTTAATGATGTAGTCATAGTGTTTAATGATAGTGTTTAATGATGTAGTCATAGTGTTTAATGATGTAGTCATAGTGTTTAATGATAGTGTTTAATGATGTAGCCACAGTGTTTAATGATGTAGTCATAGTGTTTAATGATGTAGTCATAGTGTTTAATGATGTAGTCATAGTGTTTAATGATAGTGTTTAATGATGTAGTCATAGTGTTTAATGATGTAGCCATAGTGTTTAATATGTAGCCATAGTGTTTAATGATGTAGTCATAGTGTTTAATGATGTAGTCATAGTGTTTAATGATGTAGTCATAGTGTTTAATGATGTAGCCATAGTGTTTAATGATAGTGTTTAATGATGTAGTCATAGTGTTTAATGATGTAGCCATAGTGTTTAATGATAGTGTTTAATGATGTAGTCATAGTGTTTAATGATGTAGCCATAGTGTTTAATGATAGTGTTTAATGATGTAGCCATAGTGTTTAATGATGTAGTCATAGTGTTTAATGATAGTGTTTAATGATGTAGTCATAGTGTTTAATGATGTAGCCACAGTGTTTAATGATGTAGTCATAGTGTTTAATGATGTAGTCATAGTGTTTAATGATGTAGTCATAGTGTTTAATGATAGTGTTTAATGATGTAGTCATAGTGTTTAATGATGTAGTCATAGTGTTTAATGATAGTGTTTAATGATGTAGCCATAGTGTTTAATGATGTAGTCATAGTGTTTAATGATGTAGCCATAGTGTTTAATGATGTAGTCATAGTGTTTAATGATGTAGTCATAGTGTTTAATGATAGTGTTTAATGATGTAGTCATAGTGTTTAATGATGTAGTCATAGTGTTTAATGATAGTGTTTAATGATGTAGCCATAGTGTTTAATGATGTAGTCATAGTGTTTAATGATGTAGTCATAGTGTTTAATGATGTAGCCATAGTGTTTAATGATGTAGTCATAGTGTTTAATGATGTAGTCATAGTGTTTAATGATGTAGTCATAGTGTTTAATGATAGTGTTTAATGATGTAGTCATAGTGTTTAATGATGTAGTCATAGTGTTTAATGATAGTGTTTAATGATGTAGTCATAGTGTTTAATGATGTAGTCATAGTGTTTAATGATAGTGTTTAATGATGTAGCCATAGTGTTTAATGATGTAGTCATAGTGTTTAATGATGTAGTCATAGTGTTTAATGATAGTGTTTAATGATGTAGCCATAGTGTTTAATGATAGTGTTTAATGATGTAGTCATAGTGTTTAATGATAGTGTTTAATGATGTAGTCATAGTGTTTAATGATAGTGTTTAATGATGTAGTCATAGTGTTTAATGATAGTGTTTAATGATAGTGTTTAATGATGTAGTCATAGTGTTTAAATGATGTATAGTGTTTAATGAAAGTGTTTAATGATGTAGTCATAGTGTTTAATGATGTAGTCATAGTGTTTAATGATATTGTTTAATGATGTAGCCATAGTGTTTAATGATGTAGCCATAGTGTTTAATGATGTAGCCACAGTGTTTAATGATGTAGTCATAGTGTTTAATGATGTAGCCATAGTGTTTAATGATAGTGTTTAATGATGTAGTCATAGTGTTTAATGATGTAGCCATGGTGTTTAATGATGTAGCCATAGTGTTTAATGATGTAGCCATAGTGTTTAATGATGTAGCCATAGTGTTTAATGATGTAGTCATAGTGTTTAATGATGTAGCCATAGTTTTTAGTCATAACAGTGGCTGGAGCCCCCTGACAGAGCCCTGGAGCCCCCTGACAGAGCCCCCTGACATAGCCACCAGAGCGGGCAGGGTCTCTGAGAGAAAGTAGACGAGAGCAGCCTGTGAACACGGTGTGCTGCTGCAGGGCGCAGGGCACCGAGGCGTTGCTGCTGCCATTTCTCTCACTGTCAACGGACACAGCATTGAGCTGCTCTGACAGCAGGGGCAGCCAATCACCACGCAGGTACGCCGTAGCAGGGCTTGGTCCGCCCCGATAGGGTGCGGACCAAGCCAATGACGTCTACAAAAAAACACAACAATGTGGAATCTACTGCCTCCCTGTGTAGGGGCAGTAGATGATACCTCCCTGTGTAGGGGCAGTAGATGATACCTCCCTGTGTAGGGGCAGTAGATGATACCTCCCTGTGTAGGGGCAGTAGATGATACCTCCCTGTGTAGGGGCAGTAGATGATACCTCCCTGTGTAGGGGCAGTAGATGATACCTCCCTGTGTAGGGGCAGTAGATGATACCTCCCTGTGTAGGGGCAGTAGATGATACCTCCCTGTGTAGGGGCAGTAGATGATACCTCCCTGTGTAGGGGCAGTAGATGATACCTCCCTGTGTAGGGGCAGTAGATGATACCTCCCTGTGTAGGGGCAGTAGATGATACCTCCCTGTGTAGGGGCAGTAGATGATACCTCCCTGTGTAGGGGCAGTAGATGATACCTCCCTGTGTAGGGGCAGTAGATGATACCTCCCTGTGTAGGGGCAGTAGATGATACCTCCCTGTGTAGGGGCAGTAGATGATACCTCCCTGTGTAGGGGCAGTAGATGATACCTCCCTGTGTAGGGGCAGTAGATGATGCCTAATGTTAAACAAAGATATATATATTTATATTTCATTTTTGGGAGCCAATCAGAGCCAGGGTGCTATAGGGTGTCACAAACACACAAAAAAACAATGGTCCCGTTTACCACTCTCTTCCTTTCCTTCTGTCTCCTCATCTCCTCCACTCATCTCCTCTCCTCTCTACACCGTGTGTGTGTGCGTGTGCGTGTGTGCGTGCGTGTGTGTGTTTGTGTCTTACCTCTGGGACGTACTTTTGAACTTGTGCCTGTTGAAAGAAAGAGTGGTAGTTAGAAACAATGTTCAAGATATAGCTACCCCTCTACCCCTTTCATTTGATTTATTCTTATCTATAGCATAACAAAAACATGCTTGCATTGCCAAAGCATAGAAAAACAAACCAGAAGATGGAGGGTTAGCAGGGGTTGGTGGCAACACAGAGAGGGAGAGCTGTGATGATGTTTCCACAATTTACAAACAAGGATTTGACTTTGATTATTTTTACTTTGTGGTTGGGCTTTTCAAATACAAAATTCTCTCTCTCTCTCCTCCACTCTCTCTCTCTCTCTGTCTCTATTTCCCCATCTATCTCCTCTCTCTCTCCTCTATCTCTCCTCCCTCTCTCATCTTCCCCCTCTCTCTCCTTCTCTATCTCTGTCTCTAGCTCCCTCTCCTCTCCCCTTCCCTCTGTCTCTCCTCCTTCTCTCTCCTTCTCTATCTCTGTCTCTAGCTCCTCCTCTCTCTCCCCTTCCCTTTGTCTCTCCTCTATCTGCCCCTCCATCTTTCTTTCCCTCCCTCTCCTCTCTACCTCTATCTCTCTCCCTCTCTCTTCTCCCTCTCTGCCCCCCTCTCTATCTCTCTCCCTCTCTCTTCTCCCTCTCTCCCCCCCTCTCTCTCTCTCTCTCTCTCTCTCTCTCTCTCTTCTCCCTCCCTCTCTCTCTCTCTCTCTCTCTCTCTCCCTCTCTCTTCTCCCTCTCTCCCCCCTCTCTCTCTCTCTCTCTCTCTCTCTCTCTCTCCCTCTCTTCTCCCTCTCTCTCCCCCCCTCTCTCTCTCCCTCTCTTCTCTCTCTCTCTCTCTCTTCTCCCTCCCTCTCTCTCTCTCTCTCTCTCTCTCTCTCTCTCTCTCTCTCTCTCTCTCTCTCTCTCTCTCTCTCTCTCTCTCTCTATCTCTCTTCTCCCTCCCTCTCTCTCTCTCTCTCTCTCTCTCTCTCTCTCCCTCTCTCTCTCCCCCTCTCTCTCCCCCTCTCTCTCCTCTCTCCCGCTCTTTGTCTCACTGCTCTCTTCCCCCTCTCTCCTTCTCCCCCTCTTTCTCTTTCTGCGGCATTATGCCTTGTCGTTGTCATAGCAACACAAGGAGGAACTTTGAGCAGACTCCACCAACGCAGAGAAAACACACACACACACACACACACACACACACACACACACACACACACACACACACACACAATGTGTTTATGTACCTATCCAGAAATGTCTGCATGTCTCTGAATTACTATGTGTGCATTAATGAATGTGTATGTGTTTGTGTGCGTGTGGTTATGAGTGTTTGTTTGTATGAGTGTGTCTGTGTGTATTTTTGTGTGTTAATGAGTGCTTCTTTATTCAGTGTGTATGTGTAACAGTATGTATGTATTAGTATGTCTGTGATTTACTACAGTTTGTTATCAGACAAGCGAGCAATATGAGTTTAAAGCTCTGGGTCTGTTGTCATGGTTACCGACAGGTCACTATCTCACAACTCAGTCTGTCAATCACAGCATTACCATGGAAACAACACTGCTGATCCCTTGTTTACACCTCTACCTATATCCCAGCTGTATCTCTTCTATATCTCTATTTCATTGATATCTCACCACTATATCTCATCTCAGTTAAATCCATACCTGTTATATCAGCTCAGTTAAATCCATACCTGTTATATCAGCTCAGTTAAATCCATACCTGTTATACCTCATCTCAGTTAAATCCATACCTGTTATATGAGCTCAGTTAAATCCATACCTGTTATATCTCATCTCAGTTAAATCCATACCTGTTATATCAGCTCAGTTAAATCCATACCTGTTATATCTCATCTCAGTTAAATCCATACCTGTTATATCTCATCTCAGTTAAATCCATACCTGTTATATATCATCTCAGTTAAATCCATACCTGTTATATCAGCTCAGTTAAATCCATACCTGTTATATCTCATCTCAGTTAAATCCATACCTGTTATATCTCATCTCAGTTAAATCCATACCTGTTATATATCATCTCAGTTAAATCCATACCTGTTATATCTCATCTCAGTTAAATCCATACCTGTTATACCTCATCTCAGTTAAATCCATACCTGTTATATCTCATCTCAGTTAAATCCATACCTGTTATATCTCATCTATTATATCGTGCATATTGTAGGCCTACCTTTAATTATCTATATTTTCTCAAGGAACAGCTGTCAATGTTAATAGGTTGTCTTCAAGTCCTCGACTTGGTCTCTAAAATACACAAAGCCACTACTTCCAATCGTTAGATTCACCAAAGCTTCCCCAGAGCAAAATTAAACGTTTCAGGGAGAGAGCTGGCTCCCCAGGGCCATAAAGAGCCATGACTGCTATCTTAACCAATTAACCTGACGCAACATACCAGCCATAGAATAAACATTGACGTCTTGGGCATCCAATAGAATAATGAGGGGGGTTGACATGGCGATGGAGTCGACGCTGTAGCGTAGCCAGCGTGACGAGCTGGACGCCTTTGATGGGATATCGTTTGAACAAAAAAGGTTTTAACAAACGTTCTACATTGGGCGCAAGTCCAAGTCATGTCTCAGGTCTTTGTAGGAAAAGCGGACACGGGGGAATAAAAGCAGACACTGATCAATTTGAAACAAGCGTTACAAATTTCAAATGCAACTGGGTTATTGATGAGATGCTTCACTAGGAGATTCGTTCAATAATTAAAATATATTCGTTCAATATTTGTACAGCAACACTACACGTGCTCTGCTTTGTTAAAGCAGTCGGATGCTAGTTCTTGTTTGTGTTGCGCTGCTAACGTGAGGCTAAATGATCCGTGCGCCTTGGGCTTAACATGAAGAAGCATGTTAGATTGAGTCAAAGCAGCAGCAAGTCAGGGGCTATTGAAGAAAAAATTAATAGGCTCCACATTTTATTGAATTAATTAGTTTTATGAACTCAGACAGACACACTCTGCTCTAGGCTTATTGCTTGATGGCGGATAAATCCTTGCATGCTGTTGTAGCCTAATGTATAAGACACATTTACCCCAGTTATTTATTATATTTCGTGTCCTTTTAATTTGTCATCATTGAGTTACTTCTCATTTAGCTTGTTATCCACGCCCGGCTAGGCAGTGCTGACAGAACTGTGGCACCGCCTAAGAGGCTGTGGCACCGCCTAAGAGACTGTGGCACCGCCTAAGAGACTGTGGCACCGCCTAAGAGACTGTGGCACCGCCTAAGAGACTGTGGCACCGCCTAAGAGACTGTGGCACCGCCTAAGAGACTGTGGCACCGCCTAAGAGAATGTGGCACCGCCTAAGAGACTGTGGCGCAGACTGGAGTCTCAAAGCAGGCAAGTCTCGAGTAAGGCAAGTCTCACAGCAGTGCAAGTCAAGGCACAAATCCAGATTTGTGTAGACTAGAGTCTGAGTCTCGAGTCTCAAGTGTCCAGGTCTGCTTGCTAGCTGCTGGATGAGCTTATAATGTCACAACTCGGAACAAAATATTAGGCTGTGAATTATGTACCGCTGATCCCTTTTCATTCTTTGCCGTATCAACAAATCGTGGAATTACTATTGTGTTAAACCATCCTCAGGTGTGATCTGTCTCACTTCCCCGGGGAGGAGGAGACTCCTGCAGTGATCTCTAATGGCCACGGAGCTGAAAGGACCTGCAGTACCCTTACTACTGCAGTACCCTTACTACTGCAGTACCCTTACTACTGCAGTACCCTTACTACTGCAGTACCCTTACTACTGCAGTACCCTTACTACTGCAGTACCCTTACTACTGCAGTACCCTTACTACTGCAGTACCCTTACTACTGCAGTACCCTTACTACTGCAGTACCCTTACTACTGCAGTACCCTTACTACTGCAGTACCCTTACTACTCTACCAGCACACCACCGTAAGTGTCCTTCAATTTATTTAGATCGATTGAAAACAAATATATTTAATCTGTGTCTGGGTTGTGTTGTTAATGTAATGGGGATACGTTTCTTTTCTCAGTGTAGCCCCTCCCCCCCCCCCCCCCCCCCCCCCCTCCTCGAGACTCTCACCTACATCAGCCATTGTTACCAGAACAGTGTGAGGATCTTTGGTTTCACACATTTATTTCTCCAATTAGTTTATGTTTTAAAATGTTGATAGCTGGGATGGTGTGGTCTTATGAGCACTCATTTTGTATAAGCAAAATAGTGTGCTTTGGTCACTAGTCACAAAACAAACAGCAATATGCCAACACAGTATGACGATTAGTCTGACCTTTACAACTTCATAGTTGAAGGATATAATGTGTGAATACTTAAAAATTTATATACATATTATCTCATCTATATTTCAGCTCTGTCAATTTTATATATTTCTCATCTATACCTTTATCTCATGTATATCTATACCTATGTCTAAGACATAACTATGCTACAGCTATATCCCAGCTATATCTATGGCTCACCTATATTTCAGCTATATCTATACTGCTATATCTCAGCACTATCTCAACTATTTTATTCTCAGCTTTATCGGTATCTCATTAATATCTAAACTATAGCTTTATCAAACCTATATCTATATAATCTCACCTCCATCTCAGCTCTAGTTTAACTATGTCTATAAATCTTCTATACCTATATGTCACCTATATATATATATATATATATACAGTATATTTCAGCTTAGCTATTACTATCTCGCATCTCTATGTAACTACGTCTATACTTCACTTATAACTTGATCTTAACCCTATGATAGCTGTATCTATATATCTCTATATCTATAACTCAGCTATATCTTAATCACACCCGTAACTATATCCTGCCCATGTCTCAACTGAACCTCACCCTCTGTACCTTACAGAGCCCCGAAGCAGACATGAACGTGATTGAACACGTGAGTTTTTTTCATCATGAAGTTACGCATTTCCTTTCGTCTCTCCCGCATAGTTGGGGTTAAAAGTGTTTGAACACAAGCCGGGACAACATCTGACAGTGCACTTGGATTAATCAAAAAGAACTAGCCAATTTTGAACAGCGTTTGAAAGGCACACAGTAACCATTTATCACCTGCATGTTCATTTCAAACACCTGCTTTGAACGCATGAAAATAAAATGGCTCTTTGGAACTCAATATCAACGTCTCCGATCAATCTATCTATCTGTCTATCTCTCTGTCTCTCTATCTGTATATCGATCTCTCTGTCTCTTTATCTCTCTATCTGTCTATCGATCTCTCTGTCTCTCTGTCTCTCTATCTGTCTATCGATCTCTCTGTCTCTCTATCTCTCTATCTGTCTATCGATCTCTCTGTCTCTCTGTCTCTCTATCCCTCTATCGATCTCTCTGTCTCTCTATCTCTGTCTATCTGTCTCTCAATCTCTCGATCTATCTATCTCTCTATCTCTCTATCTGTCTATCGATCTCTCTGTCTCTCTATCTCTCTATCCCTCTATCGATCTCTCTGTCTCTCTATCTCTCTATCTGTCTATCGATCTCTCTGTCTCTCTATCTCTCTATCTGTCTATCGATCTCTCTGTCTCTCTGTCTCTCTATCTCTGTCTATCTGTCTCTCAATCTCTCGATCTATCTATCTCTCTATCTCTCTATTGATATATATATACGTCAGAGATTATGTTTATCTAGAAATGCAAATAGGCATCTCTGACTGCGTCTATATATAGATAATGCCTTTTGAGCAAGTGACAAAAAATCCATAGCATTAATAAATAATAATACAAATATGTAGCATTCATAAATAATAAGAAATGTGAAGCCATAATACATTAAATATATAGCATTGATGAATAAATAACAATTATATTGCATTTGTTATTTTAATCAATATGTTATGCTGTCATGAGAGGCATTTGGGTCATAAAATAGGCTGGGGCAATTATCTTTGCAAAATCATGTGTTTGATTAAAAAAACGTGCGGTTTCAGTATGTTAATTAAATTTCAACATTAAATGTACATATCTTTTTGTACACTTTGCTAGATAATGTATATGGGGATCCAAGGGTGTAGTAAGCAGTATTAGGGCGGGGGGGGGGGGGGGGGGGGGGACAGGAGGCTTGTCCCGGTATCAACCACATGATACGATGCATCAGCCCACACCTCATTATCTGGAAGCATTCTGCCACTCGCTGGACTCGCACAGCACAGAGGGACCAGGAGCATCGTGAAAAACATTATACTAGGGAACAACGTAGAACTGACATTATAGAATGTACAAAATAAACATAGACATAGCAGGCCTTTGTTGACTGAACGACATTGAACTGGCACCGATTTCCATTTGCCTGACGATCACATACAAAAGGTGCTGAAGGAAGTCCACCAACAATGCATTCAAACAGATGGAAGATCCACTGAAGGGAAATGGATCCATGCACTCAGCAGACCCTGCAGAGGTGTCCTCCACTAAGGGTTGAACTGATGCTTCAGGCCTGAGCCGTCGGCGACTCATCGTTTAAGCAGATACATTTTTTAATATGCCACGCTTTTTGTGACTTTTGCGTGGTTGAAACGCCTGCGAATATTGAGTTGGCTTATCAGGGTTTCCCACAGCTGTCTATAGAGGAGACGCGCTTCCGCCAATCAAATTACGTTTTCATAGTATGGCGTTCATGTCAGCATCCGCATTCAATTCGACAGAAAAGATAGGTTACTATTAGCCTAATACACTATAATACAGGCCATTATAATATACCATAACTATGATAAAACATCTATCAAACCAAACAGTGGTTAGAGAAACCCTAACCCTCCTGTCTGATAACGCACGGTATTCCCATCCGATCTTAACCTGCATCGATTAAGAGATTGTGGAAGCGTTTGACACATTAACATTTTTAAATACACGTGAATGAACGTTTCGGCGCCAACTGATTCACAGAGCCCAGTGTTCATTTGGAGACCGTATGCTGCATGCAGTACGCTTTAAGGGTGCTCTCACCTGAATGCCCCTGAATGGTCAGTCATATGGCAGTCTGTGGGGGCTCGGGTGGGCGTCATGCCAGACCAAAGCATACACCGCTGTGGGTGGGCTGGCCAGACTTGTGACAGGGCTAGGCCAGGCAGGTACTTAGGCTCCGGCGTGAATATGGACACTTTGCTCAGGTCCACCGAATGTTGGACAGCTGCTGACCACGGGGTTTGTGGTGTCCTGGAGTAATTCCTTGGGCAGACAGAGTGGTTGTCCGTACACCAGCTCTGCAGTAGAGGTAGAGGCCCAACAGCGCACGGTCGAACGCACTGTACTTCTACTCAGACGGGCGTAGCTGACTACTGAAGAAAGTGAGTGGCTGCCGGACCCTGTCCACCGGCTGCTCCTGAACCCCGCCCTCTGCGTTATCTGAGGTGTCGGACTGGAGGGCAATCTCATGTGACCAGTGGAGTTCCGGCTTGGTGGTCTTGACACTGAGGACCTCGTACGGAGGCCCCGTGAGGGATGAACCCATGGTAGAAGTTCCCCAGAAACCCCTGCAGTGCCTTGGTTGTGCAGCCACTTTCGACGGTGGAGCTATCGCCCCATCTCTTGTGATCCTACGGCTGAACAGGCCCTTGGCTCGGTCAACGATGAGACCGGACTGATTGAGCTGTTTCGAAAAGGGTCCGCAGATGGGACAGGTGTTCTGCTCTGGAGGTGCTGGTGACGAGGACGAGGACGACTATCATCCAAGTAGACGTAAGCTCCCTCAACACCGAATCCACGAGACGTTTGAAGGTCAGCGCCACGTTCTTGAGACAAAAGTCCGAAAGGCATTAGCACAGCTGTGTTGGGGGACATCCTGGGGATGGACCGGCCCCTGGGGATAGCCCTGGACGAGGTTCAATTTGGAGAAGATGAGGGTCCCAGTCAGCGGGGCCGAGAAGTCCTGTATGTGTGCGGGGCGGGTATCTGTCGGGGGGTAAGGTGGCGTCGTTGAGGGGGAAATAGTCGCCGAACAGTCTGCCTCATTCTCAGGCTTCTAGACAGCTACGATTTATCTTGAACTCAGTTCCCAAAATGCAGCGAATAATGGAGCGCCGTCCCAGACAGCAAGATGTCGGCTCTGGTTTCACTCTTACTGTACAATCCGTCGTTTACATGCAGAAAAATGGAACACACCTTTAATGTGTGCAATCGGCATTATGGATTACATGCATTGCTTGCAAATACTGATCGTATCCTATGTAGTTGAGTCAGTGCTGTCCACTGTTTTGGTCGTCGGGCTAAGCCGAGGGTAATCCCGGCTCCAGCGGGCCTACTGTGCTGTAGCAGAACTTCTGGGGGGAGACGGCACAGAGCCTGGGGGCACAAGCCAAGAACCGCAAGGGAAGGACTTACGCCTGGTTTCCTGTCACATAACAGAGAGACTCTACTAAAGAAAGGCATCGCACGAGCGGATGAAGCTTCCAGAAGGGGATTTTAAGAAGTGTGTTGTCTCCACAGCAGTCGGTCTACACAGTGTCGATTGGAAACCTTTACAGGCGCTTCTTTACAGTTTACCACTGATGGCCGAGTTTATGTTGTGACAATCACGCACTTACAGATCCTCGACTCCAGCAACACGATTGGTCTAAACAAAGATGAAGCGAAGGTTAGTGAAGCGCCTCATTCAGCCAGATCTGAGTCTGCCATCAGACTTCAGGTAGTATTCTAAAGCCGAGAGATTGAGAAGTCGTTTCACTGTCTGCTTTGAGCTTAATTCAAACAGCTGTCTTAGTTTGGGAGGACTCAGATACTCCCCACCCTCAGCAAAAAATATATATTTTTACAGCTGCATACCCTGTTTTTACCTGTAATTGATAGAAATTTACTTTAAGGGTGAATTATTCCTTTAAGCACCTCAGTGGATAACTCTGTTGAGCCGACTACTTGTAGCTAACCTGGCGAGACCTAGCCCTCGTACGAACACTATTATTTAAGAGTGGCGTTCATTTCGGTGTGTCTTAGTATGGCCTGTCGAGCCTAATCAACCGCATATAGGCCCACACAAATACAATTTTATAACATTAACACCATTACAATCCACCATTAAACACAGGTACAGTGAATATAGCCTACTAACAAATATCATGCAGCTGTTTATCTACCGAGACAACAACAGTGCTAATCAGAGTTTAGTCTAAAAAGGACTGTGAAGCACAGCGCCTCCTATTTTAAACAGGTGCTTTACATACATTTCTTTTACTTTGTGTGGTTTGAGTACATGAGAAAATGAATCGAGGTTCAGGGGTTTGGAAAGGTTTGGGAAGCGATGCGATAGAGAGCGCATTTTTCAGGTATTGGCGTCAGCTCCCGAAGAGGTCATATCGATGCCGCCATAGCATCGGTTTTAGCAGGAATAGATGTAGTAACAGCGATAAAACACAAACATCGGTTTTAGCAGGAATAAATGTAGTAACAGCGATGTAACACAAACATCGGTTTTAGCAGGAATAGATGTAGTAACAGCGATAAAACACAAACATCGGTTTTAGCAGGAATAGATGTAGTAACAGCGATAAAACACAAACATCGGTTTTAGCAGGAATAGATGTAGTAACAGCGATAAAACACAAACATCGGTTTTAGCAGGAATAGATGTAGTAACAGCGATAAAACACAAACATCGGTTTTAGCAGGAATAGATGTAGTAACAGCGATAAAACACAAACATCGGTTTTAGCAGGAATAGATGTAGTAACAGCGATGTAACACAAACATCGGTTTTAGCAGGAATAGATGTAGTAACAGCGATAAAACACAAACATCGGTTTTAGCAGGAATAGATGTAGTAACAGCGATGTAACACAAACATCGGTTTTAGCAGGAATAGATGTAGTAACAGCGATAAAACACAAACATCGGTTTTAGCAGGAATAGATGTAGTAACAGCGGTAAAACACAAACATAGGCGTGCTGTTGGGCTTCTATAAGAGGAAAAGACATGAGCGGTGAGTTGGTGGCGCTGCATTAAGCTGATTGACTGAAGGGAATGAAAAGACTCCCAAGAGAGGCTGGTCGACCAGGTTACTTGTTCCATACTCTAACGCGCGCCAGGAAGAACATGACAGATCCATTTATTTTACAGGCAACGTTGCGCATTATATGTGGTCTTGCCCTAGCCATGACACTATTTTTTTTATAATTGTCACGAGTGTGGACGTTTATATTTATAAGTATGCCGCATGCACGCACAATGTCTCGGAGGTATCACAAATTGACATTGGGCTCTATAAATAGGTAGATAAATCCAAATACATATTAAGTTGGGCTTAAAGCTAACACTACATTTGACTTTTCCTTCTCTTGCCCACATGGTCTGCCGGTAGAGGCTGTCCCCTAGGCCCATCAAGGCATGTTTGTGTAAAATCGATGTCAGTTCTACGTCATACCTAAAGCCTACTGTTTGTATTTATTCCTTTTTTTTTCTTCAATTGTATACCGTCAGCTCTATGTTGTTTTGTTAATAATTGTTATAATATATAATATATTTTATAATGTTGCTGCTACTCAGCCATCCCAGTCCAGCGATACCAGAATGCTTTCAAATATATATTTTGTTAGTGGACTCGTCCAGTGTGTATTTAATGTATTTCAGTTGTTCTATACTGTGTACTGTCTGCTTTTACTGCTTTTACTGTGTTGCCAAATTGCAGAAGACCAGGGTTAGGGTTATGGCCAATACATTTTTCTTATCTTATCTCATCTTAGAATTGACACTATCAAATATAAAAAAGATCCATACTGAGAACCCATTGTTTGCGTGTGAAGGTAGTCTGCAGGTGTGTTTGGTTGCATGGAGCTTCGCCTGGGTAAAGGTTAACATTGATAGCTCCATCTGAGAATACAAAATCGACCGTCAGTGTTGACGCGCTACAAATATTCGTTTTTTAGCTTGACTTATCATTTTATAGGGGGAAATATTCTGAAACACCGGTATGGACGCTGTGGCGGTAATGACACTGGTTTGGGCTTATGCACCATTTGAAACTGTTGTTACAGGACACTGTGGCTTCCTCCTGTCCCTCCTGTCCCTCCTGTCCCTCCTGTCCCTCCTGTCCCCCCACCCCGATAATACTTCCTACGCCCTTGGATCCCCACATACATTATCTAGCAAAGTTGAGAAAGAAATAAACATTTGAATATACTGAAACCGCACGTTTTGTTTCTTGAACAATAGTATCATGATTTTGACAAATGGCCCCCGTCCTTATGACCAGATTCCACCCATGTATAAAATACTTCTTCATGTTATATTTATTAGTTCATCAAGCTATATCTCTAGACTCACATTCCTTCAGCAGATCCACATGTTGTCTGTTCTGTTATATACTGTTATGTGCTCATACTGTCATGGATGTTGTATTATGTTTTATTCTATAGATATAGATCCACATGTTGACCATATATAAGTTATAGACATACCATTCTATATGTTCCATTAATGTTATACTGATGTTATATTAAAGTGATCTATAGACTCACATTCCCTTCAGGTGGATCACATGTTGCCTGTTCTAGATGTTATATTAATGTTATATATATGAATCTATAGACTCACATTCCCTTCAGGTGGATCACATGTTGCCTGTTCTAGATGTTATATTAATGTTATATATGAATCATAGACTCACATTCCCTTCAGGTGGATCACATGTTGCCTGTTCTAGATGTTATATTAATGTTATATATGAATCTATAGACTCACATTCCCTTCAGGTGGATCGCATGTTGCCTGTTCTAGATGTTATATTAATGTTATATATGAATCTATAGACTCACATTCCCTTCAGGTGGATCACATGTTGCCTGTTCTAGATGTTATATTAATGTTATATATGAATCATAGACTCACATTCCCTTCAGGTGGATCGCATGTTGCCTGTTCTAGATGTTATATTAATGTTATATATGAATCTATAGACTCACATTCCCTTCAGGTGGATCACATGTTGCCTGTTCTAGATGTTATATTAATGTTATATATGAATCATAGACTCACATTCCCTTCAGGCGGATCCACATGCTGTCCTGCTGGTTGTGTCCAGACGCGCTGGGCTCCTCTTCGTCCATCCTGAGGAAGAGGAGGGTGGTCTGTGAGCGGTTTGCTGTGCTCCTGACTCAGTCAGCTACCAGACTCCTCCCCCCACCCGTCCTTACGTCTTATTGGTTCAAAAACCCCTCCCCCCACCTCCTTCAGAGAGAGTTTGCTGAGTTCCACAGCTGGACATTTAAATAGCTAGAATGCTAAACATGTTAAAAAGCTAAAATGCCTTGATTGAATCCATTACTATGGTAACAAGAGTGCAAACAGGGAAGGACGAAGAGCTGAGCAGTTACCGTGGTTACTCCACAATGAAAACCATCAGTGGTGGAATTTTCCAAATAGACAGATGCTCTCTACCCTTCTCTATCTTTATCTCTGCCTATCCTCCTCTCTCTCTCTCTCTCTCTCTCTCTCTCTCTCTCTCTCTCTCTCTCTCGCTCTCTCTCTTGCCCTCCCTCTCTCTCTCTCTCTCTCTCTCTCTCTCTCTCTCTCTCTCTCTCTCTCTCTCTCTCTCTCTCTCTCTCTCTCGCCCTCCCTCTCTCTCTCTCTCTCTCTCTCTCTCTCGCCCTCCCTCTCTCTCTCTCTCTCTCTCTCTCTCTCGCCCTCCCTCTCTCTCTCTCTCTCTCTCTCTCTCGCCCTCCCTCTCTCTCATCTCACTCCATCTCTCTCCATCTCTTTCTGCCTAGCCTCCTCTCTCCATCTCCCCTTCTCCCTCTCTCATCCTCTCTGCCTATCCTCTCTCTTTCTTGCTACATCTTACTCTCCCCATTTCTGTCACTCCTCTTCTTTCACTCTCTTCTGTGTGTGTGTGTGTGTTTAGATGTGCATGGTCATCAGCCTATTAATTCATAATTACTATGATATCACTAATATTTATGAAAGAAAAGGGTTGATATGTAATGGTGCAGGCAGCGAAGTGCATGGTGGTGCATGTAGCAGGGTGTCTGGTGGTGCATGGTGTCTGGTGGTGCATGTAGCAGGGTGTCTGGTGGTGCAGGGTGTCTGGTGGTGGTGCATGGTGTCTGGTGGTGGAGCAGGGTGTCTGGTGGTGGTGCATGTAGCAGGGTGTCTGGTGGTGCATGGTGTCTGGTGGTGCATGCAGCAGGGTGTCTGGTGGTGGAGCAGGGTGTCTGGTGGTGCATGGTGTCTGGTGGTGGTGCATGGTGTCTGGTGGTGCAGCAGGGTGTCTGGTGGTGCAGCATGGTGTATGATGGTGCAGCAGGGTGTCTGGTGGTGGAGCAGGGTGTCTGGTGGTGCAGCAGGGTGTCTGGTGGTGGTGCATGGTGTCTGGTGGTGCATGGTGTCTGGTGGTGGTGCATGGTGTCTGGTGGTGCAGCAGGGTGTCTGGTGGTGCAGCAGGGTGTCTGGTGGTGGAGCAGGGTGTCTGGTGATGCAGCAGGGTGTCTGGTGGTGGTGCAGGGTGTCTGGTGGTGCAGCAGGGTGTCTGGTGGTGGTGCATGGTGTCTGGTGGTGGTGCAGGGTGTCTGGTGGTGCAGCAGGGTGTCTGGTGGTGGTGCATGGTGTCTGGTGGTGGTGCATGGTGTCTGGTGGTGCATGGTGTCTGGTGGTGCAAGCATGGTGTATGATGGTGCAGCAGGGTGTCTGGTGGTGCAGCAGGGTGTCTGGTGGTGGAGCAGGGTGTCTGGTGGTGCAGCAGGGTGCCTGGTGGTGGTGCATGGTGTCTGGTGGTGCAAGCATGGTGTATGATGGTGCATGCAGCAGGGTGATGGTTGCAGGTGGTGCATGTAGCAGGGTTCTGGTGGTGCAGCAGGGTGATGGTTGCAGGTGGTGCATGTAGCAGGGTTCTGGTGGTGCAGCAGGGTGATGGTTGCAGGTGGTGCATGTAGCAGGGTTCTGGTGGTGCAGCAGGGGGATGGTTGCAGGTGGTGCATGTAGCAGGGTTCTGGTGGTGCAGCAGGGTGATGGTTGCAGGTGGTGCATGTAGCAGGGTTCTGGTGGTGCAGCAGGGTGATGGTTGCAGGTGGTGCATGTAGCAGGGTTCTGGTGGTGCAGCAGGGTGATGGTTGCAGGTGGTGCATGTAGCAGGGTTCTGGTGGTGCAGCAGGGTGATGGTTGCAGGTGGTGCACAGTGTATCGAGCCTTGTGTTCGCCGTATGGTGAATGGAGAGGAGAGCTAAATTCACAACATAGGCAGTGGAGTAACCTTTGAATCGTCACCATGGAAACACGTTCTTCTGCATAAAAGCAGTTGCTGATTATAGACAGAATTAGACAGGTAGAGAGGGACAGGTAGACCAGCAACTAGGGAGACCAGTAATCGGACAGATACTGTATGTCTTGACCTGGCTTGTTACTGTCTCACCTCACTTACCTGTCACACCTGGTCTGATGATGGGGAGTGTCTCACCTGGACATCAGTTCACTAGCTCCATTGTGATTGGTATTTCCTCGGAAACATCCCAGCAAACCATTCCTTTTCCTGTATGGATGGGCCAGCTGATGCGATGCTTTGATTTGTGGCACAGAATCACCTAAGCCAGCAGAAGAAATGGACAGTCAGGTTGCGGTAAATGGGTTGGTGTTTGGCTAGGATCACTGTTACATTTTGGGGATTGACCCCACTAGGGAGGGTTAGGGGTTATTGTTAGGATCTGTAAACCTAGTCCAGGTGTTCTGTAGCTAACCTCTAGCTAAACTATGGCACAGATTGTGCCAAATATCAGTATAACATTATAGAGCAAACACAGACTTTCTCCTTTTTCTGTTTAGAAGGCTGTTGGGGCAGATGTCACAAAGATCTTGGTCTCAACGTACCGCCTACAGGTAGGTTGTTAAATATCAAGTAATGCAGCTTTAACTGCAAATCCCCTCTAAATCGCTCTTCAAGCACTTAGGGTTGAGTGACTTTGTGTTGTGTTGTACTGTTGTTTGTATTGCTCTAAATTGTTCCTTTGGGCTAGAAGTGGAACAGCCCGCCACTAAACCAGTAGTTCTCAAATGGTCTAGCCTCAGGACCCATATGTGTCATTAATCATTAAGTCATGACCCAAGAACAAAACCAATATTGCAGTTATCAACCATGCCTTCATGTACTGTAAAAAGAAATGAAAGAAAAGAAGCTGCAACAATTGGGGCTGAACTCAATTAAATAGTAAGTCATTGAAACATCAATTAACGTTGAGAAATGCGTAGATTCATGGGCTTCTTTCTAAAGATGAAGGTTTTGCATATGGTCTAGGACCCACTTAAAAAGCCCTGGTGATCCACCAGTTGATAATCCCAGCACTAGACCATCCTGTTCCCATCTCACTGTTTACATGTGATGTAAGGTCCCCACTGAGAGTGGGGGCTCAAGCTTTGACCTTCTGGAGGCTTTCGGGACTTTTTCAGTTGGCTCATTTACTTATTTTCCACGTTATAACGTAAATACATTAAGACCCCAGGGAGTCTTTGAAAACACGCACACAGTCTATAAAACACAGAAGAATAGAGAGTGGTACAGCAACCATCGGTATGAATTATGGATTCACACTAGATTGGCTCTACAGTCGTGGCAGTTGGATCTCTTAGCAGGTATAGTCCACCCTCTAGTGGTCTTTCCCCTTCAGTACAGGGGTAAGACCACTAGATACATACTAGTTATTCATCGTAAAGGATAAGACACCACCTTACCCCTTCAGTACAGGGGTAAGACCACTAGATACTTCAGTACAGGGGTAAGACCACTCGATACTTCAGTACAGGGGTAAGACCACTCGATACTTCAGTACAGGGGTAAGACCACTAGATACTTCAGTACAGGGGTAAGACCACTAGATACTTCAGTACAGGGGTAAGACCACTAGATACTTCAGTACAGGGGTAAGGTGGTGTCTTATCTTTTACGACGAATGTGCATAATACTGCTTATTATATAACCGTATTGTTTCATAATTGTTCTGATAGATTATGCTCCACAATAGAGCAATCCAGTGACAGGGACAGGTATAGTGTCCACCACACCGCCTGTTAACTACCCAAATACTTAGACATGTACATATGTATGTAACGTGTGCCAAATACTACAAATGTAGAATTGAGTTCGACTTGTGAAGACATTTGGAATCAAACTTAATACCTTTGTACTGGGAGACCCTGGCTGCTAGACTATCAAGTCACTTCTAGGTTTAGTGTTCTACTTCATATAAGTTGTATCGATGTACTTTTTGAGTTAACCTGTTACTTTGGGAAAGCGCAACTGTCTCATAAGGAGACACTGGGAATCAAACTTAGTATCTTTCTGATAGGAGTCAAACTAGACTAGACTAGACTAATATAATCTGCCCTCTACTCATTCTTGAAACCTTCTACCTATGAGGTGTGAGGGCTGAGGGCTGAGCATGAGGTTTGTCAGCTCTTCTGCTGGTCACCTCTTCCTCCTCTTCAGTGGCAAATAAACGTTGATTTGTAAGGGATTTACAGTGTCATTAAAAAGAATAATTAAGTGCACTTAACGTTAAATAATAGGTGGTGTAGGTTAGGTTGAAGAGTTTTAGTGTAGTTTGTTCGAGTGAAATGTGCTGTGGGATTATCCTTCGAGTTGACCGCGCCTGCCTCTGTTTGAGCCATCAATTATAGAACGCTCCCGGCTCATTCCTGACCAATCAGGGCCTCTTTTCCAGGATTGGTTCAGGGACTCCATCTTGCCTGTCAAAGACAGGTGCATGAAATGCACCGCTCCTCGGTGGCAGAGGAACAAAGGGAGGGCGGGCGGAGAGGGAGGGGCGTTTCTTTGGTTGTTTGGTTTCAAAAGCTTGCTTTCTGTTTCACTGTTTTCTGCTCTCTCTCTCTCTCTCTCTCTCTCTCTCTCTCTCTCTCTCTCTCTCTCTCTCTCGCTACAATTCTCCAATAGTAGTACCCACCTTTTAAGCTGCTTTCAAAGAAAAACCCATAGGAGATCCTACAAAAAATCGATTATTTAACTAAATGTGCCTGATTTAAAGTCTCACCATTGTTTTGTCTGTAATCTCAATAACCTCAAACACAACACTGATTTGTGTCCTCTTACTTACAACAGAAGGAAAACGCTTTTCAGGGCATCTACACGCTCACTGTTTTCACAGGTGAAGTCTTTGAGGCATGACTACGGTTCCACTTGATCCCGCTCTATTAACTGAAGGTGTGAAGGCTGTGTGAGTCTGCACAGCTGACTGAACCGTTGTTAGCATGAACCTGGTGCTAAAGTGAAATCTGTCACCTGGACACCAGACTAAATGAATACTAGTCGTGTGATGGAAAATGACCCACGGCCCTATTCCAAGGTCAGCTCGCTTAAACTAACTAGTTGACATGTTCAAGATGTGCACACTATAGTGGCTTCTCTGTCTTTGTAACTATCTAACTCTCTGCAGCTGCCTGTTTTCCTGTTTTCCTGTTTTTTGCTCTGTTCTCATGTGAGAAACTCCTGCGCAAGCTCCTCTCCCCAACAATGTGTCTGTTCTTCACTGCACATCCTCTCCCCAACAATGTGTCTGTTCTTCACTGCACATCCTCTCCCCAACAATGTGTCTGTTCTTCACTGCACATCCTCTCCCCAACAATGTGTCTGTTCTTCACTGCACATCCTCTCCCCAACAATGTGTCTGTTCTTCACTGCACATCCTCTCCCCAACAATGTGTCTGTTCTTCACTGCATATCCTCTCCTCAGACCAGGTGTCCGGCCTGAACTGTGCATTGAACCCGTTATAGATAGTAAATGGCGCCATCTTGTGATATCTCTGAGACGTTGTTTGCCCCACTCGACAAAAAGGGCTTCCCTCCTCTATTCAGGGTTACGCTCTTTCTCCAGAACTCTGTTCTGCGTGGAGTTGCCTTTGAAACTGCGTCTTTTATATGCTGCAGCATATGAAATGAATCAACTACGGATATCCATTTTGTCTTAGCCTTTTGTTCGAGCCAGCCACCAGTCATCTAATGTGTGCTACAACAGTCGTGACATAACGGACACTAAACAGAAGCACAACAATTAAGTAGTCGGCCTTCCTAGCAGGTAGCCTACAGCTGTGAACTGAGCAAAGCCCTAGCAAGCAACGTTTACAATAAGAGATCGTTGATATCCCTTGCAAGCTGTCAAAGTAAACATCGGAGCAACTCTTGGGAATGTCACCCATTGAAAATGTAGGACGATTTTAGAGAGATTGAGTAAACATGACGTGAAGTAGATTGAGATCCGCCAACCAATGTGAGAGTCAGTGCGGCAGACCTAGCGGATGTTGCTAGACCCGCTATCGGTCTGCTGTTCGGCGATGCTGCGTGAAAGTATAATTATAGTATAGTAGTAGATAGTTGCAGAGGGTGAACATGTGTGTTCCTAAGATTATAGTATAGTAGTAGATAGAACATGTGTGCTCCTAAGATTATAGTATAGTAGTAGATAGTTGCAGAGGGTGAACATGTGTGTTCCTAAGATTATAGTATAGTAGTAGATAGAACATGTGTGCTCCTAAGATTATAGTATAGTAGTAGATAGTTGCAGAGAGTGAACATGTGTGCTCCTAAGATTATAGTATAGTAGTAGATAGTTGCAGAGAGTGAACATGTGTGTTCCTAAGATTATAGTATAGTAGTAGATAGAACATGTGTGCTCCTAAGATTATAGTATAGTAGTAGATAGTTGCAGAGAGTGAACATGTCTGCTCCTAAGATTTTGAAGTAACAGCAAATTGAATTATGCCTATGGTACACGAAAGGTGAAACATAGAGTAACCTTTGTAACCTAAGCCTGACCCTTCCTGTCGGGTTTTACGAATGCTGTTTGTTTGTCAAACCTGTCTCGGCTGTCTGTAATGTACAGTTGGACAGGGTTAGGGTTGCTTTTATTTCACAAGCAATCAAATTACTGTCATTGTGTGTTTCCTCACATTAGTTTTGTCATCAACTTATTTTATTTGGGGATTCTTCCCCTCATAATGAACATGGAGTGTGTGGTGCTGATTGGCTGATAATTGTCTCTACACAAACATTCACTGTGATTGGCAAATCAGTCGTGGAGTGACACTAGAGACATAATTAAAGCCAACAGCTCTGTGTGAGTTTCTCTAATATATTCCCAGTCTTTGTCAGTGGAGAAGGCTTGCCTTTCTCAACAAGCAAAACATGGCTCCCTAATTAGCACAGGCGTAGAGCTAGAGTACATAGACAGGGCTCTGCTGACTTCTTACAATTCACCTATAATGTGGTTCCAGTGTACTGCATGTATCTTTATTGTTATGATTATTATTCATATGGATAATAACATCATTGTTTTAAGCCACAATAACATTATCTGTCAATATTTATAGCATCAAAATCTTCTAACTTTGTTATGTGATTCTAGAGCATGTATAACATTACATTTTACTGAATGTAAAAACAATTAGCTTAACCCTCTTAATGTCTACATTCTCCTAGAACATTCACTCTCCTGATGCTGAGCTATGGCAGGCCTGGAGCAGTGCTGTTAAGGTTAGTAATACGATAACCCTAACCTGATATGTATAACAGTGGTTTTTACTGTATTCATATGAAAGGCCTATCGTTTTGGTACAGGTGTCCTCTGTTTATGACGTCAAGTCCTGCCAATAAAACAAAGTTATTCAAAGAGGAGTTCTGAGTAGCCACACTAGAGAATTAAAACATTCAATCAAATATGAAAAATCACAGTAACTTGTAAACAACCAAACACACACACACACACACACACACACAGGCACGCACACACGCACACGCACACACACACACACACACACACACACACACACACACACACACACACACACACACACACACACAAACAGTATTTCTCGCTCTGAAGAAGAAGAAGACGGCCAGAAAACTGTTGCTCTGGCAATCGGCCAAGGCTTTAAGGCTCGAGATGGATGAAAGCTAGAGAATGATATTCCTATTAAAATAAGAAGCCTACCGCTCCTCGCCAAGCCGCTGGCGGCATTTGGAATCGCGAGCAGTGGGACACCTGGGCTCCTCCAGGTGTCGTCCTCCGTTCCCAACCTGTGGTCCCTCACCATCACCACCGCCGGCTCCCTCCGCTGCATGGTGGAGGACAGGGTGCCCATGTGTCTCGTCGTGTCCCACGCCGTCGGGGGAAAGGTCTGCCGCACTTACTTTACGCCCCAGGGGAAGAAATTCGGTCACATTTTCATGCTGGACTTTCCTTATAATCCGGCATTGGTGCCATCGTGTCGTTCCTGTCTAAACTGGTCACCAAACCTGGGCTCCTCCGGGTGACGGGGGCGCGTCCCCCGATATTTAAAGAAATAGAGATTTTGGATGTTTAAAAAAACAACCGGACCTCTCCATGGGCGCTGTTTTAGTAGGGACGCCAGGGATGTGTCCCCACCAAGGTCAAGAAACCAGGGAGCTGTCCCTTCCAAAAATCCCAATCAGGCTGAACCTTTGGTGCATGGAGACTTCACAACATCACCTCTGTCTTCTTCCAAAGCGATTTGACAGGCCTCCCAATCGGCACTCTCTCATCACCTGATCTGCAATAGCCAATCAACAACTTCCTCTGTAGTTCCTCCTGCCCCGTGTCCGTCCGTCCGTCGGTTGCGCACTCTGCCATCACAGCAGCGAATCGTGTTAAAGATATCATAACACAGGAAAGGGTTAATGACATTCGGATGAGTTCAACCGCATTCTCCTGCATTTCAATATGGTCGAATCATAATTGTTTCTGAAACAGGAGCCACTCAAAAATCATGTTCATCAAAATAGATGATGGTTGTGGAATATTGCTGTTGTGTGAATAATATTGTATATAAAACAATAAGTAAAAGTAATTGCTATGAAAGCACATGATGTAAATTAAAAATCACCTTATTAGACCCCTACTGAAGATTTACCTGGGTTAATCAGACCCTATAGGCGTGGAATGCAGCCTTGATTTGGTTGTGTGTGGGCCTGGGAATCTACAGTTATTCGAACCAAACTATGCACAAACATAATGACAGATATTATTAACTTCTATCAGAAAATCTGAAGGTGTTTGTACTTGTACGGGCATATTCAGGGAACAAAGCATGGAGTTGACCAAAGCATGGAGTTGACCAAAGCATGGAGTTGAACAAAGCATGGAGTTGAACATAGCATGGAGTTGAACATAGCATGGAGTTGACCAAAGCATGGAGTTGACCAAAGCATGGAGTTGACCAAAGCATGGAATTGACCAAAGCATGGAGTTGAACATAGCATGGAGTTGACCAAAGCATGGAGTTGACCAAAGCATGGAGTTGACCATAGCATGGAGTTGAACATAGCATGGAGTTGAACATAGCATGGAGTTGAACATAGCATGGAGTTGACCATCTTGTCAGGGAACATGAGTCCCTGACAACATAAAACCCTTTAAATGTTTACCTAACCCTCTTAGTGTGCTAGAAAGGGCCCGGTACCTTTTTACTTTGCTGGTCAGGTTTGACTTTTTATAACAACTCACAACAACACAATCTCCACCTTTTTTATTTTGAGGTACAAAGGCCACAATAACTTAATAACAAAAAGAAAATCATCAAATCATCAAAAATAGGGTAAAATCGGACCCTCAGATGACATTGTTTTTTAATAGTATTGAAAATGCTGCTATAGCAGCAAGAAAACATTCTGGGTAATGTGTGGATCAAACCAAACCCAAGAGTTTGACAAATTGGAATGATGTTTTTGGTTTCTTTATTCAAAATAAAATATCCCTTTGTTCTGCTGGTCTGTAGAGCAGGCAGGTCCCTAGTGGTAGAGGTTGGTATTGCGGAGGAAGGAACAGGAAGTGTCACTGTGCTGGTCTCTAGGGTTAGAGATAGGGTGCTGTGTATTGACCCTAAGGGGTAGGGTTAGAGATAGGGTGCTGTGTATTGACCCTAAGGGGTAGGGTTAGAGATAGGGTGCTGTGTATTGACCCTAAGGGGTAGGGTTAGAGATAGGGTGCTGTGTATTGACCCTAAGGGGTAGGGTTAGAGATAGGGTGCTGTGTCTTGACCCTAAGGGGTAGGGTTAGAGATAGGGTGCTGTGTATTGACCCTAAGGGGTAGGGTTAGAGATAGGGTGCTGTGTCTTGACCCTAAGGGGTAGGGTTAGAGATAGGGTGCTGTGTATTGACCCTAAGGGGTAGGGTTAGAGATAGGGTGCTGTGTATTGACTCTAAGGGGTAGGGTTAGAGATAGGGTGCTGTGTATTGACTCTAAGGGGTAGGGTTAGAGATAGGGTGCTGTGTATTGACCCTAAGGGGTAGGGTTAGAGATAGGGTGCTGTGTATTGACCCTAAGGGGTAGGGTTAGAGATAGGGTGCTGTGTATTGACCCTAAGGGGTAGGGTTAGAGATAGGGTGCTGTGTATTGACCCTAAGGGGTAGGGTTAGAGATAGGGTGCTCTGTATTGACCCTAAGGGGTAGGGTTAGAGATAGGGTGCTCTGTATTGACCCTAAGGGGTAGGGTTAGAGATAGGGTGCTCTGTATTGACCCTAAGGGGTAGGGTTAGAGATAGGGTGCTGTGTATTGACCCTAGGGGGTAGGGTTAGGGTTGTCTGTATCGTTGCAGCTGTTCCAGGAAGCCGGGGTTGAGGCAGCAGGCCGGCCGTGCTGTCTTTACCGATGACAAGGCTTCTTCAAAAGGTTGGCCATCACATGACATCAGATAGCCAATCACCACAGCTGCTGCCCTGGACACACCAGTGTTGCAGTGCACCAACACCACGCCGTTCTAAGAGAGGAAGACAGTGAGAAGGTTACCTGCTATGTATTCACTCTACAGTCACATGGGACAGTCACATGGGACAGTCACATGATATAGTATGCATCACCTACATGATTATTTGCCGCCATAATTACGGTATAGATAAACATGAATGAAATATCCACTCAAATATTTTAGGCTTAAGCCTAAGGAAGAGTTGGTTGCAAGGTTTTTCCGGCGGTTTCCTGAGAACGTCCAGGAGCGTCTCGTGAAACATGAACTAGTAACTGCCTACTGCACACACACGGTGGCACTGAACAGGAGGGCCACGCAAAACCGGAACTCCTCAGACCTTAGACCACTACGGGCGTTAAAGACGAGAGGGGCTGAGGGGGCTTTCTGCATCACGTCCAACCAGACTGTGTATGAATCGAGTGCAGCCCCTGTGGGATCGGCTATTTTTGGGCAGACCGGAAATCTCTTGCGGCAATCACTAATCCAAGGTGAGCGCCACAGGTCTACAGTCTGCTGGCACAACACTACATAGAGCACGGGATGCCCTCTGTGCCAATCTGTCCAGCAGTACAACCTCAACTGGTCCAGGGCTTGACGCTGACCTTTTTTCTCATGGGGCGCATGTGCGCCTAAGATGGAAAACGCAGGAGTGAATAGAGAACTTTAGGGCCGCACTGAAATGGAAGTAAATAACGCCGATTTGGAGCACCTTGTTCCAGGCGTTGGGTCATGAGCTGAGAATGCATGCAAACAACAACATGTCAGATGTCCCTGCAGAGCTGTCTGTGACACTTTTATCCACAACTCTTTGGTCAACACTGTTCCTGTTACCAGGGAAACCAAAGGGTTTGACCAGACCAGAGACCTGGATGAGGGAGGGGGTTCTCTTAGCATCTCTGAGCGCAAGACTCCTGCGTCTCACCCTCTTCACGCGCTCTCACTCCACGCCTCCTCTTTCTCACTGCGTCTCACCCTCTTCACGCGCTCTCACTCCACGCCTCCTCTTTCTCACTGCGTCTCACCCTCTTCACGCGCTCTCACTCCACGCCTCCTCTTTCTCACTGCGTCTCACCCTCTTCACGCGCTCTCACTCCACGCCTCCTCTTTCTCACTGCGTCTCACCCTCTTCATGCGCTCTCACTCCACGCCTCCTCTTTCTCACTGCGTCTCACCCTCTTCACGCGCTCTCACTCCACGCCTCCTCTTTCTCACTGCGTCTCACCCTCTTCACGCGCTCTCACTCCACGCCTCCTCTTTCTCACTGCGTCTCACCCTCTTCACGCGCTCTCACTCCACGCCTCCTCTTTCTCACTGCGTCTCACCCTCTTCACGCGCTCTCACTCCACGCCTCCTCTTTCTCACTGCGTCTCACCCTCTTCACGCGCTCTCACTCCACGCCTCCTCTTTCTCACTGCGTCTCACCCTCTTCACGCGCTCTCACTCCACGCCTCCTCTTTCTCACTGCGTCTCACCCTCTTCACGCGCTCTCACTCCACGCCTCCTCTTTCTCACTGCGTCTCACCCTCTTCACGCGCTCTCACTCCACGCCTCCTCTTTCTCACTGCGTCTCACCCTCTTCACGCGCTCTCACTCCACGCCTCCTCTTTCTCACTGCGTCTCACCCTCTTCACGCGCTCTCACTCCACGCCTCCTCTTTCTCACTGCGTCTCACCCTCTTCACGCGCTCTCACTCCACGCCTCCTCTTTCTCACTGCGTCTCACCCTCTTCACGCGCTCTCACTCCACGCCTCCTCTTTCTCACTGCGTCTCACCCTCTTCACGCGCTCTCACTCCACGCCTCCTCTTTCTCACTGCGTCTCACCCTCTTCACGCGCTCTCACTCCACGCCTCCTCTTTCTCACTGCGTCTCACCCTCTTCACGCGCTCTCACTCCACGCCTCCTCTTTCTCACTGCGTCTCACCCTCTTCACGCGCTCTCACTCCACGCCTCCTCTTTCTCACTGCGTCTCACCCTCTTCACGCGCTCTCACTCCACGCCTCCTCTTTCTCACTGCGTCTCACCCTCTTCACGCGCTCTCACTCCACGCCTCCTCTTTCTCACTGCGTCTCACCCTCTTCACGCGCTCTCACTCCACGCCTCCTCTTTCTCACTGCGTCTCACCCTCTTCACGCGCTCTCACTCCACGCCTCCTCTTTCTAAAACACAATCTGACAGGTGGTGAGCATTTGCCTACTTACACTATTACTAACACTACTACAGTACATGTTGTACTACTAATGTCAATCAAACTAGTCAAATGCAATCACCTAAATCACTAAACCTGGACAATTCTAAGGGTATATGTATCCATTATAAAAGTAGGCTGAAACTGGTCATTGAAAAGGTAACTGAAAAGGTGATAAGAAACGTGGCAGACGAAGTCATCCAGGCCTTGTGCTTTGGGTTGTATGTCAACAGGCCAAGACTGGTCTGTACATGAGTCCAGCTAAACGGGGGGCTGCGTTTTCCTGGATAAAACGCCCTATAACGAGCATTTATTAAATATTAAATACATGATATAGTTGTATAGATATCATTTGTAGATAATATGTATAATATAATATATTAATACTTAATTTTTTTTTGTACTCCACCTAGTCACAAAATCCATCTACAGGCCAATACTCTAAAACGTATTTATAATATATTGTGATTTAAAATAAGGAAGACAAATTTAACGTGTCAATATCTAGCAGATGTGTACCGGCCTGTCTGTCTCTCTACCGAACTGTCTGTCTCTCTACCGGCCTGTCTGTCTCTTCACCGGACCTGTCTGTCTCTCTACCGGCCCTGTTTCTCTACCGGCCTGTCTGTCTCTTCACCGGGCCTGTCTGTCTCTTCACCGGGCCTGTCTGTCTCTCTACCGGGCCTGTCTGTCTCTCTACTGGCCCTGTCTCTCTACCGGGCCTGTCTGTCTCTCTACCGGGCCTGTCTCTCTACTGGGCCTGTCTGTCTCTTCACCGGGCCTGTCTGTCTATCTACCGGGCCTGTCTGTCTCTCTACCGACCCTGTCTGTCTCTCTACCAGCCTGTCTGTCTCTCTACCAGGCCTGTCTGTCTCCCTACCAACCCTGTCTGTCTCTCTACCAACCCTGTCTGTCTCTCTACCGGCCCTGTTTCTCTACCGGGCCTGCCTCTCTACCGGGCCTGTCTATCTCTTCACCGAGCCTGTCTGTCTCTTCACCGGGCCTGTCTGTCTCTCTACCGGCCCTGTTTCTCTACCGGGCCTGTCTGTCTCTCTACCGGGCCTGCCTCTCTACCGGGCCTGTCTGTCTCTTCACCGGGCCTGTCTGTCTCTTCACCAGCCTGTCTGTCTCTTCACCGGGCCTGTCTGTCTCTTCACCAGCCTGTCTGTCTCTTCACCGGGCCTGTCTGTCTCCTTACCAACCCTGTCTGTCTCTTCACCGGGCCTGTCTGTCTCTCTACCGGGCCTGTCTGTCTCCCTACCAACCCTGTCTGTCTCTCTACCGGCCTGTCTGTCTCTTCACCGGGCCTGTCTGTCTCTTCACCGGGCCTGTCTGTCTCTCTACCGGGCCTGTCTGTCTCTCTACTGGCCCTGTCTCTCTACCGGGCCTGTCTGTCCCTCTACCGGGCCTGTCTCTCTACTGGGCCTGTCTGTCTCTTCACCGGGCCTGTCTGTCTCTCTACCGGGCCTGTCTGTCTCTCTACCGGCCTGTCTGTCTCTTCACCGGGCCTGTCTGTCTCTCTACCGGCCTGTCTGTCTCTTCACCGGGCCTGTCTGTCTCTCTACCAGCCTGTCTGTCTCTCTATCGACCCTGTCTCTCTACTGGGCCTGTCTGTCTCTTCACCGGGCCTGTCTGTCTCTCAACCGGGCCTGTCTGTCTCTTCACCGGGCCTGTCTGTCTCTCAACCGGGCCTGTCTGTCTCTTCACCGGGCCTGTCTGTGTGTCTTTGGGGGTGTGCATGAGAACATGCTACGTTCCAAGTGTGTTCAGAGACGGTCAAAAAGTAAAGGAGGGGCCAGTTTTAAAACGTCCTGAAAGATGTTGCCACTCACGCACTCTGTGTACTCCATGTCGAAGCCTCCACCCTTGACTGCTGCTTCTTGTGTTAACAAGTCTTTAACTTAAGTACGGACACCCATTAGTCGAAGTTCTAAGGTACCAGTTATCTCATGCACGCACACACACACATACACACACACCAAACTGTAATCTAAGACCCACCTGGCCAAGGATAGAGGGACGCGACTGCTATGTTTGTGTGTGCGTGTGTGTGTGTGTGTGTGTGTGTGTGTGTGTGTGTCTGTGTTAGTGTGTGTGTGTGTGTGTGTGTGTGTGTGTGTCTGTGTGTATCTGTGACGCCTATGAACCTGGTGATATCTGATCTGTACAAACTCAATAATACATCACCTAACCCCAAGGCCACCTGCATTATTTAGTGGTAGTGACAGAAAAGAGTAAAATGAAAGAGAGGAGAAGTTAAGAGGAGAAAAGAGAAAAGGAGAGGTGTCTGTATAGAGGTGTAGTTGTAGAAGTGTAGGTATAGAGGTGTAGTTGGAGAGGTGTAGAGGTGTAGTTGGAGAGGTGTATGTAGAGAAGTGGAGGTGTGAAAGTGTAGGTGTAGCAGTGTAGCTGTGTATTTGGAGCGGTGTAGCTGTAGGGGTGGAGGTGTAGGGTGTAGGGGTGGAGGTGTAGGGTGTAGGGGTAAAGGTGGGGGCGTAGGGTGTAGGGGTGGAGGTGTAGGGGTAGAGGTGTAGGGTGTAGGGGTGTAGGTGTAGGGTGTAGGGGTGGAGGTGTAGATGGGTGGAGGTGTAGGGTGTAGGGGTGGAGGTGTAGGGGTAGAGTTGTAGGGGTAAAGGTGGAGGTGTAGGGTGTAGGGGTGGAGGTGTAGGGTGTAGGGGTGGAGGTGTAGGGGTAGAGGTGTAGGGTGTAGGGGTAAAGGTGTAGGGTGTAGGGGTGTAGGGGTGTAGGTGTAGGGTGTAGGGGTGTAGGGGTAAAGGTGGAGGGTGTAGGGGTAAAGGTGGAGGTGTAGGGTGTAGGGGTAAAGGTGGAGGTGTAGGGTGTAGGGGTGGAGGTGGAGGGTGTAGGGGTAAAGGTGGAGGGTGTAGGGGTAAAGGTGGAGGGTGTAGGGGTAGAGGTGTAGGGTGTAGGGGTGTAGGGGTAAAGGTGGAGGGTGTAGGGGTAAAGGTGGAGGTGTAGGGTGTAGGGGTAAAGGTGGAGGTGTAGGGTGTAGGGGTGGAGGTGTAGGGTGTAGAGATATGTTGGTGTCGAGGTGTAGCTATATGTGTAGAGTTGTAGGTGTATAGGTATATGTGTGGAGGTGGAGGTCGGCAGGTGTATGTGTAGAGATGTCGTAGGGCAGGTGCAAGTGGAGAGGTGAAGGTGTCAAGGTGTAGGTGAAGGTATGGAGGGGTGTATTTGAGACCTCCTCCTGGGCTTGTTTGATGAAGTGGCAGCACTCTTTGAGGTGGGTCGTCAGCTCAGTGTCAGGCTGGTCCAGGATCTGGACGTTCTTGTAGATGAACAGCAGTGGAAACACGTTCTCTATACCATAGGCCACATTCAGGATGTGAGACACCTGGGGACAGGAAGAGGAGGAATTCTGAACATATTTGTACCTTTATTGTTTAGGCTACTGAGATATGTTGTTCTGTCCATAAAGGTAGAATGCACATTAACATAAATAACTAAACTAAAACAAGACTATGCACTGGGCAGCTCGCAGTGTCCACCAGTAGACGGCTGTGGTTGGACTGGGCAGCTCCCAGTAGAAGAATGAGGCTTTAATGGGCAGCTCCCACTATAGCCAGTAGGATATTCAGTACTGTGGTTGTACTGGACAACAACCTTACACCAGACCACTAGACCCAACAACCTTAGACCAGACCACTAGACCCAGATACCTTAGACCAGACCACTAGACCCAACAACCTTACACCAGACCACTAGACCCAACAACCTTACACCAGACCACTAGACCCAACAACCTTACACCAGACCACTAGACCCAACAACCTTAGACCAGACCACTAGACCCAACAACCTTACACCAGACCACTAGACCCAACAACCTTATACCAGACCACTAGACCCAACAACCTTACACCAGACCACTAGACCACTAGACCCAACAACCTTACACCAGACCACTAGACCACTAGACCCAACAACCTTACACCAGACCACTAGACCCAACAACCTTATACCAGACCACTAGACCCAACAACCTTACACCAGACCACTAGACCCAACAACCTTACACCAGACCACTAGACCCAACAACCTTACACCAGACCACTAGACCCAACAACCTTACACCAGACCACTAGACCCAACAACCTTACACCAGACCACTAGACCACTAGACCCAACAACCTTACACCAGACCACTAGACCCAACAACCTTATACCAGACCACTAGACCCAACAACCTTACACCAGACCACTAGACCACTAGACCCAACAACCTTACACCAGACCACTAGACCCAACAACCTTACACCAGACCACTAGACCCAACAACCTTACACCAGACCACTAGACCCAACAACCTTACACCAGACCACTAGACCACTAGACCCAACAACCTTACACCAGACCACTAGACCCAACAACCTTACACCAGACCACTAGACCCAACAACCTTACACCAGACCACTAGACCACTAGACCCAACAACCTTACACCAGACCACTAGACCCAACAACCTTACACCAGACCACTAGACCCAACAACCTTACACCAGACCACTAGACCCAACAACCTTACACCAGACCACTAGACCACTAGACCCAACAACCTTACACCAGACCACTAGACCCAACAACCTTATACCAGACCACTAGACCCAACAACCTTACACCAGACCACTAGACCCAACAACCTTACACCAGACCACTAGACCACTAGACCCAACAACCTTACACCAGACCACTAGACCCAACAACCTTACACCAGACCACTAGACCCAACAACCTTACACCAGACCACTAGACCCAACAACCTTACACCAGACCACTAGACCCAACAACCTTACACCAGACCACTAGACCCAACAACCTTACACCAGACCACTAGACCCAACAACCTTACACCAGACCACTAGACCCAACAACCTTACACCAGACCACTAGACCCAACAACCTTACACCAGACCACTAGACCCAACAACCTTACACCAGACCACTAGACCCAACAACCTTACACCAGACCACTAGACCCAACAACCTTACACCAGACCACTAGACCCAACAACCTTAGACCAGACCACTAGACCCAACAACCTTACACCAGACCACTAGACCCAACAACCTTACACCAGACCACTAGACCCAACAACCTTAGACCAGACCACTAGACCCAACAACCTTACACCAGACCACTAGACCCAACAACCTTACACCAGACCACTAGACCCAACAACCTTACACCAGACCACTAGACCCAACAACCTTACACCAGACCACTAGACCCAACAACCTTAGACCAGACCACTAGACCCAACAACCTTACACCAGACCACTAGACCCAACAACCTTACACCAGACCACTAAACAAACTCAAGCTCCAAGTAGCCAGGACAACGGGTACAAGATAATAAGACATAATTAAATACTTTCATGTAAATGTCCATTTACTTGTAGATTTAATGGACAGTTTTCTTATCTTTATTTTTACTGGCTTCCAGGAGACCTCCTAGTATGGTACTAATAAGTTATCGATACCTTGTATTTTTTTAGAGTTCCAAAGTCATGGGCTGCATCCTGAGAACCTAAAACACACAAACGTATTTAGTAGCAGTTGATCAATCAACGATCAATAATCCATACAATATTAAGTAGTGTCTTATCAATCAATAACCGTTACAATAGTAAGCAAGATTAGTATTTTAGCAATCAATGTAATCAATACGATTGAGTTCATTTCTTGAGTAATGTTATTGACAGAAGTAAATGATGTATGATAGCAATGAATGGTGACGCTACGGAACAGGAATGATATGGGGTCTGAGTTAGGATGAGTGCGTGGGTGTAAGGGAACAGTAAGAAGAGCTCACCCAGTAGTAAGAAGGGTTTGACGCGTCCTATCTGGAGGTCCCATGATGTGTCAGGGATGTAGCCCATGTTGCTGCCTGGAGGGGATTGGTCTTCCACCACAGTGACTGTTGAACCCCTCCAGGTCTCGATGATGCGTCGTCCGCTCAGAGAGGTCACCCTGGTGCACTGCCGCCGCAGACGGCTCCGAGGAAACGACTGGATCTCCTCTGTGAGGGACGGCATGCTCTGGTCCAAACCCCGTGGGACACGCCTGGACAGATTCACCTGGACAGATTCACCTGGACAGATTCACCTGGACAGGTTCACCTGGACCGATTCACCTGGACCGATTCACCTGGACAGGTTCACCTGGACCGATTCACCTGGACAGGTTCACCTGGACCGATTCACCTGGACCGATTCACCTGGACAGGTTCACCTGGACAGATTCACCTGGACCGATTCACCTGGACCGATTCACCTGGACAGATTCACCTGGACCGATTCACCTGGACAGATTCACCTGGACCGATTCACCTGGACCGATTCACCTGGACAGACCTGGTCTCTATACAACATACGCTGTGTCTCGGTGTGTCCAGCCTGCTGTTCAATCCTCTGTTCCCTAGGCTCCTCCCCCTCTCGGTCTCTCCCTCCCCCTCTCAGTCTCTCCCTCTCTTCATTTACATTTCACTGTGCTTTATTATCTGAACATTTTAAGTTTGTAATGGCAGAGCAAAATTACCAATGAGAATAACTATAAAAACTAATTAGTAACAGTTGGTCCTCTACAAAGCAGGTGACTCTTTCGTGTAACTCCTCCAAGTGACCACTAGAGGGAACAAAGGATTATGTTTCATTCTCAGGTCCTGTTGTTTATTACGTGCAGTACTTTCTTGTAGCGCTACAGTACTGTAGTGCTACAAGCTATGTTAGCTTTAGGGTACCGTCATATACATATAAAATATAATAATAATAATAATAATAATAATAACATCAAATATAATAATACAAAATATAATAAAAGTATATAATATAGTATATCATAATAAAATATTATTTAATATTATATATAAAAATACACCGATATATTCTAATAATACAATATATTATATATATTATATAAATAGGATATAATATTTTATAATATACAGATATAATATAATATATTGACTTTTACTTGAGAGAAAAGTATTTGAAGAGGAGAGGGGAGAGGTGAGGAAGGAGAGAAGGGGAGGGGAAGGGAGGGAAGAGGAGAGGGGAGAGGTGAGGAGGGAGAGGAGGGGAGGGGAGGGGAGAGGAGAGGAGGGAGAGAGGAGAGGGGGAGGAGAGAAGAGAAGAGAAAAGAGGAGGAGAGGAGAGAGGAGTGAAGGAGGGGAGAGTATATATTTGTGTGTGTGTGTGTGTGTGTGTGTGTGTGTGTGTGTGTGTGTGTGTGTGTGTGTGTGTGTGTGTGTGTGTGTGTGTGTGTGTGTGTGTGTGTGTGTGTACAGCTGCAGTCTTGTTTATCTTGGAAATTATTCCTGCTGTTCCAAGAAATCTCTTTAAGAGCAGGACAGAAAGACAGACAGGAGAGAGTCAGACAGGCAGAGAGAGAGACAGACAGCGAGAGCGTCAGACAGGCAGCGACAGAGAGGAACTGGCAGAGAGAGAGAGAGACAGGCAGGCAGAGAGAGACAGAGATGCAAGAGACAGGCAGAGAGAGAGACAGACAGACAGGCAGAGACAGACAGACAGAGAGAAAGACAGGCAGAGAGAGACAGACAGACAGACAGAGAGAGAAAGACAGGCAGGCAGGCAGAGACAGACAGACAGACAGAGAGAGAAAGACAGGCAGGCAGAGAGAGACAGACAGACAGAGAGACAGACGGGCAGGCAGAGACAGACAGACAGAGAAAGAGAGACAGATAGACAGAGACAGACGGGCAGGCAGACAGACAGGCAGAGAGAGAGAAAGACATACAGAGAGAGACAGACAGGAAAACAGAGAGAAAAGGTTAGATAAAGAGAAAAAGATAGAGCGAGAGAGAAACAGAGACAGAGAGAGAAACGGTTAGATGGAGAAAGATAGAGCGAGAGAAAGAGACAGACAGGTAGAGACAGACAGGCAGAGAGATAGAGAGACAGACAGAGAGACAGACAGGCAGAGAGAGAGACAGACAGGTAGAGAGAAACTTAATGGATGGTGAAATGTGATCCTGCAGCCTTGCTCCATTTCATGTGTGTGTGTGTGTATGTGTGTTTATTTCATGGTTGCAGGGCTTTGCCTGCCAACTATTTGAATGTCTCTCTCTCTCACTCTCTCACTCACTCTCTCTCTCTCTCGCTCTAGATTAGTAAGGAGATACCGAGCAGACATGGAACACAAAGTGCTGAGTCAGGAAGAGAGGGAGGGACGAGAGCATTAGGGATAGTGGAGAGAGAGAGTTAGGGTTAGTGGAGAGAGAGAGAGTTAGGGTTAGTGGAGAGAGAGAGAGTTAGGGTTAGTGGAGAGAGAGATAGTTAGTGGAGAGAGAGAGAGTTAGGGTTAGTGGAGAGAGAGAGAGTTAGTGGAGAGAGAGAGTTAGTGGAGAGAGAGAGAGTTAGGGATAGTGGAGAGAGAGAGAGAGTTAGGGATAGTGGAGAGAGGGAGAGAGTTAGGGATAGTGGAGAGAGACAGTCAGGGTTAGTGGAGAGAGAGTTAGGGTTAGTGGAGAGAGAGAGTCAGGGTTAGTGGAGAGAGAGAGAGAGAGAGTCAGGGTTGGTGGAGAGAGAGAGAGAGACAGTCAGGGTTGGTGGAGAGAGAGAGTTAGGGTTAGTGAAGAGAGAGACAGTCAGGGTTAGTGGAAAGAGAGAGACAGTCAGGGTTGGTGGAGAGAGAGAGAGAGACAGTCAGGGTTGGTGGAGTGAGGGAGAGAGTTGGGGTTAGTGAAGAGAGAGACAGTCAGGGTTTGTGGAGAGAGAGAGAGTCAGGGTTAGTGGAGAGAGAGATAGAGAGACAGTCAGGGGTAGTGGAGAGAGAGCGAGACAGTTAGGGTTAGTAGAGAGAGAGAGAGAGAGAGAGAGAGAGAGAGACAGTCGGGGTTAGTAGAGAGAGAGTTAGGGTTAGTGGAGAAAGAGAGATACAGTCAGGGTTGGTGGAGAGAGAGTTAGGGTTGGTGGAGAGAGAGACAGTCAGGGTTGGTGGAGAGAGAGCTAGGGTTAGTGGAGAGAGAGACAGTCAGGGTTAGTGGAGAGAGAGAGTTAGGGTTAGTGGAGGAAGACAGAGACAGTCAGGGTTAGTTGAGAGAGAGCGAGAGTTAGGGTTAGTGGAGAGAGAGACAGTCAGGCTTAGTGAAGAGAGAGACAGTCAGGGTTAGTGGAGAGAGAGACAGTCAGGGTTAGTGGAGAGAGAGAGAGACAGAGAGACAGTCAGGGTTAGTGGAGAGAGAGAGAGAGTTAGGGTTAGTGGAGAGAGAGAGACAGAGAGAGACAGTCAGGGTTAGTGGAGAGAGAGAGAGTTAGGGATAGTGGAGAGAGAGTTAGAGAGGCAAAAACACAGCTCCTAGTAAATTAAATGACACAAATAAAATGCGTGTTATCTGCAGGTCCCCCACTACAGAAAGAATACAACCCTCAGCCTAACAGCTGGATGACATGAAGCGGTAGAGATGCTAGCACATTGCCCTAACAAACACAACCCTGGGCCAGGGTTTATCCCCTGGCTGCTGTCGGCTGGATCTCTTGTTGGCCAACAAGTCGAATCGACCGACATTCTGAAGTTGGGTGTTGGTGTTTGTTGGGGCAGTGTGCAAGCACCAATACCTGGACCTCACGGTCCTCACAAAGAGGTTCTGTAAGACCAGGAACCTGTCCACACAAAGAGGTTCTGTAAGACCAGGAACCTGTCCACACAAAGAGGTTCTGTAAGACCAAGAACCTGTCCACACGAAGAGGTTCTGTAAGACCAGGAACCTGTCCACACGAAGAGGTTCTGTAAGACCAGGAACCTGTCCACACAAAGAGGTTCTGTAAGACCAGGAACCTGTCACCATGAAGAGGTTCTGTAAGACCAGGAACCAGTCACCATGAAGAGGTTCTGTAAGACCAGGAACCCGTCACCATGAAGAGGTTCTGTAAGACCAGGAACCCGTCACCATGAAGACGTTCTGTAAGACCAGGAACCCGTCACCATGAAGAGGTTCTGTAAGACATGAAGACAACATTAAAATATAAATATATTTTTTTAATTAATTATATACATAGAGAGAGAGAGAGAGAGAGAGAGAGAGAGAGAGAGAGAGAGAGAGAGAGAGGGGGGGGGAGAGGTGTGTTTCGTTAAGGAGGAGAGAGGAGAGGAGAGAGGAGGAGAGATGGGGGGGAGGAGAGAGGAGAGAGGAGGAGAGATGGGGGGAGGAGAGGAGAGAGGAGGAGAGATGGGGGAGGAGAGAGGAGAGAGGAGAGGAGAAAGAAAGGAGAGACCAGAGGAGGAGAGAGGAGGGGAGGAGAGAGGAAAAGAGAAAGAAAGGAGTGATCAGAGGAGGAGAGAGGAGAGGACAGGAGGCTGGGTTAACGGGCGAATAAGAAGCAGCCTCCTCGCTGTGAGGTCACTCCCGTTTAGGTGGAAAATCCGAAACAACGCGCTGGAACGAAGAGTTACGAAGGGACTTACTCCTTAACATCGACATATGACTTGGTGCCACTTTTTGCACTTGGTAAACTCTCGCTCGACATTTATTTGGTAAACTCGCTATTTTGTCAACTCAATCGACAACTAAATGAATTCAGTAACCTCTCACAGCGACTCATTAAGTAAACTCACTCGACAACTCAAGTCGCTTTAGTCCCGGACGCTTCCCAGATGATTCAGGGTTCACTGCCGGAAAGCACCAAGTCCGAGGACACCCTGAACTCCTAACCCTTCGCCAACTCTGACCACGGACTGACGGCGACGACTCGCTGCGAACAACGTGCCCAACACCACTGGCATCGCGAGGACAGCGAGCCTACCTGTTCCAGACTTACCTGGCCCGGGCACAGCCCTCACCGGATAACGGATGCACTCTCACGGCCTGCCAACACTCCTGGCGGTGGTCGCGTGCCTGCTAGGAATGCCGTCACGCGCCAACGCCGCCGCATGCGAGCCGGTCCGAATCCCGTTATGTGGCTCGATGCCGTGGAACATGACCAAGATGCCCAACCATCTGCACCACAGCACCCAGGCCAACGCAGTGCTAGCCATAGAGCAGTTTGAAGGACTACTGGGTAAGGCTGCTTACTGACTGACTGACTGACTGACTGGCTGACTGACTGACTGACTGACTGACGGACGGATTTGAACTCTCTCTCTCTCCCTCTCTCTCTCTCTCTCTCTCTCTCTCTCTCTCTCTCTCTCTCTCTCCACACACACTCATATATCCCAATGCTCTGTAGGTTAAACACTATATTTGCTCTATGATATTATTATTATTATTATTAACTACATCATTATCTCCTTCTTCTTATTATTATTAAAATGATTAACTATCATATGAATATAATTAATCAACAATAATATGATGATTATTATATCATATTATTATCCTTAAACGGTCATATTATTATGAAACTATCTGAAGGGCTCTGAAGGAATCTTTAAAACATTAGGGTAGGACGTGAGGAGGTTGGATGTGGAGAAGGTTTTGAGGCCCTGAAGGAAGTTCCAGATGCAGGGGCAGCTACACAGAAGGCTCTGATTCATGGTCTTCAGTTTGAGGAGCCCCAGTTTGAGGAGCCTCAGTTTGAGGAGCCTCCTCATGGGATGAGGAGCAGGAGGCAGCTTGCAGATCTGAGGGACCGGGGGGATCTGTGGAGCTGTAGGAGGTCTTTGAGGTAGGTGGGGGCATCATGGTAGCCAGTGAAAGTACTCCAGGGTGGGGGTGGTTAGTTGGTCTGTTTCCGGACCATCCTCAGGATTTTGCCAGCGCTGTCTTGGACGTAATGCAGTTTTTAGAGTGGTATGTTTGGAAGGCAGACCAGGAGACCTTTGCAGTCACCAAACCTGGAGGAGATAAATGCATGAATGAGCTTCTCGGCATCAGTTGACGGAGTTTGGCATCTCTTCCACCAGAGATGGCAGAAGGATATTGAACAGATGTTCTCGGTTCTCAAAGGACAGAGAGGTGTCAGAGTGCAGTGTGTCAGCGTGTCAGAGTGCAGTGGCAGAGTGCAGTGACGGAGTGCAGTGTGTCAGTGCAGTGTGTCAGCGTGTCAGAGTGCCGTGTAAGAGTGCAGTGTGTCAGCGTGTCAGAGTGCCATGTGTCAGAGTGCAGTGACGGAGTGCAGTGTGTCAGAGTGCAGTGTGTCAGAGTGCAGTGATGGAGTGCAGTGACGGAGTGCAGTGTGGCAGAGTGTCAGAGTGTAGTGTGTCAGCGTGTCAGAGTGCCGTGTAAGAGTGCAGTGTGTCAGCGTGTCAGAGTGCCGTGTAAGAGTGCAGTGTGTCAGAGTGCAGTGACAGAGTGCAGTGTGTCAGAGTGCAGTGACGGAGTGCAGTGTGTCAGAGTGCAGTGACGGAGTGCAGTGTGTCAGAGTGCAGTGACGGAGTGCAGTGTGTCAGAGTGCAGTGTGTCAGCGTGTCAGAGTGCAGTGTGTCAGAGTGCAGTGTGTCAGCGTGTCAGAGTGCCGTGTAAGAGTGCAGTGTGTCAGCGTGCAGTGACGGAGTGCAGTGTGTCAGAGTGCAGTGACAGAGTGCCGTGTAAGAGTGCAGTGTGTCAGCGTGCAGTGACGGAGTGCAGTGTGTCAGAGTGCAGTGACAGAGTGCAGTGGCGGAGTGCAGAGTGTCAGAGTGTAGTGTGTCAGCGTGTCAGAGTGCAGTGTGTCAGAGTGCCTTGTAAGAGTGCAGTGTGTCAGCGTGTAAGAGTGCAGTGTGTCAGAGTGCAGTGTGTCAGAGTGTAAGAGTGCAGTGTGTCAGCGTGTAAGAGTGCAGTATGTCAGAGTGCAGTGTGTCAGAGTGTAAGAGTGCAGTGTGTCAGAGTGTACGAGTGCAGTGTCAGCGGGCAGTGTGTCAGAGTATAAGAGTGCAGTGTCAGCGTGCAGTGTGTCAGAGTGTAAGAGTGCAGTGTGTCAGTGGGCAGTGTGTCAGAGTGTACGAGTGCAGTGTGTCAGCGTGCAGTGTGTCAGAGTGTACGAGTGCAGTGTGTCCAGCGTGTTAGAGAGCAGTGTCAGTGGGCAGTGTGTCAGAGTGTCAGAGTGCAGTGTGTCAGCGTGCAGTGTGTCAGCGTGCAGTGTGTCAGCGTGCAGTGTGTCAGCGTGCAGTGTGTCAGAGTGTCAGAGTGCAGTGTGTCAGCGTGCAGTGTGTCAGCGTGCAGTGTGTCAGCGTGCAGTGTGTCAGAGTGCAGTGTGTCAGCGTGCAGTGTGTCAGCGTGCAGTGTGTCAGAGTGTCAGAGTGCAGTGTGTCAGTGGGCAGTGTGTCAGAGTGCACGTGGGGGTTTGTAACCACAGATGACGGGGTGATAGGGACGTCAGCGTTGGCGTGGACGGAGATGTTGTGGCGATGGAGGACATGAGGAGAAGAGAAAGGGACCCGGGACTGCTTCTTGAGGGCCACCGCAGTAAGGAAGGACTGGCACCATTTCTTGGTGGTTTTAGTGGGACCAGCACTGAAGGCCATAGAGGAGGACGGGGAGCCAGCTCAGTTAGCGTGATAGGCCAACTCCTGATCCTCTTGGGTTTATGCTCTGGCTTCGAAGCCAGAGCATAAACCCAAGAGGATCAGGAGTTGGCCTATCACGCTAACTAGGCTGGTTGTACGCTACATTTTCCCAGAAATAATGGCGCTAAACGATAGCATTGTCAGTTTAGGATCATTTTATGCAACTGATATAATGACAATATTATTGGATAATAACGCAAGTAGGCTACACCCTTTCAAAGAGCGATTTACATTTCATTCTTAATTCATTGGAACGGGAATGTAAAATCTGTTTTTCTTCTGGCTTTTCTTCTGGCTTTCTGGCTGGAATTATGCAGTCATCTGGGAAAACACCGATTGAAACCCGTAACATGTTATCTTCCCCCGTGGCTGCTCTGTGTGAGCTGAGCCCTGCCTCCAACAGAGCAGACCACAGCACAGAAGCAGCGCATGTTGGGGACTTTCATTCTTACGGTCCTAACACACCAGGCGCTAACGAAGGAAAGATAGGAAAACCTGAGAAAAACAGAAACGTCGGACAAACTAAATAGCATCAACTGTTTACATCAGTTATGACACGAATATTGCTGCATTTTCCATTTCCCAAAACAGATGGATTCAACCCTCAACCTCAGATAGCCTGGATGTCCTTCCTTTCATAAAAACAAGCAATGTATGCAGAGGATTCACTCATAATGGAGTTTCACTTTTAATCCAAGTGTACAATAGTGTAGTGAATGGCAGTTTGTGGATGAGGGGGATTATGATAAGTGGGCGTGCATTCTTTAATTCATCCATGTTTTGGAGACGTTCGTTTTTGAGGTAGTTTCCCTGTTCGATAACTTAATAAAGAGCGTCACTCTTTTTGAGAAAGTTGGTATCAAAAATGAACCGTTGCGATGTAACTTCACACTGTCCTGTTGTCAATAGCCACCTATAAGTAAACATTGGCTTGTAGCTCCGACTGCTATCCAGATGAATGATCCATATCTATAAGAGATAGCATTAATTAATGGTCTATGAATGTAGTTAACCACTGTGGATGCAGTAAGAGGACTGTGTTGAGAAACGCAGCCCTGCAACGTTCTTCACATTTCCTGCATGGGGTTGTGTGTGAATTGGAACAGGGATCAATATTCCAGGAAATCCGCAACGGCAATTTGCCTGCTCAAAGCCTAGTACCAGTTCTGGATCAGTACGCACTTTCAGAAGATAGATGGATAGATAGTGAACAAGAATGTACTGTTTCCTGTAACAGTTACTATGGTCTCACCTTCGTCCTGTGGCCACCCCCCTCCCTGCCACCCCCCTCCCTGCCACCCCCCTCCCTGCCATCCCCCTCCCTGCCACCCCCCTCCCTGCCATCCCCCTCCCTGCCACCCCCCTCCCTGCCATCCCCCTCCCTGCCACCCCCTCCCTGCCATCCCCCTCCCTGCCATCCCCCTCCCTGCCATCACCCTCCCTGCCACCCCCCTCCCTACCATCCCCCTCCCTGCCACCCCCCTCCCTGCCACCCCCCTCCCTGCCACCCCCCTCCCTGCCACCCCCCTCCCTGCCATCCCCCTCCCTGCCATCCCCCTCCCTGCCACCCCCCTCCCTGCCATCCCCCTCCCTGCCACCCCCTCCCTGCCATCCCCCTCCCTGCCATCCCCCTCCCTGCCACCCCCTCCCTGCCATCCCCCTCCCTGCCATCCCCCTCCCTGCCACCCCCCTCCCTGCCATCCCCCTCCCTGCCACCCCCTCCCTGCCATCCCCCTCCCTGCCATCCCCCTCCCTGCCATCACCCTCCCTGCCACCCCCCTCCCTACCATCCCCCTCCCTGCCACCCCCCTCCCTGCCATCCCCCTCCCTGCCACCCCCCTCCCTGCCATCCCCCTCCCTGCCACCCCCCTCCCTGCCATCCCCCTCCCTGCCATCCCCCTCCCTGCCATCCCCCTCCCTGCCATCCCCCTCCCTGCCAGACCTCTGTCTCTCGCTGTTCTCGAGAGGTTGATCAGAAGGCATTTGAGGTGGTTGCGATCAGCATCAAATGGCTTTCCTGCATGTGTGAGTCAAACAATAGATCCTCCACAGACCAACTGGTCTGGTTTGGCCAGTCTCACCCAGGCATCACATCCTGCCTGTTGTTCAACTTAGAGAAGCAGTAGTTCAGTTTGTGAATAGCTTCTTCAAACAACGGCTACCCAATGGGAAATACGGGGATGCACCTTTTGGTATTGTTCAACCCAGAGAACGGGTCACGTTTGGGAAGCCTCTGATAGGACCGCCGTTCTTTTTGTGTTTTGATACACTGTTGTGTGTGTGAATTCAAGCAGAGAATCCCTGAAGGACTGCGCTGGTTGTTTGGGTATCCTGAGAGAAGTATTGAACTTTAAGTCTTGACGCCGTGGTCTGTCTTGGAACAGAGCACGGCCCAACTTGAGAACGGCTCAATCAAGAATGATCCTTTTGAAGATAGCAAGATAGATCGACGGACAGACAGGTAGAGGGACAGACAGACCATGATCCTCTATGTCGTGCGCAGGTACACGCTGCAGTCCGGACCTGCTGTTCTTCCTGTGTGCAATGTACGCCCCCATCTGCACCATCGACTTCCAGCATGAGCCCATCAAGCCCTGCAAGGCGGTGTGTGAGAGGGCCAAGCTGGGCTGTGAGCCCGTCATGAAACGCTACAACCACAGCTGGCCTGAGAGTCTGTCCTGCAGCGAGCTGCCTCTCTACGACCGTGGCGTGTGCATCTCCCCTGAGGCCATCGTCAAGGCAGAGGACCCAGGTAACACTCACACTATTATCAGGGGGCCAAGCACTGCAGGTGCGGCCACCACATGGCACTTGTTCTTTTCTATGGTTATTCCACCACTTTCGGTGGTTCGGCCATAACGGCCCAGTCACTTTTAATGAGGCTTTCCACAACGGTAGAAGGTCACTGAAATAGAGGCCATGGCCAAATGTTCTACCTATCGACTCAAAGTAACACAACTTTGAACCGGCACATCATGATATCCAGTTCAACTTGTACACATATGTCTCTCTTTGTGATGAACTAATTTGATTTAAGAACCCATAACTTCCATCTACTTCCATTTTCTTTAAATTTGTTTAATGTTTTTAATGCTTCAATCCCTAAGGATCTATTATTGCGTCCTTTCATTCCCTTCTATTCACTTCGGTGAATAGGAGGGAAGACAGTTGGGGTTTCAGGGACTAATTGGTCAATTGGTCAAGTAACATGAAGTTGATTGACCAATCAACATGCCTGGCAGAGGCAAACATTTCTCCAATCAGCTTTAAGGTAACCCTAACCCATACAGCCTAACCCGACCATGGCATTAACCCATACAACCTAACCCTAACCCTAACCCATACAACCTTACCCATACAACCTAACCCTAACCCATACAACCTAACCCTAACTCATACAACCTTACCCATACAACCTAACCCGACCATGGCATTAACCCATACAACCTAACCCTAACCCATACAACCTTACCCATACAACCTAACCCTAACCCATACAACCTTACCCATACAACCTAACCCTAACTCATACAACCTCACCCATACAACCTAACCCTGACCATAACACTAACCAATACAACCTAACCCTAACCCATACAGCCTAACCCGACCATAACACTAACCAATACAACTGAACCCTAACCCATTAAACCTCCCCCCCTGATGTATAGACAGAAGTTAGGAGTAAATAATACTTCAAGAGAGATGATGACCATTGTTATATTTCCCAGATCCGTACTACCAGGACCCAGCCAGGTGTGCCCCAGGCAAGTCTCATGTATCTAACCCTATACTACGCTAATGCATCAAAACATAGCTATATCTAACCCTATGCTATGCTAATGCATCAAAATATAGCTATATCTAACCCTATGCTACGCTAATGCATCAAAACATAGCTATATCTAACCCTATGCTATGCTAATGCATCAAAATATAGCTATATCTAACCCTATGCTACGCTAATGCATCAAAACATGTATATATCTAACCATATGCTACGCTAATGCTACATAGCACATCTATATAGTTTTAGATGTATGTAGCATTAGCGTCACATGGTGTACTGTGATCTGAGGGGTTTCAGTCTGAAAACTTCTTTTCCATTTCAGAATCCAGTCCAGACTTTCCCAAAAACCTCCACTGCAAAGGACCTAATGAAGGTAACCAGCGTAACTCTTTAGTCACTTTTGTCTTTCTTGCTTATGTGGAAGGACTCTAAGCTTATCTGACATCCAGAGCCACTAGCCTGCAGAATCAATACTTGCTTACTTAATAGTTGTCTAATTATAGTCAAGGTACACAGTGAGCCAGTTTAGTTAGTTACTTATTTCATAGTTAATACTATTTAATTTTGATGTATTTGCAATTAAATCCATTTTAATGTGTATGTGTGCGTGTGTGTGTGTGATTTTGTGAGCAGATCGATGTACCTGTAAGACAGTTCGACTGGGCTTGAAGACTTACCTAAAGAACAACTATAATTATGGTAATGTGATCTCCACAACACCCTAACTAACCTAACTAACCTTAACCTCCACAACCCCAACCTACCCCAACCCTAACTATCCCTAACCTCCACAGCAGACTAATCCTAACCCCAAAACTCATTTTAAGATCAGACATGTAACATATGAACCACATGAAAAAGCAACTTACCACTGTTAGGGCCATCATTAAAAAAAAATTTATTTACCTTACAATCGTGTTCATGTAAAAAGACCCTTACCAACCAGAACCAGAGAAGGATGGATTCTTTCCACTCTCTCATTCTGATGAGAGAGGGACAAATTATTGACAAGCAGTTCCAGTATTTGATGGGGGAGTAGAAATCGAGACGGAGACTATTTACCTCCACCCAAAAATACACAAACCAAGATCCAGCCGGTCGGTACTGGAACAAAATCCTGTTTGGGGGAACATTTATGTCAGACTGTGGCAGTGAGCGCTCCAGGGTGGGAATGAACTTCATGAACCAATAAACAGACATGAGGTGAGATTGCAATGGATTTTGTGGAAAATAATTTTCTAATGATTAGGTAAATGATGGGTTTTCTGATCACTTTAAGGTTTTTGTGATGTAAAAACACACCCAGCAGACTTTGAGGAAGCAACCAACATCCTTTTTAATGCACTGAAGGGGTAACCAACATCCTGTTTAATGCACTGAAGGGTAGAGGCAACCAACATCCTGTTTAATGAACTGAAGGGGTAACCAACATCCTGTTTAATGCACTGAAGGGGTAACCAACATCCTGTTTAATGAACTGAAGGGGTAACCAACATCCTGTTTAATGCACTGAAGGGGTAACCAACATCCTGTTTAATGCACTGAAGGGGTAACCAACATCCTGTTTAATGAACTGAAGGGGTAACCAACATCCTGTTTAATGCACTGAAGGGGTAACCAACATCCTGTTTAATGCACTGAAGGGGTAACCAACATCCTGTTTAATGCACTGAAGGGGTAACCAACATCCTGTTTAATGCACTGAAGGGGTAACCAACATCCTGTTTAATGCACTGAAGGGGTAACCAACATCCTGTCATTTTGAATTTGCATAAGCAAATATTTTGAATGTGAAATATGAATGTCAATGGTTTTACTTCCATACTACTTAATACAGTATAATTATTTCACTGTTCAATGTGCAGTTCAATTTCTACTTTCAAAACGTATATTTCAATGTTGAATAATTCACTTTTAGTCCGTCTAAAGTTTCAAATAATTGAATCTAAAATGCAACTTTCTGGGGGCACTGTTCTGACTCCATGCAGAGTCCCTTTGATCCCCGCTGGTAACACCTCTCTCATGGTCCGGCTATCTCCTTCATGTCATCGGTGTTGTTATCAGTGACCTCTCTCCTTCAGTGATCAGAGCCAGGGTGAAGGAGGTGAGGACTCGGGGTTTGGAGCTCACTGCGGCGGTGGAGGTGAAGGAGGTGTTGAAGTCCTCACTGGTGAACATCCCCAGAGAAACCCACACCCTGTTCTACACCTCGTCCTGCCCCTGCCCCCCGCTTACCCCCGGCGTAGATTACATCATCCTGGGCTACGAGAATGAGGAGAGATCTAGGTAACAATACTCCCAAGTATTTACATAATTCTACCACCGTTACACATCCAGGTACATGTACTCAAAGTACTTCCACAATACTTGTATGTAAACTCAACCAGGTACTCCCAAGTAATTCAATAATAATACTTTACCCATCCAGGTATATGTACTAATATATAGTGATCCAGGTAGATTCTTGACTCATGTCTTAAAGGTACAGTGTGTAGGATTTAGTGGCATCTAGCTGTGAGGTTGCAGATTGCAATCAACTGAATATCATATCTCACCTCCCCTCACCCCTCTCTTCCAGCTAATGTAGGAGAAGCTGCTGGCCTGTACTGGCCTGTACTGGCCTGTACTGGCCTGTAGCGTGCCAGTGGGTACTTCCAAAATGAACTTCATCATATGTAGTACGAAGTAAGATAGTGATCATGAAAAACATTACTAAAACATTTGTCCTTTCTGGGCTACTGTAGAAACATGGCTCCTTTGAAGAGGACCCGCACCCTATGTAGATGTGATAAATGTTAAGTGGCTTGATTCGAAGGTAACGGAAACACGATGATTGTTATTTACACTAATTAAAACATTACTCAGGAATAACATATTCCATTCCTCCCCTAAATTCTACACACTATAGCTTCATATACTAGGATTAGTAGTACATTAATATATATCCTAGTACTAGCATTGATAGCAGTAGTATTAGTAGTAAGAAAGTATTATCCCTAACCCATCAACTGAATTACATCTGTCTGTCTGTATGTATTGTGTGTGCGTGTGCGTGTGCGTGTGCGTGTGCGTGTGTGTGTGTGTGTGTCAGACTGCTTCTTATTGAGGGTTCTGTTGCCCAGAAGTGGAAAGACAGGATAGGACGAAAGGTGAAGGTAAGAAGAAATACACCTAAATACACTCTAAATATACTGAGATACACTGAAATACACCTAAATACACTCTAAATATACTGAGATACACTGAAATACACTCTAAATATACTGAGATACACTGAAATACACTCTAAATATACTGAGATACACTCTAAATACACTCTAAATATACTGAGATACACTGAAATACTCTCTAAATATACTGAGATACACTGAAATACACTCTAAATATACTGAGATACACTCTAAATACACTCTAAATATACTGAGATACACTCTAAATACACTCTAAATATACTGAGATACACTGAAATACACTCTAAATACACTCTAAATATACTGAGATACACTCTAATACACTCTAAATACAACGTAAATGCTGTGCTTAAATTCAATAGTTTTAAATGCTCTATTTTTGATAGATGACAATTTCTCCATTTAAAAATAGAGAAATGTGATGACAATCCACATAAATGTTTCAAACTAGTTACTTCCACGCTCCGGTAGATGTGTGTTTGTTTCTATATTACCCAATCGGATGCCCGTCAACCCACTGGCAACAAATACTTCAACGAGTAACCCTAAAAAGTCCCCGCAAAATGAGGATCTCTGGTTCATTTCTAAAATCAGACTGCATTTGGGGTATTTTTAAAGAGTAGGCAATTGAATGAATGAATAATGGACTGTAGCGCAACAGAGACATTGCATTCTGTCTAATCAGCTTGTGACCTAGTCATCATCCCAGTATGAACTGGGTTTTACTTGGGGTGGTCAGTGCGGCCAGGGTAACTAAGTTTATCGCTGACATGGAAATACATCCAGTTGTGTGGTCATGACTCAGTGCACTAGTTTCACAAAGTCAACCACAGAAAAGAATCGCCATGAAGGAAATGTATTGTGGAAGACTATTGGGAAACCACGGTGGTAATTCACTCTAGTCTCAGACCAAGCGGTCCTGTTATGTTACAGCAGAGCATTAGTGTCTGGACACGATGTCGGGAAGAAAACCTCACCTTGGGATCACGTTTAGCCAAATAAGCACATCCACGTCCCCGTCTTCAGCAGCAGGACTGGTCGAGGCAAATATGAAGAGAAAGAAAGTGACCCCCCCCCCCCCCCCCCCCCATCAACCAAATATGAGCTAGGCTGCTATCAGACTTTAGATTATTACTCAGACTTTAGGTAAATAATCTAAAGATTTGTGCGAAGAAAAGAGAATTTATATTTGTATATAGCTGCGTGAGCCGGCATGAACCACACAACGCCCTCGCACACGGCTCATATGGACGTTTGGTGCCTCGCACACCAACCTTTAAAGTCCTGTAGGAATTGCACATCCACAGCAACGTTAACACAAACGACAACTAGGAACGCACTGTCCGCACACTTCACGAGCACAGCTTCACAGCGACTATAACTATAAAGCGCAATGCTTCTCTACCTGTCTGTCCCTCTACCTGTCTGTCCCTCTACCTGTCTGTCTATCTCTCTACCTGTCTGTCTCTCTACCTGTCTGTCCCTCTACCTGTCTGTCCCTCTACCTGTCTGTCTCTACCTGTCTGTCCCTCTACCTGTCTGTCTCTCTACCTGTCTCCCTTTGTCTCTGCAGCGCTGGGACCAGGTGCTCCAGGAGAAGACCTCAGGGAGGGCAGCACAGCGCGGCCACTGAGACCGTGTGCGCTTACACAATACTACATACACAATACTACATACACAATACTACATACACAATACTACATACACTATACTACATACACCATACTACATACACAATACTACATACACCATACTACATACACAATACTACATACACAATACTACATACACTATACTACATACACAATACTAAATACACAATACTACATACACTATACTACATACACTATACTACATACACAATACTACATACACAATACTACATACACTATACTACATACACTACACTACATACACAATACTACATACACAATACTACATACACTATACTACATACACAATACTACATACACCATACTACATACACAATACTACATACACTATACTACATACACAATACTACATACACAATACTACATACACTATACTACATACACTATACTACATACACAATACTAAATACACAATACTACATACACTATACTACATACACTACACTACATACACAATACTACATACACAATACTACATACACTATACTACATACACAATACTACATACACAATACTACATACACAACACTACATACATTATACTACATACACAATACTACATACACAATACTACATACACTATACTACATACACTATACTACATACACAATACTACATACACTATACTACATACACAATACCACATACACAATACTACATACACTATACTACATACACCATACTACATACACCATACTACATACACAATACTACATACACTATACTACATACACAATACTACATACACTATACTACATACACAATACTACATACACTATACTACATACACTATACTACATACACCATACTACATACACAATACTACATACACCATACTACATACACAATACTACATACACAATACTACATACACAATACTACATACACAATACCACATACACAATACTACATACACTATACTACATACACTATACTACATACACAATACTACATACACTATACTACATACACAATACTACATACACTATACTACATACACAATACTACATACACAATACTACATACACAATACTACATACACAATTCTAAATACACAATACTACATATACTATACTACATACACAATACTACATACACAATACTATATACACTATTCTACATACACAATACTACATACACAATACTACATACACAATACTACATACACTATACTACATACACAATACTACATACTACATACTACATACTACATACACAATACTACATACACAATACTACATACACAATACTACATACACTATACTACATACACCATACTACATACACAATACTACATACACTATACTACATACACAATACTACATACACTATACTACATACACAATACTACATACACTATACTACATACACAATGCAATAGTCCAAATATAACATAACCAAAATACTACTCTTATACGACAATACACCAACATGACAATACCACACTATACTAGACCATCATCACAATACTACACTATAAGACCATCATAGCAATACCACACTATATAAGACCAACGTTACAATACTACACTATAAGACCAACATTACAATACTACACTATACTACACCAGCATTAAAGTACTACACTATACGAGAACAACATTAAAATACTACACTACACTACACCAACATTACAATACTACACTATACTAGACCAACATTACAATACTACACTATAAGACCAACATTACAATATTACAGTATACTACACTATATAAGAACAACATTAAAATACAATGGTACACTAGACCATCATTGCTATCCTACACCATTCCGTCAACAGACTATTTACTTTAATAAACTAGAATAATACTTTAGTATTATTCAATTACTAGTAATTGGGGAGTAATTGTAGTAGTAATTATTATTCAATTACTAATTACAAATAACGCATGACCTTACAATACTGCACTACTATACTACATGTTACCATAGCAGCATGACCTCACAATTCTGTGTCACTATACTACATGTTACCATAGCAACATGACCCTACAATACTGCATCACAAGTGAATAAGATTTGCCCCAACAATCTAAATATTTTAGAGAAGATGACATTCAAAATTATTTATTCCGTCTATTTTAGGTTTAAAGAGGTTATATTCATAACCCCACTTTTTACATTTATAAAGTTTGAAAGTTATTAAGATGTTCTATTCATGTATTCATGTAAATTTGAAATCCAAAGTGAATAAATATTTACCATATCATTCAAAAGATTGTGTGTGTAGCTTTGGTTGCGAAAGGGTTAGCCTACGTGTGAAATACTTACGGTACGACTACGATAACCTCAGCACAATGAGTGAACACAGAATGAGAATGGTAAGAAGAGTTCATAAAAATAATGTTGCAAATGTTTCAACTTCAACTCAAAAGTAACTTTTTAGTGATTTGTCTGCATTCTCTCATCTACCACACTCATTTGGAGTATACCAACTATAACTATGTATTCTTAGAGAATTGTATATATATATATATATATATATATATATATATACTGTATATATATACACACATACACAAACATATATGTATACACACATACACAAACATATATGTATACACACATACACAAACACACACACATATATATATATATATACACATATGTATACACGTATTGTGTATTATGTATTGTACAGTCACAGGAGGCAGGCTCTTGGTGTCCTATACTGGGTGTGACCAAAAAAATTCCAAAACCTGTGGTTTTGTGAAAAAGGAAAAGCCTGTTTAATAGAAACTATACAGCTTGACTCCAAATGCAAGGTAAGAGCACTCATCCTATTTAATACCACCAAGGTTAACTCATCAAATGCAAGGTAAGAGCACTCATCCTATTTAATACCACCAAGGTTAACTCATCAAATGCAAGGTAAGAGCACTCATCCTATTTAATACCACCAAGGTTAACTCATCAAATGCAAGGTAAGAGCACTCATCCTATTTAATACCACCAAGGTTAACTCATCAAATGCAAGGTAAGAGCACTCATCCTATTTAATACCACCAAGGTTAACTCATCAAATGCAAGGTAAGAGCACTCATCCTATTTAATACCACCAAGGTTAACTCATCAAATGCAAGGTAAGAGCACTCATCCTATTTAATACCACCAAGGTTAACTCATCAAATGTCTGGTGTCTTCACACCGGCGAATAGTCTTTTTTCTCTAAGGTAGGTTCCTAGCTGAGTGAAATGACCCGGAAGTATCTAAGTGGAAGCCATGATAAGACCTGTTCAAATTCTCTAAATGCCAAGGAAAGGTACTTCCATGCTGCTTTGTTGATCTCCTTTAGCATAGTATAAAGCGAAATAATGCCGTCCAAAAATTCTATACTCGATAACTATGAGTGGACAGGAGCGTGAGCAACCGTTCTCAATGTGACAACCATCAACCACAATGTAACAAAATACCTTATTATAATTCCATATAATAAATTTGAATTTCCACCGGGTTGTCCAAGTTCATACAGCCTGCATGAAGCAACACGGTAAGAGCGCACGGGGCAGAGGATCTAAGGCCTTTAGTGGTCCATCTTCGGAGCGTTGCAGTCCCACCACGGCAGACCCCCGTCCAGAACGTCCGTCCTCACATAGTGACATAGCCCAGCGTAAGTGCAGCCGGATTCTCTTGGTCGTCTTTTCCTAACTCCTTCTCCTTCACACTTGACATCTTTCCTTGACCTCATGACGTGTTCCATCGAGGGCAAGGAAAAGAGGCTAGGAAAGGACACAGGACCTTTTGTTTTACTCTTTGACCGCAGCCCAACATTCTCTGTGCCCTCTCTTCTCCCCAAGAATGGTCTCGTTTGCTTTATCCAGCCCACCTGGATCCCAATCAGACTCTTCCTTCCTGTCTGGCTGCTCCTTGGATCGTAGTTCATCATGGGAACCATGACGCCCAGAGGACCTCCAGAGGACCTCCAGAGGACGCCCAGAGGACCCCCAGGGGACGCTCAGAGGACCCCCAGAGGACGCCCAGAGGACGCCCAGAGGACCTCCAGAGGACGCCCAGAGGACCTCCAGAGGACCCCTAGAGGACCCCCAGAGGACGCCCAGAGGACGCCCAGAGGACGCCCAGAGGACGCCCAGAGGACCTCCAGAGGACCCCCAGAGGACCTCCAGAGGACCTCCAGAGGACTCCCAGAGGACCCCCAGAGGACTCCCAGAGGACGCCCAGAGGACCTCCAGAGGACGCCCAGAGGACTCCCAGAGGACCCCCAGAGGACGCCTAGAGGACCCCCAAAGGACCCCCAGAGGACCTCCAGAGGACGCCTAGAGGACCCCCAGAGGACCCCCAGAGGACGCCCAGAGGACGCTCAGAGGACGCCTAGAGGACCCCCAGAGGACCCCCAGAGGACCTCCAGAGGACCCCCAGAGGATGCTCAGAGGACCCCCAGAGGACGCCCAGAGGATGCTCAGAGGACGCCTAGAGGACCCCCAGAGGACGCCCAGAGGACCCCCAGAGGACCCCCAGAGGATGCTCAGAGGACCCCCAGAGGACGCCTAGAGGACCTCCAGAGGACGCCCAGAGGACCCCCAGAGGACCCCCAGAGGACCTCCAGAGGACCTCCAGAGGACCTCCAGAGGACGGCCAGAGGACGCCCAGAGGACGCCCAGAGGACGCCCAGAGGATCCCCAGAGGACGCCCAGAGGATCCCCAGAAGACGCCCAGAGGACCCCCAGAGACCACCTCTTCTGCTGCTTCGGTACGCTTCACCATCTTAGAGTGTCACTTAGTGGTTAAGATTGTCAAAGTAAAAAAAGTCGGTAAAGTTGGCCAGCCCTGATAATGATTTCACCTGCTTTCAGGACAAGTCAAGGGTTGTGATTCCTTACACCTGGGTTGCTTTCCAGAGTCTGCAGGGGGCAGAGAGCTCAAGAATACATCCCGTGCATGCCTTTTTCTTTTATTGATTCACATGATATGCCTGTGCAGGACATCTCTTCCCTGGTCGGCGCACTCTGGAGTTCACTTTCTCCACCTTTTTGATTACTTCATATGGACCTTTCCAAGTAGCCAGAAACGTGCAGTCGGCTATAGGGACCAGTCCAGCACCTGATCTCCCGGATGAAACTCTCTGGGCGGGTGGTTGTAGTTGTTCTCTCTGGGCGGGTGGTTGTAGTTGTTCTCTCTGGGCGGGTGGTTGTAGTTGTTCTCTCTGGGCGGGTGGTTGTAGTTGTTCTCTCTGGGCGGGTGGTTGTAGTTGTTCTCTCTGGGCGGGTGGTTGTAGTTGTTCTCTCTGGGCGGGTGGTTGTAGTTGTTCTCTCTGGGCGGGTGGTTGTAGTTGTTCTCTCTGGGCGGGTGGTTGTAGTTGTTCTCTCTGGGCGGGTGGTTGTAGTTGTTCTCTCTGGGCGGGTGGTTGTAGTTGTTCTCTCTGGGCCTTCTCCACAGTCTCCAATGCAGTTGATAACATGGGGGTCCCTCATCTGCGCTGGCCCAAACTGTCCTAACATAGGGGGTTGTACGGATACATGGTTATCTACCTCAACGGCTGGCTTTGGGCTGCTGCTGGCTCATCCTCTCTCTGAGGCTGGCACCAGATCTTCAGAAGATTCCTCCTTTCCCAGGAGGACCTTAGCCAGAGAAGACCGCACTTTTGCCAGTGTACCACTTGAGGTAGTATTCTTCAAATGTTTTCCTCTTAGCTCTTACAGCTAACAGGAAAAGCTAAGAGGACAGTCCCGTTTCCTCTTAGCTTGTCCTATCAATGAAGACACTGGCAGGTTTAGGAGGACCCCTGCTCTAAACTCACATTGCCCTGGATCGTGACTAATGTTCGGGTTGTCAGAGTCAGAGCCACCACATCCTTGTTATTTGATTTGATTGGACAGGCCTGTTGTTAGGTGCCCCCCATAAGGACAGCATATAGGTTTTCCTGGGCCGAACACCCAGCTGTAGGCATCGGGTCATCAGTTTTGCTGCACTGCCATGACACACTGACTGGTTCCAACACCTCCAACTGCCCGGTTAACTGCTGCCTTACCAGGGGTTCTCTCGCTACGCAGGCCTCTCACCTGACTTTGTGGTGGGGTAGGCCTATGAAGGATTGATCCTTTGGGCTGGGGCCTGGAGTCTCAGTGGAGCTGTGGGGGAATAGCTCCTTTCTCGTGGTACGCAGCATGTTGGCTGTTGTGTGGTACTGGTCCACTGCCTCCACCAGGTCGCCAGCCTTATCAGGCAACCGTTGGCTGATGACCTTTTTAGCCTCAGGTATGGCCCTTAAATATTTGCCCAGTACAATAGTCTCCACGAGCCCCGCTGCTGAATGTTCCTCTGGCTCTAGCCATCTCTTTGTTATGTATATGAGCTTGTGCATTTGCGTACAGGGTGGTTGCTCATTATTTAAAATCAAAGTGTGAAACAACTGGGTAATGCCAATCTTTGTGAGTCCTTATCTACATAAGATCTCCTTCTTTAAAAGGTCATTGGTTACCGGGGGGTCTAAATCATTGAAGGCCTTGGGCCCCCCCCCCCCCCCCCCCCCCCCCCCCACAGAGAGAAGGTGCAGGCCAGCCCATGTTCTCTCGGCCACCCTTCCCGCATGGCAGACCACCCAAAGGTGTGCAGATATGCCTCTGCTCCCCGGGGCCACTGGCCCTGAATCCCCTTGTACTCAAGGCCCGTTCCCACTGCATGCAGAGCTCTTCCAGTTGTAGATAATGTCTCTCCTCTGATCTTCCAGCGAGGCATACTTGGCTTCCATCTGTCGCTGGTTACTTCCAATCAGCAGCTTCAAGATGTCTTTCGTGTCCTTGTTGCTATTTCGTTTAGAAAGAAGGTGAAGTTGCTCAACATCAAGGGCGGACATGGATTTGCACCCAGACTACGCTGCCCGCATTCTCCACCATATGGGACGTTATATTGGAGGCTCCTCTTAGGCCCTTTTCCTTGATGCTATCTAGCAAACAAGCCCAAGGGGGTATGTGTGACCAGAAAGACGCCAAACTTTGCCAAAAATGCAAGGTATGAATAAACGGTCGATTTAATAACACAAAAGTTGATGCTAATCTAAAGGATTCTGATGTCTTCCTTCACACCAACATTCTCTCTCTCCTCCCCAATCATGGCCTTGTTTGCTTAATCCAGGCCACCTGGGTCCCAATTAGACTCTTCCTTCCTGTTCCTTCCCTCCTCCTCCTGGGGATTGAAGTTCGGTCATGGGAACCATCTTGAATTGTCCACCTGCCTCTCATGACGTCACTATATATAACATGCAGTATTGAAGAGTGTATTATTGGATTATATATTATTGGATTATATATATATATGTATAAATATATAACTTGGATTCTGTAAGGCAAAGGACAAGATAGGCCTACTGAAGATATGTTTTATAACTCAACCCTGATCAGCAGACACAACACAACTTAATTGGCTTAATGTAATGTTTCCATATGAGCTCATGTAAAGGTGTCTATCTAATCGAATCACACCTAGGGATGAAAATCCATATTCGTAATATGGACTTCTTGTCTTACCTTTTCAAAACAAATAGTTCAGGGCCAGGCTATGAAACCGTTTATCCACCACATAGAATACGGGGAAGTAACTGAAGTACTGCTCAGGGGCTAGGGATCTTTTTAGGGGAGAGACAGCAGGGAGACCGACGGATAGAAAAAGACAGGAAAGAGAGGCAGACAGCGAAGGGAGAGAGACGGAAACGTGAATGTGACACAGGCCTGGTTGGGATAAATAGCTTCACTGTCTTGTACACCTCCTCCTCCTCCTCCTCCTCACTTCCTTTCCTGTACAGCAGATTTTCCTCAGTATGCAGCTGGATACAAAACACATGTTCTCTCTCTAAAACACAGCAGAGTCTCCAGCATGTGAGTTTGACTACAGACTAGAATATAGAGCAGTTACTACGGTTAAGTAATCAATAGTTACTACCAGCACTGAAGTGACATTAGTTACATAATGGGTTTGGCTATGGAAAGAACTAGAGCTATGGTTAGGTAGTTATTAAGTGGGTTAGGGTTAGTTAGTTTATAACTATGTTAGGGTTAGTAGTTGACCACTTGGTTAGGATTAGTTAGTCGATAACTAGGTTTGAGCTTTAGTTGTAAACTAGGTACGGGTTACTTGATACCTAGGTTTGGGTTAGTATGTTGATAACTAAGTTAGGACTAATAAGTAGGTTAGGGTTAGTTGAATCCCTACATGGCAATAGAAGCAGTTTGAGAACCTGGTGTCAACAGATTAAGATGAGAGAGATAGGGACAGACAGAGACAGAGACAGAAACAGAAAAGACATAGGCAGAGAGAGAGCTCATTAGGGTTAAATAAAGCTCTCTCTGTGAGTCCACACCATTGACCTCAGCCTGTGTGTGTGTGTGTGTGTGTGTGTGTGTGTGTGTGTGTGTGTGTGTGTGTGTGTGTGTGTGTGTGTGTGTGTGTGTGTGTGTGTGTGTGTGTGTGTGTGTGTGTGTGTGTGTGTGTGTGAGCAGTAGCAATAGTGTTGTCTCAGCTGTGTGAGCAAGCAAGAGAGTTATTCTAATGTGGAAAGGAAAAATCCATGTCATTGTTTTATAAAAAAAAAAAGTCAGGATCAGAAATACTGTATCGATGGTATCGAGGAATTGAGATATATATAAGCATAGAAAACCTAGAAGAAAATAGAAAAGAAGTATATATGCTGAGAAATGGGATGTTTTATGAAGCAAGAATGGTATGAGAAAGAATATTAGCTAGTTGTAATGTACAGCATAAATAAAATGCAGTATTAGTGCCAGCGTATTGCAAATTTGAATTATTGCAGTTAGTCAGTATGCAACGTTGAAAATATAAATGCTATATTTTCAATATATTTGTTATATAAATGATGGGGTTGTAGCTGCTAACAGGTGAAATCAGAGCCTATTGACTCAAAGTGTCAGACACAGGGAGGAGTTGAAAGCTGTGATGGCCACAGCAGGAATCACGTGGTGGAAGGAGTCTTTCCCTGGATGTGCTGTGCTTGACCAGCACGTCCTGGAGAATCAGAATCAGAATCAGAATCAGAAAAGCTTTATTGCCAAGTACGTTTTTTAAACATACAAGGAATTTGTCTTGGTGATGTAGGTGCACGTCACGTTCTCTATTGCAGGTTAAACAGAACAAACAAAATAAGTATAAATATATATATAAATATATACACACAATTTAGATTTACAAGAGATTAAGTACAGTGGCATGTAGAACCAGGGGTGGGGTGTGGAGAGAGTCAGGGTGGTTTCCGGGCCTTGTTAATAAGGCTAGTGGCGGAGGGGAAAAAACTGTCCTTGTGACGAGAGGTTTTGGTCCTGATGGACCTCAGCCTCCTGCCAGAGGGGAGTGGCTCAAAGAGATTGTTGCCGGGGTGGGAGGGGTCAGCCACAATCTTTCCTGCACGAGAGGGTGGGAGACATTGTCAAAGAGAACATGCAACTTGGACAGCATCGTCCTCTCCGGTACCGCTGCCAACGAGTCCAGCGCCACAACATCACGGGTCTAATCAGATCCTCAAAATGAGGAGGAAAAAACAAGGAGGATCTGGTACCATCACTATCACAACCCTTTCAACCCTAACCCACCCATCACTATCACAACCCTTTCAACCCTAACCCACCCATCACTATCAGAACCCTTTCACCCCTAACCCACCCATCACTATCAGAACCCTTTCACCCCTAACCCACCCATCACTATCAGAACCCTTTCAACCCTAACCCACCCATCACTATCAGAACCCTTTCACCCCTAACCCACCCATCACTATCAGAACCCTTTCAACCCTAACCCACCCATCACTATCAGAACCCTTTCAACCCTAACCCACCCATCACTATCAGAACCCTTTCACCCCTAACCCACCCATCACTATCAGAACCCTTTCAACCCTAACCCACCCATCACTATCAGAACCCTAACCCTCCCTTTCTCCCCTAACCCACCCATCACTATCAGAACCCTAACCCTCCCTTTCTCCCCTAACCCACCCATCACAATCAGAACCCTTTCCAGACACTAAGAATAGACCGATAGACTGAAATATGTTACCGTTGTGATAAAATCTACATGAACACAAACCTGGTGTCTGCTGCTCCTCTGTGGTCATTAGAGGTAAATGCAGTCCCCCACCAAAATCAGGACTTTTAAAGAGTGGATCTAAGACTCCAGCTGCCGGACAGTCCAGGGTCTCTGGCATCGTTTGCTTCATAAGGCGTCTTCAACAGTGGATAGGTCTAGACTACAGGAGGACCGGGTCCAGGTCTTTAGGAAGCCACACTGTTGTGACACTTGCAGAGTGGCTTGTTCGCTTCGTCTTGTAAACCCCCCACCCCCCCCCACCCCCCCTGCAGCTCTGGCAGTACAGCGGAGGATTTTGATAAACCCCCAGGAAGTTCACTTACCCTTTAAACATTTTTTTGAACTTTTTACATCCTTTGCTCAAAAGAACCATTTTGTAGTAACACATATACAATAAGAAATTTGACTGTGTTGAATTTGTAAAATATATTTAATACATAACAATGTGATCACATAAAATATCAGTGTTCAGTAACATCTTATCTGAAGTTCAGTGTTTTACTTCACAGAGTAAATACCAATAACACCGTTTGAATACATTAAACACTTCTAGAGATGAGTGGGAAAACCTGTAGTCCATTTACAATCTGCAACCAGTCAGCAGGAGTCATAGAGGAGGAGGCGGAGTCATAGAGGAGGAGGCAGTCATATAGGAGGCGGAGTCATAGAGAAGGAGGCGGAGTCATAGAGGAGAGGAGCAGCAGGTATTGAGGAGGAATCCTTGAGGAGGCGCAGTCAGAGGAGATCAATGAGGAGTCATTGAGGAGGAGGAGTCATAGAGGAGATCAAGGAGGAGTCAGAGGAGTCATAGAGGAGATCAATGAGGAGTCATTGAGGAGGAGGAGTCATAGAGGAGATCAGTGAGGAGTCATTGAGGGGGAGGAGTCATAGAGGAGGTCAAGGAGTCATTGAGGAGGAGTCATAGAGGAGATCAATGAGGAGGAGTCATAGAGGAGGTCAAGGAGGAGTCATTGAGGAGGAGGAGTCAGAGGAGGTCGAGGAGGAGAGGAGTCAGACGAGGAGAAGGAGTCATGGAGGAGGGTTATGGACTTTAGGGTTGGGGAGAGGAGAGTGGGAGGTTGATGGAATATGTTCTGGTTCATATCATCTTGCTCTGTGGATTGGTTGAATCGTTCTTGTTTTCGGGGCCCAGGAGTATGAGAACGTCGTTCAACTGCAACTCCAAGTGTTGATATTTCTTATTTGCTTTGGGACTTTCTTATTTATTAGTCCAAAATCCTCAAAGCTCATCCTGGCGAGAGAAAAGTGATGAAAAGTTAACGGTTGGCATTGTGGTTTAATAATGAGAATGCCTTGAAAACACATCCTATCACCTGGACCAGTAGTTATCAAGCCTCTTTATGTATATCGCATATTTCATTTATCAAATGTTTGAAAATGTCAACCAACGCTAAATGTAGATCCGCTCGAACACTAGATCTTCAGGTCATACCCAGTTAATTGAGTTTATTATAAAAAAATACAAACATTTTGAACATTTTCTCTTAGATAACTATTTCTTTCTTTTTAGACAACAATGTTTTTCTTTGGCCTTCATTTCACGCTCCAATCAGTTGTGTTGTTAACCTCTTCCCAGTCGAAATGAAAGAGCACAGCGGTTCTTCACCTTTTCTGCGAGTGCGACCCAAGTTTGAGAGCTCTAAAATGAGCCGTCCCGGACTGACGGCTCTAATGGCGCGTTCTAATATCTAAAAGATCTGGGAGAACGGGCCGTTACACTTTCTTTCGCTTCATATTTGTTTTCGACCAATCCTGTTGCTGAAGGCGGCGATCCGTGAGACCGTGATTGGTGAAAACAAACTCAGCCGGCAGCAGGAAACTGTAAAAAGGGGTCTGTAAAGGTTTCAAATCAGGAACGTGTAAACTGGCCATTGTAGAAATGCACTTCCCCTCTGAAAGCATCGTCCCCTCGTGGGGATCTGTTTTCTTCGGTAGATTGTCTCGCTTACGAAACAGGAAACAAGGCCTGACTCCGCCCCTTCCAGCCCAGTGTCTGTGGCGTCTCACCCCAGAGGTTTACAACCAGTAACCGGTAGACCGTAACCGGTAGACCAGCTCAATCACAGGTTACTGACCATAAGAGGTTTGGTTTGGAATTATTCAACTTGTATACATTTATACAAGTGTGCATGTATGGATACATACACACACATGCTAGAGTGTAGCACATGCTAGAGTGTAACACATGCTAGAGTGTAGCACATGCTAGAGTGTAACACATGCTAGAGTGTAACACATGCTAGAGTGTAACACATGCTAGAGTGTAGCACATGCTAGAGTGTAGCACATGCTAGAGTGTAACACATGCTAGAGTGTAGCACATGCTAGAGTGTAGCACATGCTAGAGTGTAGCACATGCTAGAGTGTAACACATGCTAGAGTGTAACACATGCTAGAGTGTAGCACATGCTAGAGTGTAGCACATGCTAGAGTGTAGCACATGCTAGAGTGTAGCACATGCTAGAGTGTAACACATGCTAGAGTGTAACACATGCTAGAGTGTAGCACATGCTAGAGCGTAGCACATGCTAGAGCGTAGCACATGCTAGAGCGTAGCACATGCTAGAGTGTAACACATGCTAGAGTGTAGCACATGCTAGAGTGTAGCACATGCTAGAGTGTAGCACATGCTAGAGTGTAACACATGCTAGAGTGTAACACATGCTAGAGTGTAGCACATGCTAGAGTGTAACACATGCTAGAGTGTAACACATGCTAGAGTGTAGCACATGCTAGAGTGTAGCACATGCTAGAGTGTAACACATGCTAGAGTGTAACACATGCTAGAGTGTAGCACATGCTAGAGTGTAGCACATGCTAGAGTGTAGCACATGCTAGAGTGTAGCACATGCTAGAGTGTAGCACATGCTAGAGTGTAACACATGCTAGAGTGTAACACATGCTAGAGTGTAGCACATGCTAGAGTGTAGCACATGCTAGAGTGTAACACATGCTAGAGTGTAACACATGCTAGAGTGTAACACATGCTAGAGTGTAGCACATGCTAGAGTGTAGCACATGCTAGAGTGTAGCACATGCTAGAGTGTAGCACATGCTAGAGTGTAGCACATGCATCGTGACACAAATCCTCACGATGCAAAAATAACACGATTCCATGAAACTGACAATCCACCTTGCCGACGTGGAGGTGAAAATGATTGTTCAATGTTTTACCTTAGCTGGTTCAACATCAAACCTCACAGTGAATCCTTCTCATTACCTCTGCCTGGAGGTACTGTTCTTGCCCCGTCTGTCTGCGTGTCTGTCTGTCCAGCAGCAGGATATCTCACAAAGTTGTGCACGGATTTGCACAGGATTTGCTGCGTACGTACGTTATCAGCCATTTAATAACTGATTAACTTTTCACTGCCAACCGGACAAAAGGAGGCGTGGCAGTGAGCGTGACTTATCACAGGGATCCAGTACTTGGTGTTCACGTAACACCACATGATGGAAGGTTTGTCAAGGGTCCATGCTGACTGCTGGGTGACCTCAGCAATCGTAGGGATGTTGATAACTTGCTTTTAAAAATTTGGGCCAATGTCCTACTCTGAAGGGCTTGATAACTACGGGCCCTAATCCTTATTACCATAGAAACCTTACCCTACATTCAGTGCATGTGTCATGTTTTTAAACCTGTTATAATGTTCTCCGATTTGTCCCTGACAAATATGCAAATAAAAACCAAATAGTTACATTGAGTTTGTTGTGTAGCTGTGGCAACAGTCGATGTAACCGCTCTCTGATGATCTTGGCGATGACATTTGCATCCCGGCTGTTGACATGCTCTCCCCCCTGGTCACGCTACAGAGAAACATGTAAGATGAACATCTAACCCGGGACATATAGGGGTTACATATATACACATACATATCTAACCCTAGCTATAGCTAACCCTAGCTATGAGGGTTAGGTATACACATCTAATCCTAGATACTAGGGTTGGATCTATATATAAACCTAGCTATAGCTAACCCTAGCTATGAGGGTTAGGTATACACATCTAATCCTAGATACTAGGGTTGGATCTCTATATAAACCTAGCTATATGTAACCCTAGCTATGAGGGTTAGGTATCCACATCTAATCCTAGATACTAGGGTTGGATCTCTATATAAACCTAGCTATAGCTAACCCTAGCTATGAGGGTTAGGTATACACATCTAATCCTAGATACTAGGGTTGGATCTCTATATAAACCTAGCTATACGTAACCCTAGCTATGAGGGCTAGGTATACACATCTAATCCTAGATACTAGGGTTGGATCTCTATATAAACCTAGCTATATGTAACCCTAGCTATGAGGGTTAGGTATACACATCTAATCCTAGATACTAGGGTTGGATCTCTATACAAACCTAGCTATATGTAACCCTAGCTATGAGGGTTAGGTATCCACATCTAATCCTAGATACTAGGGTTGGATCTCTATATAAACCTAGCTATAGCTAACCCTAGCTATGAGGGTTAGGTATACACATCTAATCCTAGATACTAGGGTTGGATCTCTATATAAACCTAGCTATATGTAACCCTAGCTATGAGGGCTAGGTATACACATCTAATCCTAGATACTAGGGTTGGATCTCTATATAAACCTAGCTATATGTAACCCTAGCTATGAGGGCTAGGTATACACATCTAATCCTAGATACTAGGGTTGGATCTCTATATAAACCTAGCTATATGTAACCCTAGCTATGAGGGTTAGGTATACACATCTAACCAAAAAGCGGTCAGGTTTTCTGAGGTCAGCGTCAGCCGGGGTCAAGTTAAAATAGTCTGAGCTGTGTGCACCGGTTCCCTGCAGGGTTGGGCTCCACGCTCAACCCCACGGAGCACACGGAGACGCGGGCGCTGAGATCTGAACCCTGAAGGGGGGTGCACACCAGACCAGCTGCGGAGCGCAGCGGCACGAACTGTGAACTCACACCCATGTTTACAGAAACCTCGTTCCAACTCGGCACTCCATGGCTCGCCTGGTGTGCAACTGGCTTAGCCCTTTATAGTTCCTAACCCTAGCCATATATACTGTATTTAAAATACCCTCCTGGTTCCTAACCCTATAGTCATGGTAACCTCACCCTCCTGGTTCCTAACCCTATATAGTCATGGTAACCTTACCCTCCTGGTTCCTAACCCTATAGTCATGTTAACCTGACCCTCCTGGTTCCTAACCCTATATAGTCATGGTAACCTTACCCTCCTGGTTCCTAACCCTATATAGTCATGGTAACCTGACCCTCCTGGTTCCTAACCCTATAGTCATGGTAACCTCACCCTCCTGGTTCCTAACCCTATATAGTCATGGTAACCTTACCCTCCTGGTTCCTAACCCTATATAGTCATGGTAACCTGACCCTCCTGGTTCCTAACCCTATATAGTCATGGTAACCTTACTCTCCTGGTTCCTAACCCTATAGTCATGGTAACCTTACCCTCCTGGTTCCTAACCCTATAGTCATGGTAACCTTACCCTCCTGGTTACTAACCCTATATAGTCATGGTAACCTTACCCTCCTGGTTCCTAACCCTATAGTCATGGTAACCTGACCCTCCTGGTTCCTAACCCTATAGTCATGGTAACCTGACCCTCCTGGTTCCTAACCCTATATAGTCATGGTAACCTGACCCTCCTGGTTCCTAACCCTATAGTAATGGTAACCTGACCCTCCTGGTTCCTAACCCTATATAGTCATGGTAACCTTACCCTCCTGGTTCCTAACCCTATATAGTCATGGTAACCTGACCCTCCTGGTTCCTAACCCTATAGTCATGGTAACCTTACCCTCCTGGTTCCTTACCCTATAGTCATGGTAACCTGACCCTCCTGGTTCCTAACCCTATAGTCATGGTAACCTGACCCTCCTGGTTCCTAACCCTATATAGTCATGGTAACCTGACCCTCCTGGTTCCTAACCCTATAGTCATGGTAACCTGACCCTCCTGGTTCCTAACCCTATATAGTCATGGTAACCTTACCCTCCTGGTTCCTAACCCTATAGTCATGGTAACCTTACCCTCCTGGTTCCTAACCCTATAGTCATGGTAACCTTACCCTCCTGGTTACTAACCCTATATAGTCATGGTAACCTTACCCTCCTGGTTCCT
>JACYXH010000500.1:250000-282500 GCA_026745465.1 Lota lota | reverse complement strand
TCTCCTCGTCTATAAAAGCATTTGATTATTAAAATAAACTTTGTGGAGTAAATTAAATTTGAATATAATTTTTTATTTATAATCAACGTTATTTCTAACACAATATAGGCTATCACTCAAAAATAAAATCCATCGGTCCGCATTTGTCCCTCCAGTGACCAATGAGAATTGACTCATTGGTCGGACACGAGCATATCGACCAACCAACCGACCAACCGACCAAAAGGTGACAGCCCTAATCAGTTGAAGTGTTGGTGTGCCAATTAAAAACAAATCAAATGTTCTGACCCGCAACGGACGCTTCAGAGGAGAACATACTGACTGTAGCATCGTTGTCAGAGCGGCCAGGACTTCAACTGAGCTTCCTTAAGGAATGATTCATCTCATTTAGACATATAGTACCCTTAACAAGCAGCTTAGCTCAGCTTACCTTTTACTCTCTTCTGAAAGCTTTCAGGGTCCAAAACGGTCACCGATGGACTAGCAAGATCCTGGAGCAGAAAAAGAAGATGAGAGAGACAACATCAAACCATCAACATAAACAAGATCCTGGAGCAGAAAAAGAAGATGAGAGAGACAACATCAAACCATCAACATAAACAAGATCCTGGAGCAGAAAAAGAAGATGAGAGAGACAACATCAAACCATCAACATAAACAAGATCCTGGAGCAGAAAAAGAAGATGAGAGAAACAACATCAAACCATCAACATAAATCAGATCAGGGGCCGTAGTTATGAAGCCTCGCGGAACAGGAAATCGATTCTTAGTGGCCTACATTTCTGAGAGCGATGTTACTTTGGTCCTACTCTTACTTTTAGAAGTAGAAGCAAGTTATCACTATTCCTGTGTCATATGATCGCTCATAACCTAGAGGAAAGTTAGGCCTGCTGAAGAGGACTAGGCTCGCGAGATTATCCCAATGGTGCAAGTTCACGTTCTGTCTCTCCAAGATGGAGGCCAAGATCTCCATCTTGGCCTCCATCCCGTTGAAAACCATTCGAAACATTGCAAAAGGCCAGGACCAATCAGCTCGGGGAGGGAACGTGAGGTCGTGAGCAACAAGGAGCACCCGCAGTCTGCTGAATTAAAAAGATCATGGCGGCGCCCAGGGAAAGTATAGCAATCCAAACTGTGTTTGAACAACAATGGTAAAAGTTAACAGAGTTCTGCACAGAAAGCCTTTCTCCGATTACAATACGTTTTTGTGTTACTTCCATACGGATTCAGCAGGTTCCCGACTTCTTTGGACAACACAAGGCCCTGGCTATATTTAGAAATCAGGCCGGACTAGCAGAGTTCCCATCTCTTTGTCAAGAGAAGTTCAAGCAAACTTTTGAAATGTTGCAAAAAATGAAATAGAAACAGTGAATTAGTTGCGTTTCCTGGTTGGTCTGGAGCACCAAAGTGACGTAGAGCATTGCTTGGTCAGAAGGTGGCGGTATAGGCTATGTTTCCTGGGGGGGAGCAGCCATGCTTCAGGCCACAGCAACATCCATTAACATCATGAGCTAAAGGAACCAATCAACAGTTTGGGGAGGAGCTACCAACCTTCACACAGATCATGTTGTAAAACTGGGAGTGTTGGGAGTGTTTAGCATTTACAGGTTCAACCACCACAGTAGAGGATTTAAAAAGAGGTTATTACATTTATAGATCAACACCATTTATAAAGTTTTCATATCGGCACGTATATTAAATAATAAACATATTCGCCGATACGATATATCTGTGATAGGCCAATATGGGCCGATAAAATCAGCCAACCGATATATTGGTTGGCTGCATATCAGATAAACATTCAATATCCCAGATCAGAGGACACAGAAACATAATTGCACGTAGATGCAGTGTGCAGGAAGGTTGTGAGGGTTCGGTTAGGTCCACGGCTTTCGCTTAGGGATTCATTTTGTATTTTCTTTGTCTTCAGCGTATATTTGATATGTTTTGGGGAAGAAACATAGCCATAGGTAAACAAACATTAACTTGGTTCACTAGTCAAGAATTGGTGAATAGCTCGTTCATTGTGCATTACTTATGCTAGTGGAAGCCCTCAAAGACGTCAGCCATTTATGTCTGACTCTGGCCAGCCAACTGCCCCAAAAATCGATCCGTCCCAACTTGTTCACACGTGCACACATGTGCACAGTTCAGTGTGCACACTGAACTGTGCACACTGAACTGTGCACACTGAGCTGTGCACGTCATCCTGGAGAGGACCGTTTGTTTAACACGCGTAGTAGGCAGTGTTGTAATGTATATGTATATATTGTAAAATGCATACCTGGATAAATTCAAGTATTCCATCAGCTGAGTGCTGTCCTTCGTATTCGTGCACGGACGAGCGGTTGAATATGACTGTGGTGGGGTAGGCTTGGATCTTGTACTGACACAACATAAATATGGAACACGTTAGCAATATGATGGGCAAAGGGGAGGCATGATAAATGGTACGGTCTGTGTGTGAATATAGATTTACCATAGCACAGAGGTGGCGGTGAATGGTACGGTCTGTGTGTGAATAGATTTACCATAGAACAGAGGTGGTGGTGAATGGTACGGTCTGTGTGTGAATATAGATTTACCATAGAACAGAGGTAGCGGTGAATGGTACGGTCTGTGTGTGAATATAGATTTACCATAGAACAGAGGTGGTGGTGAATGGTACAGTCCAAAGTACCAAACCTCATCTGTCCAGCCAGCTGAATGGATGCCTTCCTAAGTTCTGGGAGTAAGGCTCGGCAGGGAGGGCACCACTGCAGAACACACAGTGACTCAAACGTAAATGCATTGTTCTTGTTAAGAGCGCGTGTCCAGCCTAGTTCACTCAAACCTAAATGCATTGTTCTTGTTAAGAGCGCGTGTCCAGCCTAGTTCACTCAAACCTAAATGCATTGTTCTTGTTAAGAGCGCGTGTCAAGCCTAGTTCACTCAAACCTAAATGCATTGTTCTTGTTAAGAGCGCGTGTCCAGCCTAGTTCACTCAAACCTAAATGCATTGTTCTTGTTAAGAGCGCGTGTCCAGCCTAGTTCACTCAAACCTAAATGCATTGTTCTTGTTAAGAGCGCGTGTCCAGCCTAGTTCACTCAAACCTAAATGCATTGTTCTTGTTAAGAGCGCGTGTCCAGCCTAGTTCACTCAAGAGATTTGCGAGGAGACTTAATGGTTAGAGAGCGTTGCAGTGAATGTTGCAGCGGTGTGAACTGGTTAGTTGTAACTGGTTAGTTGTAACTGGTTAGTTGTAACTGGTTAGTTGCAGCGGTGTGAACTGGTTAGTTGTAACTGGTTAGTTGCAGCGGTGTGAAGTGGTTAGTTGTAACTGGTTAGTTGCAGCGGTGTGAAGTGGTTAGTTGTAACTGGTTAGTTGCAGCAGTGTGAACTGGTTAGTTGTAACTGGTTAGTTGCAGTGCTGTGAACTGGTTAGTTGTAACTGGTTAGTTGCAGCGCTGTGAACTGGTTAGTTGTAACTGGTTGGTTGCAGCATCTCAAACCATTGCATGGCATCTCAAGGGATCTGCCTTGTCCAATTGCAGTGTGGTTTCAGAACGCATTGGCCATAATGGCATATCTACACCGCTGTATAAAACATTTTTAACATTTCTCTTGCATTGATAATTTGTTTCTCACCAGCTGCCAAGAAGTGCAGCGATAGCATTCATTAGTCTCTCTCCAGGTGAAATACAGTCCCTCAAGTTTGGGTTTTATTCCTGGACGAGCTGGTGCATGGCCTCCACCTCCTGGGTTAGCGCTTAGGCGTAAGCACCCTTCCTCTACCCCTTCACATCGCCCAACGAGCTGGTGCATGGCCTCCACCTCCTGGGTTAGCGCTAGGCGTGATCACCCTTCCTCTACCCCTTCACATCGCCCAACGAGCTGGTGCATGGCCTCCACCTCCTGGGTTAGCGCTAGGCGTGAGCACCCTTCCTCTACCCCTTCACATCGCCCAACGAGCTGGTGCATGGCCTCCACCTCCTGGGTTAGCGCTAGGCGTGAGCACCCTTCCTCTACCCCTTAACATCGCCCAACGAGCTGGTGCATGGCCTCCACCTCCTGGGTTAGCGCTAGGCGTGAGCACCCTTCCTCTACCCCTTCACACCATACGTTAGCTTGGGTTTCGTTTGCAAGCGGTCGTCAGTTGCAAGCAGTTTAGCCTCTAATGTGTACGTTTCTTGTTGAAAGACGGATTAAAGTAGTTTCCAACCGGAGTGAAGAAGTCCACCAGCCAGGGCTCCTTCCTGTCGGAGGGGAAGTTGTCAGGTAGCAGTGTGGTCACATAGGCGCTGACGCTCTCTCTGGCAAAACCCACGATGTTATACAACACGTTCTTCCCTGGGAGGACATTAAACACACAGCTGTTACTTTCTATAGAAGACATTAAACACACAGCTGTTACTTCTTAATGAAGTCATTAAACACAGCTGTTACTTCTTAATGAAGACATTAAACACAGCTGTTACTTCTTAATGAAGTCATTAAACACAGCTGTTACTTCTTAATGAAGTCATTAAACACACAGCTGTTACTTCTTAATGAAGTCATTAAACACACAGCTGTTACTTCTTAATGAAGACATTAAACACACAGCTGTTACTTCTTAATGAAGACATTAAACACACAGCTGTTACTTCTTAATGAAGTCATTAAACACACAGCTGTTACTTCTTAATGAAGTCATTAAACACACAGCTGTTACTTCTTAATGAAGACATTAAACACACAGCTGTTACTTCTTAATGAAGACATTAAACACAGCTGTTACTTCTTAATGAAGTCATTAAACACAGCTGTTACTTCTTAATGAAGACATTAAACACACAGCTGTTACTTCTTAATGAAGACATTAAACACACAGCTGTTACTTCTTAATGAAGACATTAAACACACAGCTGTTACTTCTTAATGAAGACATTAAACACACAGCTGTTACTTCTTAATGAAGACATTAAACACACACCTGTTACTTCTTAATGAAGTCATTAAACACACAGCTGTTACTTCTTAATGAAGTCATTAAACACACAGCTGTTACTTCTTAATGAAGACATTAAACACAGCTGTTACTTCTTAATGAAGTCATTAAACACACAGCTGTTACTTCTTAATGAAGACATTAAACACACACCTGTTACTTCTTAATGAAGACATTAAACACACAGCTGTTACTTCTTAATGAAGTCATTAAACACACAGCTGTTACTTCTTAATGAAGTCATTAAACACAGCTGTTACTTCTTAATGAAGACATTAAACACACAGCTGTTACTTCTTAATGAAGTCATTAAACACAGCTGTTACTTCTTAATGAAGTCATTAAACACACAGCTGTTACTTCTTAATGAAGTCATTAAACACACAGCTGTTACTTCTTAATGAAGTCATTAAACACACAGCTGTTACTTCTTAATGAAGTCATTAAACACAGCTGTTACTTCCCTTTTTATTTTATTTGATCTTTATTATATACAGGTTAGTCTCATTGAGGTTAAGCACCTCTTTTATACAGAAAACACAAAACAATGCAGGCAAATATAACAATGACTTTTACAATGAATGGTCATTGAATAAAATAACAGGTAAGAACTATGTGTTAAAACTTAAAACTAAAGCTCTTCATAAAGCTCTGCTTTAAACCATTACAGAGAGTATTTATGGTAATACCATTGTGATAATATTGGTTGTGATAATAGTATTGATAGTAATACCGTATTGGTCCTAATATAAGACCGGGTTTAATTCCTGGAAATACATCTAAAAAAGTGGGGTCGATATATATTCCGTTTATAAGTGTTCCCTTATAACTGTCCATACAGTTTTAGTAATACTAGTATTAACAGTATTGCTTGTAATAATATAAATAATAGTATTGATAGTAATAATGGTAATACAGTACTGATAGTAATAACTGTAATAATAGTATTGATAGTTATAGTATTGATAGTAATAATGGTAATACAGCACTGATAGTAATAACTGTAATAATAGTATTGATAGTTATAGTATTGATAGTAATAATGGTAATACAGTACTGATAGTAATAACTGTAATAATAGTATTGATAGTTATAGTATTGATAGTAATAATGGTAATACAGCACTGATAGTAATAACTGTAATAATAGTATTGATAGTTATAGTATTGATAGTAATAATGGTAATACAGTACTGATAGTAATAACTGTAATAATAGTATTGATAGTTATAGTATTGATAGTAATAATGGTAATACAGCACTGATAGTAATAACTGTAATAATAGTATTGATAGTTATAGTATTGATAGTAATAATGGTAATACAGCACTGATAGTAATAACTGTAATAATAGTATTGATAATTATAGTATTGATAGTAATAATGGTAATACAGCACCGATAGTAATAACTGTAATAATAGTATTGATAGTTATAGTATTGATAGTAATAATGGTAATACAGTACTGATAGTAATAACAGTAATAATAGTATTGTTAGTTATAGTATTGATAGTAATAATGGTACTACAGTACTGATAGTAATAACTGTAATAATAGTATTGATAGTAATAATTGTAATACAGTACTGATAGTAATAACTGTAATAATAGTATTGATAGTTACAGTATTGATAGTAATAATGGTAATACAGTACTGATAGTAATAACTGTAATAATAGTATTGATAGTTACAGTATTGATAGTAATAATGGTAATACAGTACTGATAGTAATAACTGTAATAATAGTATTGATAGTTACAGTATTGATAGTAATAATGGTAATACAGTACTGATAGTAATAACAGTAATAATAGTATTGATAGTTATAATGGTACTACAGTACTGATAGTAATAACTGTAATAATTGTATTGATAGTAATAATTGTAATACAGTACTGATAGTAATAACTGTAATAATAGTATTGATAGTTACAGTATTGATAGTAATAATGGTAATACAGTACTGATAGTAATAACAGTAATAATAGTATTGATAGTTATAGTATTGATAGTAATAATGGTAATACAGTACTGATAGTAATAACTGTAATAATAGTATTGATAGTTACAGTATTGATAGTAATAATGGTAATACAGTACTGATAGTAATAACAGTAATAATAGTATTGATAGTTATAATGGTACTACAGTACTGATAGTAATAACTGTAATAATTGTATTGATAGTAATAATTGTAATACAGTACTGATAGTAATAACTGTAATAATAGTATTGATAGTTACAGTATTGATAGTAATAATGGTAATACAGTACTGATAGTAATAACAGTAATAATAGTATTGATAGTTATAGTATTGATAGTAATAATGGTAATACAGTACTGATAGTAATAATAGTATTGCAGACCCACCGTGGTGGACCTCAAAGTCCGAGATGCCCATGCCCTTAAAGACAGCGAGACAGGACTTCTGGATGTAGAGGGACAGGCACAGCGCTGCATCCACCATACAGTCTACCCTCCCCACCTACAGACACGTTACCATAGAGACAGACACGTTACCATAGAGACAGACACGTTACCATAGAGACAGACCGACAACCGTTCCTGCCTGTAAGGACGGAGAAAACATCTCTCTTTGCATCATCACAACCGTTTTCAAATCATGAAACGCTTGTGTAAATAAGGCCAGAGACAAACAGGTTACATAGAGAAACATAGGTTACCATAAAGACAGACAGACAGGTACCATAGAGAAACATAGGTTACCATAAAGACAGACAGACAGGTATCATAGAGAAACATAGGTTACCATAAAGACAGACAGACAGGTACCATAGAGAAACATAGGTTACCATAAAGACAGACAGACAGACAGGTTACATAGAGAAACATAGGTTACCATAAAGACAGACAGACAGGTACCATAGAGAAACATAGGTTACCATAAAGACAGACAGACAGGTATCATAGAGAAACATAGGTTACCATAAAGACAGACAGACAGGTATCATAGAGAATCATAGGTTACCATAAAGACAGACAGACAGACAGGTTATATAGAGAAACATAGGTTACCATAAAGACAGACAGACAGGTATCATTGAGGTAGACTGACAACATAGAGTCCATCATGTAACCGAGACTACAGAGGTCAGAGTTTACAATATTCGCAAGCACCCATTAAAAAGCTAGCACAAGGCTCATTAGCACACTAGCCTATTAACACGTGTACCAGAATATAGTGGTCAGCGCACACAGTTAGGCTGTATAAAACGCTAAAACATGTCTTGAGCGCCAGGCTCCTGGTTCCCAAGTGTTGTAAAATGAAACTCTCCATCTATTTCATCTGTGGGCTATTCCCTGCTTCTGTGCAAATAACAATAATCGATGGGTTATTGTGAATGCACCATTATTAGCCAATGCACAATTGATAGCTGTGATATGACCTCCTTTTTAGAGATGGCTGCACTAGCCTGAGGCTACAGGATGAGCAGCTGGCAGCAGTGGCCATCCTCTCAAATAGGGGCCATTTGAATGAAGCAGGCAGCATATTTCTCACCTTAAACGTGATAAGATGAACTGGAAAGCGGCGCTAAATAAGTGAACGTATCTGGTACGTGAGAAGTAGTACTGTCACTTCACCGTATCTGTGTATCGTACCGTATCGTATCTAGCCAACTGTGCCCCTGGAGTACGCCTCACATATTACTCAGCCAACTGTGCCCCTGGAGTACGCCTCACATATTACTCAGCCAACTGCCGCATATTCTTGTTAGAACATCTTTGCTAAACTGAGACAATTACACTGAGGGAAGACAGTTACACAGACAGAGAGACAGTTACACTCAGAGAGAGACAACGACGGAAATGATGTGTACCTGTATGTGGTCGTTTCTCAGCATGGCTTTCAGTTTCTTGTGTTCGTTGGAGGCCATGTTTTTTTCTCCGAATGTGAAACTAACCAGCCAGCGGTGATGGGCGAGTTGGTTCTGGAAACAAAGTCCACAGAATTATGACCAGAATGTCCCTATCGTGATGGACCAGGGTCAGGGTCAGGAGGGCTAGGTAAGGTACCTGGAAGGTGTCCTTGGTGAGGAGTGGAAGGTCAGGCAGGTGATTGATGACCTGATTGTAGATCTCCCTACTGTCCAGAGTTTGCAGCCACTGGAGAAAAACGAAAATGTAACATTAAATAACTGATACGACCAAACAAAATGCTTTCCGACCTACCAGCACACTGCCTTGTTGTTAGGGTTAGTTAGTGACCTACCAGGGTTAGGGTTAGTTAGTGACCTACCAGGGTTAGGGTTAGTTAGTGACCTACCAGGGTTAGGGTTAGTTAGTGACCTACCAGGGTTAGGGTTAGTTAGTGACCTAGCAGGATAAGGGTTAGTAAGTGACTTAGCAGGATAAGGGTTAGTTAGTGACCTACCAGGGTTAGGGTTAGTTAGTGACCTAGCAGGGTTAGGGTTAGTTAGTGACCTACCAGCACACTGCCTTGTTGTTGCAGAGAACTGCCAGGTGGAAAGTAAGCTGTCGCTCCGCTGGTCACCTGGAAACACAGCAGTACTAACATGAAGTAGTTTTACAGTACTCCTAACCCTAATACTAGGAATACAGTACTACTAACCCTAATACTAGTAATACTAACACTAATACTAGTAATACAGTAATACTAACCCTAATACTAGTAATACTAACACTAATACTACTAATACAGTAATACTAACCCTAATACTAGTAATACTAACACTAATACTAGTAATACAGTAATACTAACACTAATACTAGGAATACAGTACTACTAACACTAATATGAACTAAACCATATATATATATATATATATATATATATATATACACACACACTAATGTAAGAATTGTAATTTTAAATAAAAGAAAAAGAAAAGCTTTTACATGAAGGTCGCTGTGTGTAAGCTCGAGCCCCTCCCAGTTGGCAGGTGGGAGTCAGAATTCAAATAATCAGGAAGTGTTCTGACCTCTCTACATGGCTGTGGGAGGGAGGGCCTTCGGGGGAGTCGATTGTTCAGAGTCTTGTAAACAGGGATAGTACTGAGGTTTACCTGGAAGCTTTCGCACAGCGCGGCCTTGGAGTTGCAGTCCATCCATCCCACTTTAACCAGACCATCCTACGCACACACAGACATTATAAAACGCTTTGAAGGTATTATTGATCATCAATATGATAAAACACAAACAGAGCAATTCTTACCAGCATGCCAGCAAGCTTCTGCCTGGTTTGCGATTCAAGGCAATCTAAAAGACAAGGTACGATTATTTCACTCGTTTTAGCAGATGCTAGAGAATTATCCCAGCAGTTCTTCTGCAGAAAAATGCTATCTTCAAAATGCAGGGTCAGTTAGCTAAGCATTGCTAGCTAAGTAATTAGCTTTCATTTATTAGCCTATTCGTTGTTATTCGTTTTAGCCTGGTGAACTCAGAATCTACAACTTTGGCATGGCATACCTGCAGTGGAGGAGGATAGACTGTGAGCAAAACAAAAAGGAATTTCTGCAGATTTATCTCATGCTTGCTAGCCAGATGTTTTGTTAAATTGCTCGTATTGCCTCCCTTACTGGTAAGGGCTTTATCACATTTGTGCCTCCAGTAAAATAACCACTATAGATTGTTTAGTTCTCTCTGCCGTGATGATGAGAGCGCCTCACGTTGTGCTGTACCTATAGGTACATGCTCTACTATAGGTAGATGTACATAGGTGTTCATCTTTACTCGCAAACTGTGCTCGTACATTATTATTCTGGCTGCACACATCTATTTTAAGGGGAAAATGCGAGTTAAATATTCGCACTGTAGAGCCCTGGAGTGTACAGTGCAGTGGTGGTAAGGTGAAAGGTGTGTGCTTTGGGTGTCCGAATATATGTCTGAATATGATATAGTGTGTGTGTGTGTGTGTCTGTCTGGTGTCAGGGTTCAAGAGTTCAGGAGTCTTGTTGTTTGTGGGAAAAAGCGGTCCCTGGACAGAGTAGGCCTGTTTTACCATTTTCTCAGCACCCTGCTCGCTGTGTGTGTAGACAAGGTAGGATTGTGTGTGTGTGTAGATAGCTACTAGTGGTGTGTGTGTAGACAGGGTATGATTGTGTGTGTGTGTGTGTAGATAGGTACTAGTGGTGTGTGTGTAGACAGGGTACGATTGTGTGTGTAGATAGGTACTAGTGGTGTGTGTGTAGACAGGGTAGTAGTGTGTATATATCTGTGTGTGTGTGAGTGAGTGAGTGAGTGAGTGAGTATGTGAGTGTGTGTGAGTGTGAGTGTGAGTGTGAGTGTGAGTGTGTGTGTGTGTGTGTGTGTGTGTGTGTGTGTGTGTGTGTGTGTTACCTCCAGTTTCACTGCAGAAAGTGATCAGCCATCCGATCCCAGACGAGAACGCTTGCTCAATCTCAGTGAACACGTTTCCTGGGAAACATTTGTAAGATACGTTAAAAAAGAATGAATAGATTATATATATTAAGAAATACTAATCAATCTACCATTTTCTAATGTCCACTGCTTTTAAGACAAAGAAGTGAAATGACATATTGTAACAACATACTGGTTTCTTACTTCTGACTCTGAAACATAACGTAAGGGTTGGGGATAACGTTTTTGCGTTTTAAATTAAGTTAATTAGAGACCCCACTTAAGCATCAGCCTTGTTCATAAAGCCCATGCAGAAGTGACTGACGTGTAGTTCATCTGACGGCCTACAGGTGGCTCGTGGTGCTTGGCTGCAGAAAGCCCGGTCACCCTTCTTAAGGCCAGTAATAGGGTTAGGGTTAGGTCCAGGTCCAGGTCCGACACGGCGGCAGTACTGCCCGGGGCCCGGGGTCGGTGCGGCCCCGGAGCAGAACTCAATGCACACGGCATCACAGCCTCCCGGCAGGTCCACCGTGGGAGTTCACCGTTTGCTCCCTCCATGGGGAATGGAATCCTACGTTGACCGGATTAACTGGATTCCCACGCGCTCTCGTCGCTATGTTCTGTTACACTTTGCTGCGTGAACCGTGACTCGAACCTTTACTCGTCTTTCGGCATCGGTCTGGCAACATTCCACATATTTGGCCGACATTCATTAATCATAGTTATCTACTGTTTGATAGAACCCTATGGAGGTATGGATCACAAGTCAACAAAGTGCGTTCCCACGCCTGTCAGACGCAAGCGGATCCGGCAAAAATAGACCGGATGAGGAAAAAGGGAGCGCTGCCCCCGGGGGACATGGGAGCGCTGACTGACCGGGGGACATGGGAGCGCTGACTGACCGGGGGACATGGGAGCGCTGCCCCCGGGGGACATGGGAGCGCAGACTGACCGGGGGACATGGGAGCGCTGACTGACCGGGGGACATGGGAGCGCTGACTGACCGGGGGACATGGGAGCGCTGACTGACCGGGGGACATGGGAGCGCTGACTGACCGGGGGACATGGGAGCGCTGCCCCCGGGGGACATGGGAGCGCTGCCCCCGGGGGACATGGGAGCGCTGCCCCCGGGGGACATGGGAGCGCTGACTGACCGGGGGACATGGGAGCGCTGCCCCCGGGGGACATGGGAGCGCTGACTGACCGGGGGACATGGGAGCGCTGACTGACCGGGGGACATGGGAGCGCTGCCCCCGGGGGACATGGGAGCGCTGCCCCCGGGGGACATGGGAGCGCTGCCCCCGGGGGACATGGGAGCGCTGCCCCCGGGGGACATGGGAGCGCTGCCCCCGGGGGACATGGGAGCGCTGCCCCCGGGGGACATGGGAGCGCTGACTGACCGGGGGACATGGGAGCGCTGCCCCCGGGGGACATGGGAGCGCTGACTGACCGGGGGACATGGGAGCGCTGACTGACCGGGGGACATGGGAGCGCTGCCCCCGGGGGACATGGGAGCGCTGCCCCCGGGGGACATGGGAGCGCTGCCCCCGGGGGACATGGGAGCGCTGCCCCCGGGGGACATGGGAGCGCTGCGTAGGTCTTCCGTCCCGGAGCAGTACCTTGTCTGGTGTACATTGGCCTTCAGTCAATGGGAAATAAGAATCTCAGCGGCTAGTTAATGGTGAGAGGAAACGTTTGACCGTTTTATTTCAATACAAAGTATTTCGGGCTTGAGTATGGAAGCGTTTAATTTAGACCGCTGCACGGCGGCCATTAAATCCCCGCCCTCAATGTCCCAAATATGGGCTGCTTCCCCTGCTGCTCTGCACAAAATCTCACGCAATGGCGGCGTCCATAACATGAACTCTAAGGCTTCATGACGGTTGTAAACCAATGGCGGCGTCCATAACATGAACTCTAAGGCTTCATGACGGTTGTAAACCAATGGCGGCGTCCATAACATGAACTCTAAGGCTTCATGACGGTTGTAAACCAATGGTGGCGTCCATAACATGAACTCTAAGGCTTCATGACGGTTGTAAACCAATGGCGGCGTCCATAACATGAACTCTAAGGCTTCATGACGGTTGTAAACCAATGGCGGCGTCCATAACATGAACTCTAAGGCTTCATGACGGTTGTAAACCAATGGGCAACGTCACATACGCTAACCCACCTTCTCAAAATAAAACCTTAAGCTAGTGAACACCATAGAAGAAAAGAAACACCAATGGTAAAAAAAAAACATTTCTTACAGTCTATGGTCACACTCACGTCAGCCTCAGAGAGTTTTTATGTTAAATAACATACTTCCTTAATAAATACATCGAATGGACAGAATAGTGGTCATTACCTTAATTGAAGACATACAGGGCTTGTGTTAGCACTAGCATACGGAATCTTACCTTGCCAGAGTTCTGTCACTGTTGTTGTGATGAACTGCATAGAAAACTGAAGCAGACTGTCCTTAGAGCGGTCTCCAAAGTACTTCTCGGGTTTCTACAGAAGGAATAATGAGAGCATTAAGCTTACTTATGCTTTATCCAGGTGTTAGAGTTAGCAAAGGCTAGCACCAATACATCAGACTTCATAAGGCTATCGCCATACAAAGCTAGCACCAATACAGCAAATCATAAAGCACCAAAACAGCACCAATACCGCACCAATACATCACCAATGCACCACCTATACTGCACCAATACACCACCTATACTGCATCAATGCACCACCTATACTGCACCACCTATACAGCACCAATGCACCACCTATACAGCACCAATGCACCACCTATACTGCACCAATGCACCACCTATACTGCACCAATGCACCACCTATACTGCACCAATGCACCACCTATACAGCACCAATGCACCACCTATACAGCACCAATACACCACCTATACAGCACCAATACACCACCTATACTGCACCAATGCACCACCTATACAGCACCAATACACCACCTATACTGCACCAATGCACCACCTATACAGCACCAATACACCACCTATACTGCACCAATGCACCACCTATACAGCACCAATGCACCACCTATACTGCACCAATGCACCACCTATACTGCACCAATGCACCACCTATACAGCACCAATGCACCACCTATACAGCACCAATACACCACCTATACAGCACCAATACACCACCTATACTGCACCAATGCACCACCTATACAGCACCAATACACCACCTATACTGCACCAATGCACCACCTATACAGCACCAATACACCACCTATACTGCACCAATGCACCACCTATACAGCACCAATGCACCACCTATACTGCACCAATGCACCACCTATACTGCACCAATGCACCACCTATACAGCACCAATACACCACCTATACGGCACCAATGCACCACCTATACAGCACCAATACACCACCTATACTGCACCACCTATACTGCACCAATGCACCACCTATACAGGATCAGAACCGTACCAAAACAGTGGCCCATAGGGCTGTTTACTCTTTGCTTTGGCGCCTAGCGGTGCTAAAATGTTTGCTTGTATTATTATGTGTATTATGCAGCCATTATATTATTATATTACTCATTGCACTCCCAACCTTCCCTGGAAGGAGGGATCCCCACTCTGCATTTCTTCAAGATTTCTTCCTTGCTAATTAGGGGAGTTTTTCCTTACCGGGTAATGCACCACAATGCAGCACCAGTACAGACCCAATACATCCCCAGTACAGCCCCAATACAGCACCAGTACAGCCCCAATACATCCCCAGTACAGCCCCAATACAGCACCAGTACAGAACCAAAAGAGCACCAGTACAGCCCCAATACAGCACCAGTACAGAACCAAAAGAGCACCAGTACAGAACCAATACATCCCCAGTACAGACCAATACAGAACTAATACAGCCTCAATACAGAAACAATGCAGCACCAGTACAGAGCCAATATAACACCAATAGAGCACCAATACACCCCCATTAAATCACCAATACAGCACTAATAGTGCATCAATAGAGCACCAAAACAGCACTAACACAGCATGGATATAGCCCCAATACAGCAGCAGCAGGGTCTTTAACCCTCAGACTTAGCGAGACCCACCTGGCCAGCTCTGTACATGTGCAGACTGGGATAGCTGTTGATGCCTCTACTCCTGCAGAGGTGTCCGTTGTCTCCACAGTTCACAGCTCCAATCCGGATCACTCCGTCCATCTCTTTGGCCACCTCCCGCCACTGGAAGACAGACAGGTAGAGGGGCGCAGTCAGACAGACAGGTAGAGGGGAAGACATTCAGACAGACAGGTGGTCTAGTCTGGTCTACTCTAGTCTGGTCTACTCTAGTCTGGTCTAGTCCAGTCTAATGTAGTCTGGTCTGGTGTGGTCTGGTATGATCATGTCTAGTTTGGTCTGGCCTAGTAAAGTCTAGTGTGATCTGGCCTAGTCTAGTCTAGTCTGGCCTCGTCTGGCCTAGCCTAGTGTGAGTAGTGTAGTGTGTACCGTTGGAGCCAGCTGGTGACAGTGAGAACAGCGGGGGAAGTAGAAGTTAATGAACCAGATTTCCCCAGAGTTCACTGCCGCATCTGAAACACAGACACGTATATATAGAAATACACATCACACACACACACACACACACACACACACACACACACACACACACACACACACGCTCACTTAGACACACACACGCACACACACCTGTTCTAACCGCTAACCCGTTCTAAGCCCTAACCCGTTCTTAACATGTTCTAAGCCCTAACCCGTTCTTAACATGTTCTAAACCCTAACCCGTTCTTAACATGTTCTAAGCCCTAACCCGTTCTTAACATGTTCTAAGCCCTAACCCGTTCTTAACATGTTCTAAGCCCTAACCCGTTCTTAACATGTTCTAAGCCCTAACCCGTTCTTAACATGTTCTAACCCCTAACCCGTTCTTAACATGTTCTAAGCCCTAACCCGTTCTTAACATGTTCTAAGCCCTAACCCGTTCTAAACATGTTCTAACCCCTAACCCGTTCTTAACATGTTCTAACTCCTAACCCGTTCTAACCCCTAACCCATTCTAAACCCTAACCCGTTCTAAACATGTTCTAAGCCCTAACCCGTTCTTAACCCGTTCTAACCCCTAACCCATTCTAAGCCATTCAACTTGAATAAACAGTGCATTCACCAGACCTCCATATACTTCTGCAGCCTATTCTTTCTAACACCATAGTTAGGTGAACCTAGACGCTTGGGTACTTTACCAAAGTCTCCTCTGTCCAGGGTGATGATCTCCAGATCGTCGTCATAGATACCTAGACAGACAGACAGACATATTCTTCATTTCATAGCTGGTTGGTTACCCAGTTACTTTATTACCTTAACCCCTTATTACTGTCATACTGCACTATTGCTGATTCTCAATTCATTAATACTTAGCTACTTATTAAAGAAATAACAAAAAATACTAAATAATCAAATCAATATTAAATATATTATTATGAATGAAATAGGACAGATCGATTTTCAGTTTTTGAGCCTACAGTGAAAGTAGGATTGAATGTTATGTTCGTAGGCTATTTATAATACTTGTGGGGAACAGCACTGGCCTACCAGAGAGCCCTCATCAATGCAAATGTTCTTCTTCAGAAATAGAAAAATGCCATCCAGACAAATCAAAGCAATGACCACTGGAGTGGGAGACCACCAGTCCTTCATATGATAACCTGACGATGTACCACTGGAGTGGGAGACCACCAGTCCTTCATATGATAACCTGACGATGTACCACTGGAGTGGGAGACCACCAGTCCTTCATATGATAACCTGACGATGTACCACTGGAGTGGGAGACCACCAGTCCTTCATATGATAACCTGACGATGTACCACTGGAGTGGGAGACCACCAGTCCTTCATATGATAACCTGACGATGTACCACTGGAGTGGGAGACCACCAGTCCTTCATATGATAACCTGACGATGTACCACTGGAGTGGGAGACCACCAGTCCTTCATATGATAACCTGACGATGTACCACTGGAGTGGGAGACCACCAGTCCTTCATATGATAACCTGACGATGTACCACTGGAGTGGGAGACCACCAGTCCTTCATATGATAACCTGACGATGTACCACTGGAGTGGGAGACCACCAGTCCTTCATATGATAACCTGACGATGTACCACTGAGTGGCACAACCCTGATATGAACAGTAACCTACCAAATAAACTATAAACAATAAACTATAAAGTTATAACAATAGTAAGATGGACGGTAAGCTACTGAAGTCATAACATTATAATATGAACAATAAGCTATAAAGTTATAATAGTAAGATGGACGGTAAAGACGTTAAAATGACACTTATTTGATAGTTACCTACAGACATTAAAATGATACTAATATGATAGTTACCTACAGACATTAATATGATACTAATATGATAGTTACCTACAGACATTAAAATGATACTAATATGATAGTTACCTACAGACATTAATATGATACTAATATGATAGTTACCTACAGACATTAAAATGATACTAATATGATAGTTACCTACAGACATTAATATGATACTAATATGATAGTTACCTACAGACATTAAAATGATCCTAACATGATATGAAGAGTTACCTACCGAAGTCATAGCGATAGTAATTCCAGCTCTCATAACGTCCTCCTTGTTGCTCGTCCAGACCCTTCTCTCCATATTTATCATACTTCTTTCTCAGATCTTCATCCTTCAGGACTTCATAAGCCCGGTTGATCTTCAGGAAGGCTTCGTGAGCAGTTTTATCATTCTGCAGGATAACACATATGTTGAGTAGCGCGCTAGTGACAAGACAAGCGTTCTGTGGAAGAGAGTTTACAACAAACTCACCGGCTTTTTATCCGGATGCATGGTGAGAGCAAGCTTTTTGAATGCTTGTCTGATTTCTCTGACCGTAGCCTCTCTCCCCACCCCCAGCAGGCTATAATAGTCCTGAGCTTCAGCCCACACCGAGGCCAGGAGCCAGGCTACTAGGAGCAGTTTCATCTGGGGTAGGCACCGCTGGCGCCATGGGGACCTGGGTGCTGGCCTGGAGCTCAGCCCGCACGACATCATTTAAGGAGGGTTCCTACCACTGCTCAACCAGGGACTACAGGAAGGCTAAAGCAGGAGCTACTGGTGCAGCTCGTGAAAGGCTCCAGGGGACGTTGATGTCTGAAGAGCGAGATGGAGAAAAACATAAGCTATCTTCAATAAGGCTTTCTTCATACGGCCAACTCATTTCTCAAGTCCCCAGTAAAACAATGACTATGATGTTGAAACACAGAGATTCAATCATTAATAACATGTTTAAACCTGGAGAGTGCACATGGATAACATGTTGAAACATAAAGATTAAATCACTAATAACATGTTAAAACCTGGAGATTATACACGAGTACCATGTTGAAACATTAATAACATGTTTAGACCTGGAGATTACACATGAATAACATGTTGAAACAGAGATTAAATCATTAATAACATGTTTAAACCTGGAGATTACACATGAATAACATGTTTAAACCTGGAGATTACACATGGATAACATGTTTAAACCTGGAGATTATACATGAATAACATGTTGAAACATTAATAACATGTTTAGACCTAGAGAGTGCACATGGATAACATGTTGAAACATAAAGACTAAATCACTAATAACATGTTCAAACCTGGAGATTATACATGAGTAACATGTTGAAACATTAATAACATGTTTAGACCTGGAGATTACACATGGATAACATGTTGAAACATATCATTAATAACATGTGTAACCCTTAATATGACATCATTATTAAGCTGTTCAACCCAGGAGATGACATCATTCTGTTCAGACATGGAGATGACATCATTATTAAGCTGTTCAACCCAGGAGATGACGTCATTCTGTTCAAACATGGAGATGACATCATTATTAAGCTGTTCAACCCAGGAGATGACATCATTCTGTTCAGACATGGAGATGACATCATTAATAAGCTGTTGAACCCCGGAGATGACCCGTTCTGATTGTGGGACCTAGCCCTCGTAGTACCCCGCATCATGTCAAGTTAGGCCAACCCTAAGGCTTAGCAGGGTTGACCACTGACTGTTGAACCCGACTAAACGTTTAAGCTCTGTTCTGCTGTTCTGTTCTCCTTTGGTCGCTCCGAGTGCTGACGTTGCACTGAGCAAATAAAGTCAATAGTAAATAGACAAAGAACACAAGTAATAAGTAGACAAATAATGTTAGTAATACGTAGTGTAATAAGTAGACATATACTTCACGAGGACCGAGGTTAGAACGTAAGTGATGTATTGTAAACGGCAGACACGTCGAAGAATAAGTACACTAATTGACCCAAACCATCTTCTAAATCTCGGCACAAATTAAGCATGCAAGTCTTTCTAAAAGTTCATTCACAGTCACTATGCATTCGTGCAGTATATAAACAAGAGTTACAATTAACATACATTACTATTAAATAATTGCAAAGCATGTTAAATTACCTGGTAAAGTAACGTTAGTGAGCAGACGCTGTTCAGTTCTTAGCCTGCGACTGATACACTTTTACAACCAATGTAAAAAAATAATAATACTCAATTTAATTCCAATAGGCAATAGCTGCAGCGGTAGTGTGTACAGCCTGTTTATTTCGATTAATAAAGCGTGATCTCAATTAAATCCATCCAGGGGCAAAACTATAACGCCGAATCCGGTTATGTGTCCGGGATCCTCCCCCTTGATGACGAAGATGCGTTCAAGGCTGCGGTCCTCGTGAAGGATGGGCAATGGCCATGTGGTCCTAATTAACTGATATACGGGGTTACGTTCTTATAATACATCCAGCATGCGTTGTATGCATCGCGATACACTATAAAAGAAAAAAAAAACGTGTTAACGTTCGGCTAACAGCATCTATATTCTCTTCAACTGTCATGTTTCACAGAAAATACAAAGTTAAAAAAAAAGTTGCCATTAGGCCTACCAGTTAGAGTAACACATATAGGTGTAAGCATCACTTTAAACTGACTCACGTTACCGCCTGTAACTGCAGCTTTACTGTAAATATTATGATATGTGCATTCAATGTTATAAAGTATTAGAAATTAATGTTATACATTTCTTCTCTCCTATGCCAATCAGTCTTTGTTTCTCTGACACATAATGAAATAACCAATATCATTACCTCTGTATAACTCTGATGAACCTATTAATAATTTTTGCAACTATTCAGGTAAGTAAAATAAAATAAAAGCATCCTGCCCTGACCATAAATACCGTCATTCTTCCGAGGTTCCCTGAACACATCTTAGCGGCGGAAACAATATGGTGCTGACCCCTGAACACACCCGGTTTCACTGAGAACCTTTGAGAAAAAGTGTATTGCTTTAACTTTTAACTTTAATGAAACACTTTATCTATACACTTCACTCATTAAATGTAACTATACACATTACCTACTTGAAACACGGTCTCCTTGAAAAGATTGCTTCTGTTTTCAGCTGATAGCCACGTCCACTTGTTAAGTGAAACCAGCATCCTTAGCATAGCAGCTAAGAGCCGTGCAGGCTGTTTCTCTATTTTGAATTTGCCCGCGTGGAGAATACATTTTTCGGCCTTCGGTGTTGAACACATCCGATCTCCGTCACCGGTGAAATGGACATACAAGGTATGAGTACACGTTAAAATACGATTATACATTGGGATGTTATGACTATGAACTGTTCACCAATGTCTGTTCATGTTTACGAAGTCATTCACATTTGTACCTAAACTGTTTACGCAAGGGGGTTCCGAGCCCATGTCTCTGGGCTCTCCCACGTCTCCCAAGCCCGGTCCTGGAGCCCAGTTCCTGCCCGGCTTCCTCATGGGTGACTTGCCAGCTCCAGCAAGCCCGCAGCCCCGGTCTTTCAGCATGTCTGGCCCGGGGTTGGAGCCTAGGACTCCGCTCCATTCCGCAGGTATGGAAGAAGTTGTATGTGTGTGTGTGTGTACATGGGGCACATATAAACGCAATACTTACATGCGTTCACCTAACCCTAACTATATAGCTCTGACGGCATGCAATATACAGATCTATATGTAACGTAACCGGCGGTATGTGTAACACGTGTGTGTATAACGTTATATATAGAGATAGATGGGTATATAGATGTCTATGTATCTAACGGACACAGCTGAGATGGGGAGGTTGAGGTATTATGCTGCCTTCAATTGGCCTCAGAAGTCGGAGCTGGGAACGCACACCTGAGTTAAGCGCCTTCCAGTACAACAAGTTGGAAAACCAAGATGCCATTAACAGTACCAGTACAAGCTTAGCCATTGTTCGTAATACCAGTTGATGACAACTTTGTGTGCAAATGGAATACACATTTGGCTAGGGATGGTTAGGTTGAGGTATTAGGCTAGAGATGGTTAAGTTTAGGTAAGTATGAGGTACCAACTTTCTCCGAAAGAGTGAGAGCCTACTTTTAGTTATCGAACAGGGAAACCTAAAAAAGGAACGCCTCCAAAACATGGATGTATTTAAGAATGCACACCCACTTATCATAATCCCCCTCATCCACAAACTGCCATTCACTACACTATTGTACACTATTGTGTTAAAAAGTATAACTCTATTATAATGAATCCTCTACATACATAGGATATTTTGGAGAAAGGGCGGAGCATAAGCTCGTCTTGACTAGGCTATAGGTTGAATCCATCTGTCATTTTCACAGATTATTATTAGAAAATGCCGCACAAGCAAACCCCTCTGCATTCCTGCTACAAACCCCTTCAGAAAGGGTGTTCAGTTCAGGGAGGAACATTGTAACATGGCTCAATTCCTCCCTGAAGCCTCACAATGTTGACAGACTTGTGTTCTTGACTGTGGTTTGCATTTTAAGAAGCATACCTACCTCTCTCATCATCTTACGAACAGAAAACACAAATCTTTTTTCAGAGGTTTAATTAAGTGAAGACCAGAGACTGAAGTTGATTGTTTTTACGTTCAGTGTCTGGTTCATGAAGCTGTTGCATTTAAGCTAAAAACAGGGCTGTTCCCTTTCTGTTGTCCAAGGTTGATGTGCTGGTTCTATATCAGGCACCATCATATTTGTTGTTGCGTTTCCTTCTCCATCAGGGAAATTAGTGCAATAAACATTTTTATTGAAAACAAATCAAGAAAATTGTGCTTCTCATTTTATCACTAATGGTGCAGCCCTGCTTGGTGTCTCACAACACATGCTGCGTTCCAATTACCTCGGAAGTCCGCTGGGAAAGACGAAACACCCGAGTTGACCAATTTCAAGTCAGAAATCCGGCCTTAGGGGGCGTTCCGGTTGACATTTGTGACTGGGCCAGGTCAAATGGAAGTTGAAACACTAAGAATACCTGCACGATGAAGTGGGACCCATTCCGTTCTGCGCTCTTCACGTTTCTTTACTTCCGGTTCTTCGGTTTCCTAATGCGCGATAAATAAGTAATAATGCTCGATATTACAGTGGAGCTGCTCTTGCCTAACGGGGTCACAAAAGGCTGAAAAGCCTAAATCATGAACCCACCCTTAAATGGAGCGTGATCATTCCAAGACGCCCAGGCAGAATTGACATCTTCAGATAAACACTGGGTTTACATGATTCTTATAGGGAAACATTCACAGTGTGGGTAGTCAAATCAAAGGATTGTAGTCCTGAAACACAATGACGTTTAGGGGAGGGAGCGTTGTGGAGAGTAATGGATTGGATGGATGAAGCCAGGATGGATGAAGCCAGCCATGGTGGGAGACGCCAAGTTAATCTCAACACACTAACCTCACCTTCATCATTTTGACTAGCGAAACACCATTGTAACTGGCATCAATCAGTGGTGGCTGTTGGTAAGCTGGAGCACTGCTGGACGGGTCCACTGCGAGAGTGAACCAACATTTTGTCAGCAGACGTTCCCATAGTGCAGGCCAAAGACTTGCTCACAGACTTTGTACGTCTTTTCGCATTTATTTAGTACTCGTAGGCAGAGTCCTCCTGTGAAAACATGGGTTACCAGTTAAGTTCAGAGGCAGCTGTCTTTGCTAAATCTCTGTGTTGGCGTGATTTTATTTATTTCTACATGGCTGTCTGCATGGTAAAATGTTATTTTGCACGCATTTCACAGGAATGTAGAAAGCTGTATGCTGCCTTTAAATAAAATGCCAGCAGAATATTTCAGAAAATCTGAAAGTGGCATGTTGTGGCAGCTCTAAATCAAAATAAGGCGGAACAAAGACTAAATGCAAGCTTGAAGAAGAATAGACCAACCAGACATGGTTCCCGTTCAGCACACCTCCAGACTTTACCTCAATAATGTCCTTGGGATCTGGTGTTCCACTTCAAGTTCAGGCTTACACAAGGGAGCAGCATCTCATTTCCAAGCCCAAATGAAAATCAACCGGCCAAATCTGTAAACGGAATCACGAGACCAAGTCTGCTCTATCGAACATATTTTGGTTGTTTTTTTAACTTTTACTCGTACAAACGCAACATTTAAATGTATCACGATATCGATGGCATGGCAATATCACGTCTTAACGTCATGTAGAATCGATGTCTGAACCAGAACGTCTCCCATCCCTACATGAAGCCCAGGTGATCTATGAAGGGGTTAATGTGATTGCTTTGTGTTTTGGGGTTAGGCTCCACCCCCCAGCCCATCCTTCACACTCCAAAGGACAAGAGTGGGGCGCCGCCGGCCCGCAGTATCTATGACGACCTGACCGTATCCGGGACAACGCCCATCAACCTCTACAGACAGGTAGATGGAGAAGGAGAGTGGGACGCGGGTGTGGATGGACGGGAAGGATGATCTGGGGTCTGGTCACAACTTGAATTGACATTCATTTTCTTAAAGCCCTTTTCTAGCTCTTTGTAGATCAACTCTCTGGATTATAGATGGTAACAATTAAAGTCACAATGTGTACAATTTCGACTTGCTCGTATCTTAAAATTACCTGGACATATCTGCAGTCCATGCTGATCGATACTGATTTCAATTGTGTGATCAGTGAAATCTGATCCTATAAGTGATTTTATTCTACAAATAATAAATGCTGGCCATCCCATACCTCTCTTTGTAAACAAGAATTTTACTATGGACTCTCCCCAACCCCTCCCGTCCCGTAGTCTATTGTTTAGGGAAGGGTGCTTTGAGGAAGCCCCACAGACACAAGGGGGTCACACCGGGATGGCTTCTTTTGCTCCCCACGGCACAGCGCTGTCATTCAGTGCGTGAATATGTTGAATAACCAATATCTTTCTAACTCCCTCCCTCCTTTTTTAACAGTCAGACTTTCCTCCATAGCTCAGTACATTTATTATAATGGGTGTCGGTCGTCGTTCAGAAATTCTTTATGGTCTGTCTGTCTCTGTCTAGCCCTTCACAGGTTTCCAGTCCCCCATGTCTGGACATCAAGCTACTGGCTCAGGTACACCAACCCTAACACGTTCCCTTACCACCAACCCCAACACGTTCCCTTACCGCCAACCCCAACACGGTCCCTTACCGCCAACCCCAACACGGTCCCTTACCGCCAACCCTAACACGGTCCCTTACCGCCAACCCCAACACGGTCCCTTACCGCCAACCCTAACACGGTCCCTTACCGCCAACCCTAACACGGTCCCTTACCGCCAACCCTAACACGGTCCCTTACCGCCAACCCTAACACGGTCCCTTACCGCCAACCCTAACACGGTCCCTTACCGCCAACCCTAACACGGTCCCTTACCGCCAACCCTAACACGGTCCCTACCGCCAACCCTAACACGGTCCCTTACCGCCAACCCTAACACGGTCCCTTACCGCCAACCCTAACACGGTCCCTTACCGCCAACCCTAACACGGTCCCTTACCGCCAACCCTAACACGGTCCGTGTGTGTGTGTGTCTTTTTTAATTCATGTGTGTGTGTGTGTCTGTGTATTCAGGTATCTCTGTATGTATATGTGTGTGTGTGTGTGTGTTTGTGTCTCTGTATGTATTTTTGAATTCAGGTGTGTGTGTATTCAGGTATCTGTATGTATGTGTGTATTCAGTTGTCGTGTGTATTCAGGTATCTGTATGTATGTGTGTATTCAGTTGTCGTGTGTATTTGTAGGTGTGTTATCTCCAGCTCAGGTGGATCCCTTTTACAGCCAGGGGGAGGCGCTGTCGTCAGAAGACCAGCTGGACCAGACATGGGTCACTGTGTTTGGGTGAGTGCTCAGCTCAGGGCCTGTAGTAAGGGGCTGTTCACCCTGCTACCTGCGTGCACTAACTGTGGAAGTCTCCCACATAGAGATAAGTCTTTCTTTATAGGGACTTTACAGCGAGGCCTGAAGGGAGGGGTGGGATTACTTTAGTTGCATACTTTCAAAATCTATCTTACGCTGGCTGTTTCTCCAAATCGTCTACCATAGCTTTAAATAAATGACCTATTAATAATTGCAAAAATATCCTTTTAACTTTACATTTAAACACCATAAGTAACGTATTTTTTGGAAAATCAAGCTGCATTTTCTATAAGCCGCAGGAGCGGTAAAATGAGGTTGTATGTTACAAAATACCTTAAATAAGCCGCAGCTTATGAAGCCGAATCCTCGTCCGACGGCCTGGGCTCTCTCTCGCTGGCGCTCCACCGGGGAACTTGACTCTGATGCCAAGATCGCGTGCAGCTGCTCTGTTACTGCTTCCTTTAGCCTTTTCCGTGACTTGCCATTCGAGGGCGTTGGTGTTGGAACGCCTTTTCTTGATTTGGAAGAATCCATAATCTTGCTGAAGCGCCGGTTCCAAATGCAAGCAACAACCCAAGAGCTCCCAAGGCAAGGGACGACATCTTGTGGCTGGAATTCTGCTTTTTATATTAACATTGGACGTAACGTTGAAGCTGTGGCAGTGTGTGTGGATGGTGGCTGGTTGAAGCAGCCTCACCAGCCTGAGTCAGACTGATTGGAGTCTGGATCTGGGTGGGGCTGCACACCTGTTGCACATTGAGCAATCAGTGTGCACAGGTTAAACCAGCCACCACCACACACACACACACACACACACACACACACTCAGGGAGAGCTCTCCTACATGGCAGCATGGAGCACCAGCTGCATGCTTCATTCTATGCAACCTTAACAATAAACTGGTTTCAACATCCCCACCCTGTGTCCATTCGTTTGGAGGAGCCCGAGGAAAGCCACCTAGGTGGAGTATGGCAGCCACCTAGGTGGCGTGTAGTATGGACATTGCTACAGAGGCGTAACAATATTGTTTGGTGTTCAACATGGTTGAGTGAGCGTCCGTGACTAACTGGAGATAATGCAGATTCAAGCTTTGGTAAAACCCTGAACTTTTTGACAGATTTTTAGAAAACAAGGCATCTTTTATATTGCGAGCAATTCATTGAGACGCAGAGGCTTTGGATGATCGCTCATGGACTGAGAGCACAGTGTGGGAACCGCTCTTGTTTATTAGTCCGTTATGAAGTGATGCCAGTGTTTATTTCTCTCCGAAGTTGTCTTTCACTCCCAAAGCTCTAATGTAAATGAGCATGTGGGCTTCGCATCGTTGAACGCAAATCACTGAAAACCGAGCAGGTTTCTTTCTTTGAAGCCTTTGCTTGCAAAGTCGACCTGCGTAAGCTGCAGCGACCCTTTCGGTTCTTCAGATCGGATCCTTCTTCTCGTTAAACTCCGTAGCCTGCGTTTTCCCATCATTCTTGCACATATTGTCATTAGCTCAGGCTATATACATTTTTCATCAGAAAATAAATCTAGTGTGCACTAGATTGGTATCAGGCTAGAATCCTTCCTTTTGACCCCTGACCCTCTGAGAGCAGCCCCTCCCAAACTTGTGGTCACGACCCATTTGTTTTCGGTTGCCAAGTGACAGAGTGAAATTCATAACAACACTAAGATATGGGAATTCATTATCCAAATTAAAATAGAAGAGCTTCCTCTTTTGCCCCGCTGGTCTGTTCAGCCCAGAGGCGTTTGTGTGTCATTTGAAGTGTTGGTTTTGTGTTGTTAGCTTGTGACTAGTGTGTTGCTAGCTAGCTAACATTACTTGTCATTTTAAGTGGATCGCAAACATGAGGAAGAAATATGTACAAAATAACATTAATATTAATAAATCGTAAGTGCTTGGCACTGGTCCTTACTGTACCGACAGCGATGTATTGTTTCTCTTTCTTCTGACAGGTTGAAAACCCCTGGTCTAATTAACTAGCATGCAGTTACCATAAGCCCTTCACACATGCAGCCTGTGCAGTTGATTTGATGGCCTAGGGGGTCATGTGTGAACGGGAGCCAGAATGGAAGTGCTGGCAAATGTGTTAAGCCAGTTTCCCTGACGTTACAACGTTACTGGTAAAGTTCCAGCACCACCTTTATGTGTGAACAATGCCTTAACATTGACAGCAGGAAGTTCTCAAGGGCCAGAACGATTGTGGCCTGACCTGCCATGTACTTTGGGAAATGCCCACCGAGATCTTTCCCAGCAGTGCTGTGTGAACGCTAGCGTTCCACTAGCAGGGCTGCACGATGAATCGTGTTAAACTCGGGATCTCGATTCATAACTATGCAATCTCATTTCTAAAGGACAGCCATCCTGCTGCGTTTCCATCAGGGGACATCAGCGGCATCAAAACAAGCGCTCCTACTTTCTCCCTCAACAAATGACAATGCAGTGTTTTTTTTAACACCAGCCTGCGAATAAATCAGTTTAACCAATCACAATCGGGTATCTTGGTCATGATAGTCGTCACCATGGTTTCTGTACATGTTGTAGGACATGGCGAAGGAAACAGCCTATTAATGTTTCTCACACACAGTCCTCTTATTGCATCCATAGTGCTAAACTACATTCATAGACCATTAATTAATGCTATCTGTTACATGTATGGATCATTCATCTCGATAGCAGTCGGCGCTACAAGCCAGTGTTTACTTGCACTGCGCTACGTGATTATAGGTTGCTTTTGAAAACATGAATATGTAAAACATGAAGGTGTGCAGTTGTATCGCAACAGTTTAGTTTTGGATACCAACTTTCTCCAAAAGAGTGAGAGCCTACTTTTAGTTATCGAACAGGGAAACCTAAAAAACTAACGTCTCCAAAACATGGATGTATTTAAGAATGCACACCCACTTATCATAATCCCCCTCATCCACAAACTGCCATTCACTACACTATTGTACACTTGTGTTAAAAAGTGTAACTCTATTATAATGAATCCTCTACATACATAGGATATTTTGGTGAAAGGGCGGAGCATAAGCTCGTCTTGACTAGGCTATAGGTTGAATCATCTGTCATTTTCACAGATTATTATTATAAAATGCCGCACAAGCAAACCCCTCTGCATTCCTGCTACAAACCCCTTCAGAAAGGGTGTTCAGTTCAGGGAGGAACATTGTAACATGGCTCAATTCCTCCCTGAAGCCTCACAATGTTGACAGACGTGTGTTCTTGACTGTGGTTTGCATTTTAAGAAGCATACCTACCTCTCTCATCATCTTACGAACAGAAAACACAAATCTTTTTTCAGAGGTTTAATTAGTGAAGACCAGAGACTGAAGTTGATTGTTTTTACGTTCAGTGTCTGGTTCATGAAGCGGTTGCATTTAAGCTAAAAACAGGGCTGTTCCCTTTCTGTTGTCCAAGGTTGATGGGCCGGTCCTATATCAGGCATCATCGTATTTGTTGTTGCGTTTCCTTCTCCATCAGGGAAATTAGTGCAATAAACAGTTCTATTGAAAACAAATCAAGAAATGTGTGCTTCTCATTTGATCACTAATGGTGCAGCCCTACTAGGAAGGCATGTTTTGTGTGACCAGCAGAAACTGCTACCTGGAAAACTTAATCCGGCAATGTTACGGCATTCCTGGGTGAAGGGGCTTTACCTGGGACATTTTGTGCTGCAGCGTTTCCTAATACCAAATGTAAGGCTGTGAAAATAACCCTAACCGTATTTGCCATAACCCTAACCGTATTTGCCACTTACTCAACAATGGAGCATTACCGGCTCAGCCTCGGCCTTCTCCAGCCTTCTTCTACGTACGCCTTTTACCCCGGGGGTCACGGCGAAGGCTTGGTCAGCATCACAGCAACGTGTGTCATGTGTGCTCTACACGGCGCGGCACAAGTCGGTCCTTTGCACGTTGAAATGGATCGATGTCAAAGTAACGATGCAGCTTCTGAGTTGCCGCTAGTGTTTTCCATGGGGAATTGAAGCTCACCGGTTTGGTTTTGTTTGGACGCAGCCATTGGGATGGCGTCGTTTTCAGCCCCAACGCAAAAGTGGAGGGAAAGCTCACTGCTCTTTGGTTCTGTCTCAGGTTTCCACCTGCTTCTGCGTCATACATCCTGCTGCAGTTCTCCCAGTACGGCAACATCCTTCACCACACGGTAACACACACACACACACGTGAGCACACACACACACACACAAGCCCACACGTTGTTGTAATGCATTTCTTTAATAGTGCATGTTATGCTGGTATGTTTGTAGATGTCTTCCCCGGGGAACTGGATGCACCTCCAGTACCAGTCCAAGCTGCAGGCCAGGAAGGCTCTGTCAAAGGATGGCAAAGTGTTTGGGGATTGCATCATGGTGGGAGTTAAACCCTGTATAGACAAGGTGAGTGCTTTGTTAATCTATGCAATGACATTAACCACCAAAGATCGCAATTGCTTCCTAAACAAACTGAGTGTGGCGAAAGGTGAACGACTTCTGGAGCCATGTGCAGTAAGTGAGTGGGTAGAAGACCTGAGTGGGGCCCGATATTCAGGGGCCAAACACTATATATAGCTGTTCCCTCAAATTAAATCCCAGAGTTGAACCCCACTGGTTTCTTTTATGTTCATTATAAAAACGGAATAAAACAGGATGCTTAAGATACAGGACTTTCGGAAGGCTACAAATGAATAAAAAAACAAAGCATAGCAACGATTATTTGTCCGAGTGACCAATAGAATCGCTGCCTTTCCTTCACCATGCCAACACATCAAAACCCAAGCGCGTGAAAAACAGAATTGTGAAAAATGAAATCTTACTCTTCCACAATTCATGGGAAACATGAGTGAGTTAAAACAAATTCAATTCGAATTTTTACATTTGTGAACATAACTTTTTATGTTTACAATTCAGAAAATGCTAGAAACATTAAAAAAAATCTTTAATAACCTTTGGCGTCAGTTTGACTCTATACACTTTTAAGCATTATTCAAATAAACGTGTTTTTAACCAACTGAACCGTTTCAGAAACGAAATTCTCTGTAAATGTCTGCGTTGAGACGGCCCTTTGTAGAAATGTAACCTGGTGCAAAGGAGCATGGGTAGTGCCACTATTGGCCTACACTGTTTGGAGAGAAGCCTGATAAACCTAACGCCGTGAAGAGCTAGCCAAAGCTAAGTTCTCCATGAAGGCAGAGAGGACAGGACAGAGTTTTCCCTTTTGGATTTAGTTGTAATGTCCGGAGTGACCCGGGAATAGCGAAAATACACTTGAAAGATTTGCAGTGCCCTATGTCTTTGAGACATGGTGTGTGTCTCAGCATGGTGTGACAGTGTGATGCTCGGGTTGTCTCTTGTGGGGAAATGGCCGACAGGTTTGGAAGTGATTTCCTAAATGTTGGTGGGCTGCAACAACAGTTGAAAGTGTTGTGAATTTAAATATCCTCAAATGGGGGGCTTCTCCCAGCAAATCAGGTACATTGTTAATATCGATGGACAGCGCTAATATGATTGCTCTCTTCAGACCGTGATGGAGGGTTTGGACCGGGCTGCCACCACCAGCTCTGTGTCGAGTCCGCTCCCCTCCACTCCCCTCCACCTCGCCACCTCCCAAAACCACCCCACCCTCCTCCCCTCCACCCCTCGCTCCTCCATGAGGCCCCTGAGTGCTGCCTACAAGACTTCCAGTAGTGACTACCAGGTACATTTACCCTTAAACACAACTACCTGGTACATTTACCCTTAAACACAACTACCAGGTACATTTACCCTTAAACACAACTACCAGGTACATTTACCCTTAAACACATCCAACTACCAGGTACATTTACCCTTAAACACATCCAACTACCAGGTACATTTACCCTTAAACACATCCAACTACCAGGTACATTTACCCTTAAACACATCCAACTACCAGGTACATTTACCCTTAAACACATCCAACTACCAGGTACATTTACCCTTAAACACATCCAACTACCAGGTACATTTACCCTTAAACACATCCAACTACCAGGTACATTTACCCTTAAACACATCCAACTACCAGGTACATTTACCCTTAAACACATCCAACTACCAGGTACATTTACCCTTAAACACATCCAACTACCAGGTATGACCCTTGACACAATGACTCATATTTTACTGAGATTATATTAGTAACGTGTTATAATACTTTGCTAATGTATATATTTTGTCTTCCGTCTTTCCGTTATTGTGTGTCTAATGTTTGCTTTTGCTTCTAGGTTGTGGCAGACAAACTAACGCCCAGGAAAGAGGATGGCTTGGTGTCGAAAGCTATGGAGTACATGTTTGGCTGGTAGCTGTGTGTGTGTGTGTGTGTGTGTGTGTGTGTGTGTGTGTGTGTGTGTGTGTGTGTGTGTGTGTGTGTGTGTGTGTGTGTGTGTGTGTGTGTGTGTGTGTGTGTGTGTGTGTGTGTGTGTGTGTGTGTGTGTGTGTGTGTGTGTGTGTGTGTGTGTGTGTGTGTGTGTGTGTGTGTGTGTGGTTTCAATAAAATTGAGAATTTTAAAGGAGATTGTCATGTTGAGTCAGTGGAATTGAGGAGCCAGTGAACCCTGGGGTTGGCAGTCTTCTTTTGATTGGTTTCACAGTAGCATGTATCATAAGCACATTAACAACTAATAACTTACAACCTTTCTGGTGAACTATAAAGGTTATGCCTTACCCTATTCATATTCCAGTATTAATAGATTATGTTTCTAAACCATCATAAAGAAAAACATCATGCTTCATTTATTTCTATGGGAGATGGATAGTATAAATCGTTATGGTATTGTATGACCTAACTCAACAATACATAGGAACTAGAACACCTCTACTCCACACCTCTACACCTCCACCCCTCTATACCTCCACCCCTCTACACCTCCACCCCTCTACACCTCTATACCCCCACCCCTCTACACCTCTATACCTCCACACCTCTATACCTCTACACCTCTATA
>JACYXH010000500.1:217500-240000 GCA_026745465.1 Lota lota | reverse complement strand
CCAGGCGGTGCACGGCTCCTCCAGTGAGCAACGTGCAGCGCAGCAGATCCAGCGTCTGTTCCGGGACCTCCCCTCCGATGGAAAGCCCCCAGGTACCCCTCCCGTTCCCGGGGCCGCACGGGGATGCGTTATTCCTGCGTGCCATTAAGTCCTACTGTGTTCGTATTTCTTCAGGAGAGGCCGAAGAGCGTGCGTCAGACGCCCGGGGGCGTGTCTCCAGGCCGGGCTCGCCACCCGAAGAGTCCGACGCTCGGGGGCGTGTCTCCAGGCCGGGCTCGCCACCCGAAGAGTCCGACGCCCGGGGGCGTGTCTCCAGGTCGGGCTCGCCACCCAAAGAGTCCGACGCCCGGGGGCGTGTCTCCGGGCCGGGCTCGCCACCCGAAGAGTCCGACGCCCGGGGGCGTGTCTCCAGGCCGGGCTCGCCACCCGAAGAGTCCGACACCCGGGGGCGTGTCTCCAGGCCGGGCTCGCCACCTGAAGAGTCCGACGGCGGGAACGCTCCTGATCAGCAGGAGAAAGGTGAGCATGTTTTAACGGTCTGTGATTGGCTCAGTGGCGCCTGCTGTACTGCGGCCCACCTTAAAGCAATGAGTCCCCCACCTGGCTTTAAATGCACATCCCTGCCCAACAGTTTCCAAAATGCGTCCCTTGGTGTAGTTTGTAAGATTGCGGACCAATATAAACGCATATCATAGAATGGTATTTAATTATATCATAATGATGGGGGAAATATTGCTGTACCCAAAATATTTAAATGGATTCATGAAAAAAGGCGACCCACTCATTTACTCCACAGGGGATGAGCCCATTGATCCGGGACGCCCAGCACCAGGTGAACGAACCAGGAGGATCGGCGTTCCTGATGGAAGCCATGTCTCACTCAAATAAAAGGACGTTGTTTTCCAATGCTGTGGTGTTCAGTTCATCTGTCATTGAGAGGGCAGTGATCTATGCTGACCATAAGAGGAGCACCAAGCAGGCGGTGCTGAGGAGACGTGGAACCCCGCTCGTGGATCTGGTGATCTGAGTTCTTCAGAGAACCATGCTGAAGGGAACCATGAACAGTGAATCTAATAAATTACGGCAAGAACAAAGTAGGGAAATGCTCTTCAAATAAATGTATCATCCTACTTCAGTTGGCTTCCAAAGCACTGTTTCCTCTAAATAAATTAAGTGGACTCTCAACCATTTAATACCGCCTATGGTCAGCTGATCTTTAAAGGAATACATGAATCTGCCCTTTCAACGCATTTCTATCAGCATGGAAACCAGTAATGTTCCCCCTTCGGAAAGATGCACTGAAGACCCATTCTTTATTTAAAAAAAAGAAATATAGTTTACTACATTTCAAGTTTATTTACAATACATACCAAACTAATCCAAACACACATGATACACTGTACTGGGACATGTGACATTTTCTGGAACTATCTGAAGTGTTTGTTGACGCGGGGCCTTTTGCTGGTCCTCATCGAGGCTGAGCGAGGCTCTGAGCCTCATCGAGGCTGAGCGAGGCTCTGAGCCTCATCGAGGCTGAGCGAGGCTCTGAGCCTCATCGAGGCTGAGCGAGGCTCTGAGCCTCATCGAGGCTGAGCGAGGCTCTGAGCCTCATCGAGGCTGAGCAAGGCTCCGGTCCTCATCGAGGCTGAGCGAGGCTCTGAGCCTCATCGAGGCTGAGCGAGGCTCCGGTCCTCACAGTCGGCCACCGCCTCCAGCAACAGGTCGTCGTCCCAGCCGTCTTCCTCAGCGAAGGACCTTTGAAACATCTCTGTGATGGTCCTCTGCTGACGGTCCTGAACCCATAAACCAAACGGCTTGACAACAGACTGAACTGTGAAGTGAAGCATCTTCCAGCCATACATGAGCAGTAAGGTAGAGACAGGACAGTGAGGAGCAGGTGGGGGTAGGGCACTAACTAGTGAGTGATAAATGAACAGTAAGGTAGAGACAGGACAGTAAGGAGCAGGTGGGGGTAGGGCACTAACTAGTGAGTGATAAATGAGCAGTAAGGTAGAGACAGGACAGTAAGGAGCAGGTGGGGGTAGGGCACTAACTAGTGAGGGATAAATGAGCAGTAAGGTAGAGACAGGACAGTAAGGAGCAGGTGGGGGTAGGGCACTAACTAGTGAGTGATAAATGAGCAGTAAGGAGCAGGTGGGGGTAGGGCACTAACTAGTGAGTGATAAATGAGCAGTAAGGTAGAGACAGGACAGTAAGGAGCAGGTGGGGGTAGGGCACTAACTAGTGCGTGATAAATGAGCAGTAAGGTAGAGACAGGACAGTAAGGAGCAGGTGGGGGTAGGGCACTAACTAGTGAGTGATAAATGAGCAGTAAGGTAGAGACAGGACAGTAAGGAGCAGGTGGGGGTAGGGCACTAACTAGTGAGTGATAAATGAGCAGTAAGGAGCAGGTGGGGGTAGGGCACTAACTAGTGAGTGATAAATGAGCTGTAAGGTAGAGACAGGACAGTAAGGAGCAGGTGGGGGTAGGGCACTAACTAGTGAGTGATAAATGAGCAGTAAGGTAGAGACAGGACAGTGAGGAGCAGGTGGGGGTAGGGCACTAACTAGTGAGTGATAAATGAGCAGTAAGGTAGAGACAGGACAGTGAGGAGCAGGTGGGGGTAGGGCACTAACTAGTGAGTGATAAATGAACAGTAAGGTAGAGACAGGACAGTAAGGAGCAGGTGGGGGTAGGGCACTAACTAGTGAGTGATAAATGAGCAGTAAGGTAGAGACAGGACAGTAAGGAGCACGTGGGGGTAGGGCACTAAATAGTGAGTGATAAATGAGCAGTAAGGTAGAGACAGGACAGTGAGGAGCAGGTGGGGGTAGGGCACTAACTAGTGAGTCATAAATGAGCAGTAAGGTAGAGACAGGACAGTGAGGAGCAGGTGGGGGTAGGGCACTAACTAGTGAGTGATAAATGAGCAGTAAGGTAGAGACAGGACAGTAAGGAGCAGGTGGGGGTAGGGCACTAACTAGTGAGTGATAAATGAGCAGTAAGGTAGAGACAGGACAGTGAGGACCAGGTGGGGGTAGGGCACTAACTAGTGAGTGATAAATGAGCAGTAAGGTAGAGACAGGACAGTAAGGAGCAGGTGGGGGTAGGGCACTAACTAGTGAGTGATAAATGAGCAGTAAGGTAGAGACAGGACAGTAAGGAGCAGGTGGGGGTAGGGCACTAACTAGTGAGTGATAAATGAACAGTAAGGTAGAGACAGGACAGTAAGGAGCAGGTGGCGGTAGGGCACTAACTAGTGAGTGATAAATGAGCAGTAAGGTAGAGACAGGACAGTAAGGAGCAGGTGGGAGTAGGGCACTAACTAGTGAGTGATAAATGAGCAGTAAGGTAGAGACAGGACAGTAAGGAGCAGGTGGGGGTAGGGCACTAACTAGTGAGTGATAAATGAGCAGTAAGGTAGAGACAGGACAGTAAGGAGCAGGTGGGGGTAGGGCACTAACTAGTGAGTGATAAATGAGCAGTAAGGAGCAGGTGGGGGTAGGGCACTAACTAGTGAGTGATAAATGAGCAGTAAGGTAGAGACAGGACAGTAAGGAGCAGGTGGGGGTAGGGCACTAACTAGTGAGTGATAAATGAGCAGTAAGGAGCAGGTGGGGGTAGGGCACTAACTAGTAAGTGATAAATGAGCAGTAAGGAGCAGGTGGGGGTAGGGCACTAACTAGTGAGTGATAAATGAGCAGTAAGGTAGAGACAGGACATTGAGGAGCAGGTGGGGGTAGGGCACTAACTAGTGAGTGATAAATGAGCAGTAAGGTAGAGACAGGACAGTAAGGAGCAGGTGGGGGTAGGGCACTAACTAGTGAGTGATAAATGAGCAGTAAGGTAGAGACAGGACAGTGAGGAGCAGGACCTTCTACATGCCTACAGGTAGAAGGTGCAGACATTGGGGATCAAACCCAGTATACCTTTCGGTTAGGAATTAAACACGATTACCACTACATCACACACACACACACACACACACACACACACACACACACACACACACACACACACACACACACACACACACACACACACACACACACACACACACACACACACACACACACACACACACACACACACACACACACACACACACACACACACACACACACACACACACACACAGTAAAGGGAATTGAACCAGCAGCAGAGGCTGACCTTTGTGTGGAAGCTGGCATTAAGCGCCTTGTCTGAGAGGCTGGACTCAGACAGACCCACTTTCTCCAGGACATTCATCTTCTCCTGGATCATGGGCCTGCATGGAGCACAACACCTGCATCAAACCGTCATGGATGGAGAGCCCTGCCCCCCCACTACAAGGTGACCTCCTACCACAGGTGATCGTCTGCGGTGCCCTTGGCCACGAGGTAGTGGATGTCCACGTTGCTGGTCTGCCCGATGCGGTGCACCCTGTCCTCGGCCTGGATCAGCACCTGAAACGCACAGACTATATCAACAACTCATTGACTTATGAAATCCAGTGTTCACACCACCATGAAGGATCAACTGTTTACAGGAGCTGAACAATTTATTGAATTTAAGATGAGCGTTTCAACTCATTGCAGAAATAGCAGAATTCCCTTGCAGTGGATTTATGTTTCTAGATCCATGTCATTAAAGGAGCAGGGAGGCCTCCAGGGATCCTGAGGATGTTGGGAGTCAAACCGCCCTAACCACTCAAGAGCGCTGACTCCTCCTACTGTACCCCTGTGGGACGCTGACTCCTCCTACTGTACCCCTGTAGGGCGCTGACTCCTCCTACTGTACCCCTGTAGGGTGCCGATTCCTCCTACTGTACCCCTGTGGGGCGCTGACTCCTCCTACTGTACCCCTGTGGGGCGCTGACTCCTCCTACTGTACCCCTGTAGGGCACCGACGCCTACTGTACCCCTGTGGGGCGCTGACTCCTCCTACTGTACCCCTGTAGGGCGCCGACTCCTCCTACTGTACCCCTGTAGGGCGCTGACTCCTCCTATTGTACCCCTGTGGGGCGCTGACTCCTACTGTACCCCTGTGGGGCGCTGACTCCTCCTACTGTACCCCTGTAGGGCACTGACTCCTCCTACTGTACCCCTGTGGGGCGCTGACTCCTCCTACTGTACCCCTGTGGGGCGCTGACTCCTCCTACCCCTGGGTTCCAGAAGAGCTCAGCGAACACCACCAGGCTGGCGGCGTGCAGGGTGATCCCCATGTTGGCGGCGGTGATGGAGAGCACCGCCACGCAGCTGCCGGCGCCGTGCTGGAAGCCCTCACACAGCTGCTGGCGCTCGGCGGACGGCGTGCTGCCGTCGATGCGGATGTACCTCACGCCCTGGGGAGGGGCCAGGACACAGCGTTAGGGTCAGCCTGAAAACGTCCAGAGGAACACGGCCCCTCCGGAGAGCCTTTCGTATGGTTACGGATAAAAAACTAAATGTATTTTAATCTTGTTTGTTTTTACAAAGAAATGTATAAACGCCAATATATCTATTATGGCTCCAACAGTATTAGTGACGATAACGAGGATTGCCGTTAGTAGACGCAATCTATACAGATGGTTTGGAGTGGAATCCTCTTTTTCGGTGTGCTGGGATCTTAATAAACACTCGCAGTGGAAATGCATCCTAACTGTTGAGAGCGTAAAATATGTGAAACTGCATGATAAAGCCGCAGGGACTCAAAGTGCAATACGTGGGTGTTAACGGGTGTGGGTGCATAACGGGCAAATTAAAGCTTCTGAGCCTCGAAGGACATTACTACCTTCCCCTTAGGCAGTGAAGCTTCTTTCATGGTTCACTGCAGACGGAGATCTACAGGCAGAGAGCTGTACTAGGCTCAGGTACACAGGTGTACTTCCATTCCCCAATAATGATTCAAATGTATTTGTGAGAATAAAAAGGGGGAATGGAATTATTAAAATGTATACATTTTATTCATATTTCGGTATATTGCTATATTGAAAACTTTAAGCATGACTTTGACACCAATGCATTGTGGGTAGGGTAGCAGAACTGGTGAATACAAAAGTTTTTTTGTCTTTGAACCTAATAATATTGATTATAAATCATGAAAAACTTGAAATGATTTAGAAAGAAAAGTGGTTGAATATTAAGCATTAACACAACGGTTATACATATCCATTCAACGCTTGTACGGGTGCAGAACAAAATACATAAAAATATCAAGACTAATCTTGAGATCAATGAGCTGTCAAAGACCTTCTTAACCAAGTAGGTCTACAAAACACTGGCCAACCAGGAGCCTGACGCAACCATGGAGACAGGACAAACAGTTAGTGACCTTCTTTCCCAGCTCCTCCGTGATGCTGTCCAGGACCATCTTATGGTGGGCAAAAACCAGGAACTTTTCCCTTCCACACTCCAGCATGTCCATGATGTACTCCCTGGAAGAGAGCCAGAACATCACTGCACAACCACCCACAGCTCACATGGAACACACATCTCTTCAGCCATTATGTACGAGACAGTGGACACTGGGAGCTGCCCAGTGCAACCACAGCCTCCTACTGCTGGATACTGGAGCTGTCCAGTACAACCACAGACTCCTACTGCTGGATACTGGAGCTGCCCAGTACAACCACAGCCTCCTACTGGTGGAGCTGGCCAGTACAACCACAGCCTCCTACTGGTAGATAGTGGAGCTGCCCAGTACAACCACAGCCTCCTACTGGTGGATACTGGAGCTGCCCAGTACAACCACAGCCTCCTACTGGTAGATACTGGAGCTGCCCAGTACAACCACAACCTCCTACTGGTGGATACTGGAGCTGCCCAGTACAACCACAGCCTCCTACTGGTGGATACTGGAGCTGCCCAGTACAACCACAGCCTCCTACTGGTGGATACTGGAGCTGCCCAGTACAACCACAGCCTCCTACTGGTGGATACTGGAGCTGCCCAGTACAACCACAGCCTCCTACTGGTGGATACTGGAGCTGCCCAGTACAACCACAGCCTCCTACTGGTGGATACTGGAGCAGCCCAGTACAACCACAGCCTCCTACTGGTGGATACTGGAGCTGCCCAGTACAACCACAGCCTCCTACTGGTGGATACTGGAGCTGCCCAGTACAACCACAGCCTCCTACTGGTGGATACTGGAGCTGCCCAGTACAACCACAGCCTCCTACTGGTGGATACTGGAGCTGCCCAGTACAACCACAGCCTCCTACTGGTGGATACTGGAGCTGCCCAGTACAACCACAGCCTCCTACTGGTGGATACTGGAGCTGCCCAGTACAACCACAGCCTCCTACTGGTGGATACTGGAGCTGCCCAGTACAACCACAGCCTCCTACTGGTGGATACTGGAGCTGCCCAGTACAACCACAGCCTCCTACTGGTGGATACTGGAGCTGCCCAGTACAACCACAGCCTCCTACTGGTGGATACTGGAGCTGCCCAGTACAACCACAGCCTCCTACTGGTGGATACTGGAGCTGCCCAGTACAACCACAACCTCCTACTGGTGGATACTGGAGCTGCCCAGTACAACCACAGCCTCCTACTGGTGGATACTGGAGCTGCCCAGTACAACCACAGCCTCCTACCACTACGTGGTTTCCATTGAGACGCGGATGGGAGTGCCTCTACAATGCAGTGATTTCCCACCAATGGGGCGGTACGTACGTGATGGCTTGAATCTTGGCGTCGGCCGTGTGGTTGTAGAAGACGAGCAGGGCTTCCTTCTCCTTCGTCTTCTACAGAGGAGGACAGATAAGGGGTCCCGTGAGATAAGAACTGGCAGAGGATTCTGTCTGATGATCTGATAAGATGGCCATTACCGCTCAGAGCACCGCAATAAAGCATGGCCCAAGGTCATGGGACACGAAGCTAAGACTATTTCTTTTTATTGTAATGTGTTTCTTTTTCCATCGTCGGGAGGACTTGAAAGCGGCCATTTAAATGTGTGAATAGCCACTTTCGATGGAGTGGCAAAATAGGAGAGTGGTTTTGAAAGCGGTCATAATCACACTTTAATATGTGCATGGGAGAGGGGCATCGTTAGGCTTACATTAGTGCAGAGTACTAGTCCCATTTCTTTCACTTTATATCTGGCGACAAATACAACATGTCCATGTGCAAGCGGCCATTTGTATTCTATCTGGCTTTATACCCCGTGCCCAGTTTTATGGATTGAATCGATCTGACAATCGGTGACAATTTTGTGTACGTATTCAAGTTGTCCTTTGACCCAAGAGTGACAGGGGAAGCTCATAACGTGAACGACAGGTCTGGTCTGTTAAGCTCCGAGTGCACTAGAAGAAGACCTTTCCACTGGTTACACTGGTGCTCAGGCAGTACACGAGGCGGACCCAGGAGGGCAATGACTGCTGCTACACTGTGTTCACATCCCTGAGACACCGGGACAAATAGGGTCCATTACAACTAGTTCAGCAGTTCTTCACCTCAGACCTCTGACCAAATTGCAGCTTCATTGTTGACGGCTGAATAATCAAACAGATTATTACTATGGTAAATAAACCAAATGTCTCCTGTTTATTACATTTCCTTTCCATGACTTCCCCCGCAGGAAACAAAAGGAATAACGTGAGACTGAGACTTGCGTTGGACTGCTGCTTGGCCAGCTCCCTCGCCGCCGCCCCCAGCGCCGCCTTGGTGCGCGTGCTGACCCCGTCGATGGTCACCGTCACCACCTTCCGCTGCTTGGCGGGCAGCTGAGACAGCACCTCCGTCTTGAGGCGGCGGAGCATCAGGCTTTCCTCCAGCAGCAGCCTCAGCTCGCCCAGGTGGGAGGAGCCAGAGTAGTCCCAGCCCCAGGTCAGCTAGAGGGACAGAGACACAGAGTAGTCCCAGCTCCAGGTCAGCTAGAGAGACAGAGTAGTCCCAGCCCCAGGTCAGCTAGAGGGACAGAGACACAGAGTAGTCCCAGCCCCAGGTCAGCTAGAGAGACAGAGTAGTCCCAGCCCCAGGTCAGCTAGAGAGAGACAGAGTAGTCCCAGCCCCAGGTCAGCTAGAGAGAGAGAGACAGAGTAGTCCCAGCCCCAGGTCAGCTAGAGGGACAGAGACACAGAGTAGTCCCAGCCCCAGGTCAGCTAGAGAGAGAGAGAGAGAGAGAGACAGAGTAGTCCCAGCCCCAGGTCAGCTAGAGAGAGAGAGACAGAGTAGTCCCAGCCCCAGGTCAGCTAGAGAGAGACAGAGTAGTCCCAGCCCCAGGTCAGCTAGAGAGAGAGAGACAGAGTAGTCCCAGCCCCAGGTCAGCTAGAGAGACAGAGAGACAGAGTAGTCCCAGCCCCAGGTCAGCTAGAGAGAGAGAGAGACAGAGTAGTCCCAGGTCAGCTTGAGAGAGAGAGACAGAGTAGTCCCAGGTCAGCTAGAGGGACAGAGAGACAGAGTAGTCCCAGCCCCAGGTCAGCTAGAGAGAGGAACAGAGTAGTCCCAGCCCCAGGTCAGCTAGAGAGAGACAGAGTAGTCCCAGCCCCAGGTCAGCTAGAGAGACAGAGAGACAGAGTAGTCCCAGCCCCAGGTCAGCTAGAGAGAGAGAGACAGAGTAGTCCCAGCCCCAGGTCAGCTAGAGAGAGACAGAGTAGTCCCAGCCCCAGGTCAGCTAGAGAGAGAGAGAGAGAGAGACAGAGTAGTCCCAGCCCCAGGTCAGCTAGAGAGACAGAGTAGTCCCAGCCCCAGGTCAGCTAGAGAGAGACAGAGTAGTCCCAGCCCCAGGTCAGCTAGAGAGACAGAGAGACAGAGTAGTCCCAGCCCCAGGTCAGCTAGAGAGAGAGAGACAGAGTAGTCCCAGCCCCAGGTCAGCTAGAGAGAGACAGAGTAGTCCCAGCCCCAGGTCAGCTAGAGAGAGACAGAGTAGTCCCAGCCCCAGGTCAGCTAGAGAGAGAGAGAGTAGTCCCAGCCCCAGGTCAGCTAGAGAGAGAGGGACAGAGTAGTCCCAGCCCCAGGTCAGCTAGAGAGAGACAGAGTAGTCCCAGCCCCAGGTCAGCTAGAGAGAGAGAGAGAGAGACAGAGTAGTCCCAGCCCCAGGTCAGCTAGAGAGACAGAGTAGTCCCAGCCCCAGGTCAGCTAGAGAGAGACAGAGTAGTCCCAGCCCCAGGTCAGCTAGAGAGAGACAGAGTAGTCCCAGCCCCAGGTCAGCTAGAGAGAGACAGAGTAGTCCCAGCCCCAGGTCAGCTAGAGGGACAGAGACACAGAGTAGTCCCAGCTCCAGGTCAGCTAGAGAGACAGAGTAGTCCCAGCCCCAGGTCAGCTAGAGAGAGACAGAGTAGTGCCAGCCCCAGGTCAGCTAGAGAGAGAGACAGAGTAGTCCCAGCCCCAGGTCAGCTAGAGAGAGACAGAGTAGTCCCAGCCCCAGGTCAGCTAGAGAGAGAGAGACACAGTAGTCCCAGCCCCAGGTCAGCTAGGTCCCTTTAGTATGAAGCATTCACTTGCATTGAGCCTTGCTAACGACCCCAATAACCCATCTGCTCGTCTCTTTTGTGAATGAAATGTGTGTATTTGAGATATATATAGATAGATATACCTATCTATCTATCTATCTATCTATCTATCTATCTATCTATCTATAGATATAGCTAGATATGTATAGAGAGATAGATATATAGAGATATATAGGTAGAGATATAGAGCTAGAGATGTATAGCGGAAGATAGATATAGATGGAGATATATAGAGATAGACAGATGTATAGAGAAAGATAGAGATAGAGATAGATATATTTAATCAAAATAATAATATAAATATATTTCACAGCAACTGTAAATTAACATTAAATTACAATAGGAAAGAAAAGGTACTACATACAGGGTACTTTTGACCTTGTCGTTTACAATGAAAAGCCAATGTATGCAGCAGTCACATGTACTGGGAGCACGTCCTCCCAAACTGCAATGAATGAATGCAACAATGCATATTCCCTGAGTGACCGTTATGAGCCTGACAGCAGTTACGCGTAGGTACCCTATACCCCAAAGCCCTTCGGAGGAGCTCTAAAGCAGAGTGGTGTACGCGCCAGAGACACAGAGAAGGCAGATAATGCCTCCGCTGACGTCCTGTGTGTGCTCAGACGCTCCCCTCAAAGCCCGTTCAGTTACAGCCCTTAATGCCAGCCGGGCTGCGGCCGATGACGTGGAGATCGCTTTGAATCCGGCTCTGTGGAAACCAAGTGAAAAAAGCCTGAAGCGTTACCTGCTTGGCGTCGCAGTATCGCACGCCGAACTCGTGGAAGCGAGGGAAGAGGGCGGGCCGCACAGCCAGCACCTGGGTGTAGAGCTCAGAGGGTCTGGACATGGCCGGGGTTCCCGACAGCAGGATCACCCTCCTGGCCGCCTGGAGGGAGCGGACGTGGGGGTCAGGGGTCAGGGGTGTGATCGGGGTCGGGTGTAGCAGGTCTGGTCTCAAGCCTGAGAGCGAGGGACCTCAGGCTGAGGGAATGGGTTTCACCTCTTGGCTAGGTCAACAACAATCGTTACGTTTGATGTTGACATAGAGTACACTGCTTCTGAGCAGAAGATTAACCTCAACTTATAAAGGATTGTGTGCATATACAAGGCTGCATACGCACGAGGACTTCTGATCAGAATCAGAGGTGCTTTTATTACATCTTAACGTACAAGTACGCAAGAGTAAAATCCTTAGGCTTGGATCCTCAACAGTCACAGAGCAGCATCAATACAAGATCAATAACAAAGTAAGTAATGATAAATAATAATAAGTAGCAACATCAATACAACAATGTGTTCAAGTGGTAGTGCTACCAGCCACGGTGGTAGTGTAAAGAATAAATAAATAAAATAGAATAAAATAAAATGCTGTGCAAAATACAGAATATAATGCAGATAATCAAACATCTAAACGTGTATAATGTGTGTGTGTGGGTTAGAAGCCACGCCAACAGAACTGTGGTGGGGCCAGGAACTGCTAGCATGACCACGTCCCCTCTACTTGCATCAGTCTAGCAGGGCCTGTTGTGTGGGCCTGCATCCTCCAGCTACTTTAAGGTATGCAATTTTGTCATTGAAATGTCATTGAAATGCATGGATCACCTCGGCTTCGTTCTCTTTAACGACATCAAAGTGCCCCAAAGGAGAGAAACATTGTGATGTGGCCCGCTGAGACGATAACAACCACACTGCACTTGTTTTCAAAAGAGATTCAGCAGCTTCATGTGGAGAAAATCTTAATTTGATTCACAGCGGGGCCTCCCTGTTGCGGGGGAAGCATCCATCAAAACAGGTGAGAAGCGAGAGGAATACCTTGAGAAGAGGCAGGGCTGCTTTACAGCGGGCCGTCTTCATGTTCTTCAGGAAGTGGGACTCATCCTGCAGGGCACCGGCGGAAGTTAGCAGCAAGGCAACACAATCAAATAATCATGCTAGCACTAGCATGAGCTACTGCATGAGCAGCTTTTTACTTCTGAGCCACAATTTGATCTAAAGCGACTTGCAGTGAATTCAGAGAAATGTCATTAAGGAGTAGGTGTGTGTAGGGGGGGGGGTCCTTCATCAAGGCCCCTTACTGTAGGCTGCAGGCAGTGGGGATGTGACCCGGGACCCTAAAGACCAAAGGAAGCCCTGGGGCCCACTGACCATGATGAGCACGTGAAAGGGGTTGGCGGGCTGCTGCTGCTTGTCCATCCTGCTGAGGAGGTCGTAGCTGACGATGTTGACCAGGCCCCGGCGCAGCTCGTCCCTGGCCTTCACCACCACGTTGATGCTGTCCGCCTCCACCGAGGGGAGCCAGCGCCTGAAGGCCTGCAGGGACAGACAGAGAGACAGACAGCAGAGGGCTTCAGAGGGCGGTGCCACCTTTGGGGCCGACTTGGCGTTTGCCAAGTCGACGGAGGCAGGGGAGATGGACGGGAGGGCGAGACACACCGTTCCCGTCTTCCCCAGAGTGAGGATCTCACTCGTCTCTCTTTGTGAACAGTGAATCTGAATGCATAACAGGGAATCTTGATTGTTTTAGAGCTACATTTCGAGGTTTTGTTTCACAATTTACTCAAACTATGCTCAAACTGCGCATGCTCCGATGTCAGTGGGTAGGTGCACAGGGACGAAAGATAAACTCACTCACCGGCTACGGGGAAGTGACAAATAACGAGTATTCCTTTCAATAAAAACAACAACCCTTTTCCACATTGCGGTGGAAGTTCTGCCTAGCTGAATTAGTCACTTAACCTCCAAATACAATGAGAGTAACGGGTAATAAACGGGATTTGAAATGGGTTGATAATGTTTAAGAGAAAACCAGATGCCAGAGTATATTCTGCCTACCATCCATAAAGAAGCACTGGTATTCAGTTTAAACAATGTTCATCTGTAGACCTTGTCCAAAATGTCATTATTAAAAGCCGTTTTGTGTAGTTTGGTTGGTTTGTTAGGAATGTTCCTGACTATTTGTTCTTCCTTATCTTCTAACATCTTGCAGTAAACCGGACACCCCGAGAGGGGGATCTTAATCCATCCACTTTATTGTGCCGGAGCATTTGAATCAGGATTTAATAAGCATTGCTTTCAAATGATTCCTGGCTTACCAAAGGATTAACACAAGAAAAGCAGACAAATAATCTTTTTGAAAATCGTTTCTACAATTTTTCAGTCACCCCCCCCATTACCCCTGAAACCAGCGCTCCTTGGCTCTCCCTAACCCCCGTCAATCTGAGGTCACCTCAGTTTGAGCTTCACTGCCTGCCCGCTTTGAGGCGCATCCCCGGCTGGCCGCCTTGAGGGGGGGACCCCCGGCTGGCCGCCTTGAGGGGGGGACCCCCGGCTGGCCGCCTTGAGGGGGGGACCCCCGGCTGGCCGCCTTGAGGGGGGGACCCCCGGCTGGCCGCCTTGAGGGGGGGACCCCCGGCTGGCCGCCTTGAGGGGGGACCCCCGGCTGGCCGCCTTGAGGGGGGGACCCCCGGCTGGCCGCCTTGAGGGGGGGACCCCCGGCTGGCCGCCTTGAGGGGGTCCTGAGGCGCATCCCCGGCGTCGATAACGGCACGTCCTCCTCACAGCGACGCACTGTGACAAGTCTCTTCCTCCGCCGTTTCCAGGCCTCTGATTAGTGTAATGGGTTTGATGCAGAGGAAGAGCGAGGGGGGGGGGGGGGGGGGGGGCTGGCAGGAAAAACCATTTAAAGCCCTGACAGAATGCACGTCTTATCAGCTGACAGCAGACGGATGAGGGCTAGCTTGAAACGCAGTGCAGGCTGGGGATGTGGGGGGGGGGGGGGGGGGGGGGAATGACAGAGAGCGAGGAGGCATGAAGCACTGGTGTGGAATGGGTGTGAGGATAAACGAGGACCGAGACCCCGAGCTACTGATGGTTTGATGACGTCAACAACAACACCTCAAGGCATCTGTATGCAGGTGGTGATCAAAGTAGCGCCAGTGAACGGGTGAACTAACAGCATCCATTTTTTATAAATGTCAGCCGTCTCCCGCCAGGGGAATGAGTCATTGTTGTGATTGTCCACTGCACCCTCAACACAAAGTAAGAGATGCATTAAAGTCAATATCTCCCCCCTCAGAAGAGGGGGTGGGGGCACTACCATTCCTTGAAATACAGAGCTGCTCTGAACAGGAAACCAGTGATAAAATGGTTGGGGAATAGACGTGCATCTGCACAGGGTAGCTGAATATAACAGGTGATGCATGGTGTGCACTAGCAACATCTACACCAAGGACATATTACACCGATCTAAAGACAGACCAAATACAAGGAGAGGGACAGCGCATAATGGGTACATCCTACATTTTTAAAGCTAAATATTTGTACACCTAAAACCCCAGCTAACTTCCACCCGTGACTTGAAGCTAACTAGCTTAATAAGTGCCGTCTCGGCATCTAGTGTGAACGGTCAACATGTTATCAAATACATGCAAGTCCATCTATCAATACACAAACTTTAGCATTTGTTCTTCCCTGGAAACGGAAATGGTCAATTGTGCGGGATTATTTATTAACGTCACATTCAAAGTACAATGAGGAGACAGGGGAGAGACATACACTGTCTGTGTTCCCTGCATCCCTCAACCTTAAACCAACATTAAATGACTACAGATACCTCGTACACCCAAAGAATACTTTGCTGTGATAGCTAAATGACTCTCACTGGAATGAACAGTCGCCCAGCATCGACTGCCAAGGAGGAACGGTCTGCACTCGCCTGACATGACTGCTACCAGTTGCAATCAACAGCCAGGACATGAAAACAATTACTAATATCTTGGACCTTTTCCATAGAAACGCCTCATGCAATGTGATGTATTGACATAGAAAGTGAAGACGTGAGCTCTAACGGATCATTTGTTCAACGTGAAAGGGGACTGAAGCGATTGCAGAGCAGCAGGGTGTGCAGGGCGAGGTGAACCCCCCCCCCCCCCCCCCCCACGAGCGAGGGACCAGACAGTACTCTGAGCGAGGGACCAGACAGTACTCTGAGCGAGGGACCAGACAGTACTCTGAGCGAGGGACCAGACAGTACTCTGAGCGAGGGACCAGACAGTACTCTGAGCGAGGGACCAGACAGTACTCTGAGCGAGGGACCAGACAGTACACTGAGCGAGGGACCAGACAGTACTCTGAGCGAGGGACCAGACAGTACTCTGAGCGAGGGACCAGACAGTACTCTGAGCGAGGGACCAGACAGTACTCTGAGCGAGGGACCAGACAGTACTCTGAGCGAGGGACCAGACAGTACTCTGAGCGAGGGACCAGACAGTACTCTGAGCGAGGGACCAGACAGTACTCTGAGCGAGGGACCAGACAGTACTCTGAGCGAGGGACCAGACAGTACTCTGAGCGAGGGACCAGACAGTACTCTGAGCGAGGGACCAGACAGTACTCTGAGCGAGGGACCAGACAGTACTCTGAGCGAGGGACCAGACAGTACTCTGAGCGAGGGACCAGACAGTACTCTGAGCGAGGGACCAGACAGTACTCTGAGCGAGGGACCAGACAGTACTCTGAGCGAGGGACCAGACAGTACTCTGAGCGAGGGACCAGACAGTACTCTGAGCGAGGGACCAGACAGTACTCTGAGCGAGGGACCAGACAGTACTCTGAGCGAGGGACCAGACAGTACTCTGAGCGAGGGATGCCAATCAAGTTAACTCACATTAGCGCCACGCCCATCCTGAGAAACATCTGGAGGAGCAAATGTGGCTTGGCAGCATTACATCAGTCAATTCAACAAAACGTCACGGAAACCTCGCTTTATGCTTAATAGCAATCTCATCCTCGAATATATAGACACATTTTATGTTGTTTTATGTTTATGTTATTGATGCCTACCTCTGCCCAGGTGAGCCACCCATTGGCCAGCCCTGATGCCTACCTCTGCCCAGGTGAGCCACCCATTGGCCAGCCCTGATGCCTACCTCTGCCCAGGTGAGCCTCCCATTGGCCAGCCCTGATGCCTACCTCTGCCCAGGTGAGCCTCCCATTGGCCAGCCCTGATGCCTACCTCTGCCCAGGTGAGCCTCCCATTGCCCAGCCCTGATGCCTACCTCTGCCCAGGTGAGCCTCCCATTGGCCAGCCCTGATGCCTACCTCTGCCCAGGTGAGCCTCCCATTGCCCAGCCCTGATGCCTACCTCTGCCCAGGTGAGCCTCCCATTGGCCAGCCCTGATGCCTACCTCTGCCCAGGTGAGCCTCCCATTGCCCAGCCCTGATGCCTACCTCTGCCCAGGTGAGCCTCCCATTGGCCAGCCCTGATGCCTACCTCTGCCCAGGTGAGCCTCCCATTGGCCAGCCATGATGCTTACCTCTGCCCAGGTGAACCGGACGGAGGAGGGGGCCACCACCAGCAGGGGCCACTCCTTCCTGTAGTAGGCCGCTATGCAGATGGCCTGCACCGTCTTGCCCAGCCCCATGTCGTCCGCCAGCAGCAGGCGGCCCTCCTTGAAGACTGCAAAACTACAGAAAACCACTTCTGAAAACTACAGCCGGGCACTGTGCACATCAAACCCAAAGCAACAGAGTCTAACTGGACCAACTTATGTAAAGACATTCATAAACACAGTTAACTATTTAAGTTACTGATGCCGAATTTGGTTGCATCGTGTGACCAATTAAAGGTGCAGCATGTAAGATTAGAGAGTTGTAAAGAGAGACCAGAATTGAAAATAAACAACTCCAAAAAGGTGCCCTCCTTGTGTTTGCCCGCCTGGAGACGTGTTGCATTCACCTGTGATTGACAGGCAAGATGGATTTCACGAGGGGGATTCAGGGAAGAGATGCCATGATTGGTCCGAAATGAGGCAGGAGCCTCCTAAAATCTAAACTGGCTCATACAGTGGCAGGCACGCAGTCAACCGGAGCCAAGAATGGCTAAGCCATTTCAAACTAATTACCCTGTAATTAACCAAGTAAGGCTCCTGAGTCGTACCTACAGCACCTTTAGCTGTCCTTAACCTTTGGAGGGTCCACCTACTTGACTCCGTCCCGCTGGAAGGGCATGAGGCTGCGTGTCAGCGAGGGGTCGATGGCCGAGAGGTCTGCCTCGGGGACGTCGACTGGCCTGGCCGGAGTCCCGTCGAACCTGGCGCAGAACGCCTGGACCACCGCCCGGGGCAGAGGCTCCACCTCCACGGCTGCCATGCCCCCGAGCCGCTCCACTGGCCACGCAAGAAGGGGAGGTTAAGACGGCCAGCGCGTCGGGCGACATGGGAGGACTGAGCCGATGAACTGGCCTGGGTTCATCTGTGCACGTCAGTATTTACCCAGCGTGCACTAAAACAAACACCTACTAACCCCGGCAGCCATGAGCGCCTGTTTGTGACGCCCGGGCCGAGGCGACTAAGCGTGCAGTTGATCAAACAGCCTGCAGGTGGCTCGTGGTGGTGGATGCAAAAGGACCAGTCCCCATTCTATGTCAATGGGACAGTTGTGATTGTTCTCGTAATGCAACGAGAGTTAAAATGTTCTTTGTCGGGTTAGAATCCCAAGGGACTACTTCATCTACATCCATGTTTGTTACAGTTTACGCTACTAACCGTATCTTTCTGATTTCCATAGCTACTCTACACTCTGTCCAGTGTGCAGCACGTGGATTTACTACATTTTCCATGTAACCTTTGCTTGTCCTGACCCTCACTTACAAGCCGCTCTGGATGAGTGTGCAGGTAAACGTATCATGCGGGGGGTGTAGCTTACTGAGTCCTCTGTAGTCCTCCAGGGCAAAACTCCACTTTCTTGTTTTCATGTCTGAAGGTGGGCATAGACAAAGCACGTTATTAAAAACAAACTCAACTGCTTGGCGTTCAGCTGGAGGACAACGCATGCTCCTCAAATGGCGCGTGGGTGTGAGACAACACGCAGCCCTACCGTAACATTTGGACGGGATCTGCTTGAACGCGGCGATGACGTCGACGTGGTAACCGACGTCGACCTCGAACTTGTCAGGAGACACCAGGATGCATTGTCCCTGGACCACGGCCCCAGGCCTCTGCCAGCCGCTGCACAGCTTCAGCAGGGCCCTCAGAGCCGCGGCATCGCCAGGGGCCCGGCTGGGGGCCGCCGTCACGTCCAGGGCCTCCATGCCCTCCAGGGGCCTCAGGAACACGGAGCGAATGGCACCCACTTCCTCCACTGACACACACACACACACACACACACACACACACACACACACACACACACACACACACACACACACACACACACACACACACACACACACACACACACACACACACACACACACACACACACACACACACAATAACCATGTGTATTGCAGTTTCGAGTTCCATGTGCAAATTTATATTCTAATTTCATTTCTGATCGCACCAATAAATCAGTTCAACCAATCACAATCAGGTCTTTTTGTCACAGTCACCATGGTTACTGTTGGAAGGAAATGGTGGTGGCAAGAGCCTTTTTACGTTCGTCAACACACTTACTGGATCCTTGGTGGTAAACTACATTCATAGACCTATAATTATGGCTGTTATGTACGGTTCAATAATCTCTATAGCAGTCTGCGCTACAAGCCAATGTTCACCTGCACTGCTGAGCGTGAATACAGGTTGCTTTTGATAACATGACGTGTGCAGTTGTATCGCAACAGTTTCGTTTTGGACACCAACTTCCTCCGAAAGAGCCTGCTTTTAGTAATCAAACGGGGAAACATGGATGTATTAAAGAATGCACACCCACTACACTTGGATTCAAAAGTTTAACTCCATTGTAATTGAAACCTCTACATACATAGGATCTCTTTATTTTTTACTGCCGTGATTCTTATTGGAAAATGCCTCATACTCGCGTCGTAACTGAGGTAAAACACTTGAGCCGATTATGTTTGTCCAAATGAACTCGTTTTCTGCTGTATTTTCCTGATATTTATTTATCACACGCTGATGTAAACTCTTCACAATAGTCTTTTAGTTTTCGACAAATGTCGTTATTCATGAGCTCCGACATCATCTGTGACACCACGTCACATGATATATTCCTATACTGTAATGAACACCAGGGTAGCCTTATTGGACCTTTATTTACCAAACTCCTCAAGGAGCCCCTCCCCCTATATCTTCCCCACATCCACACAATAAGTATTCTCACACTCTTCTATTAAACCTTCATTACCTTTATAATTAGGCTCACTTTGGCCCGCCCTCGGAGATGGTCCATCTCGGGCGCGTTTAAACTGGTAGTGGAAACACAAATCAGCACGGCACGGCCAAAAGTGCTAATGGCAAAACGCCACTAGATGCCCTCAAAGGTCGAGGAGTAGAGGGGCTCTGACTATAATTGATTTAGAAATAACGACGACGACAACTTCATGTTTTTCAGAAGTTGGAGGGGGGGGGGGGGGGACAGCTTCATGTTTTTCAGAAGTTGGAGGGGACTCATGGACTACACATTAATAGTAGTCATGCCTGGGTGCATATCGTCATAGGAACTGAAAGTGGTCTACATACTCAGCAGGCGGTAGTCCTCTAGACTGAAGTTCCACACTTTGGTAGCAGGGTCTATGGTGAAGAAGAGGGGGGAAAAAAGGCTTTATGACCATTGTTGCACAGATAGTAAGTCAATTAAGTCATTAGGACTAACAGGTCAAATACATCGAAACATGCTCATACGAAAATGGCAAGCACTCACCGTACTGTTTGGACTGAATGGTTTTGAAGAGGGCAATGAGCTCGGCGTGGTAGCCTACTTCTACTCTGAAGCGGTCCTTGGAGTGGGACACACACGTCCCTCTCAGGGAGACGGCGGGCCTTTTGGAAGGGGGCCCCGCCGCACCGTCGAGGGAGGACGACCCCCGGGGACTTGGCTTAGGCTCGGCCACTTGTTTGTAGAGAGCTCCCACCGCACCACTTGCGCTGCTAAGTGACACGCCGGGCTTGTTATCGGCAAGTCGGCCACCGATACTGTGGCCACAGGTTGGAGCGTCCTGAGCAGAGGGCGGGATGAAGGTGCGAGGACGCCCTCCCAGTGAGGCGCACGTGGCGGCGGGTGCGCCCCGGGCGCCCGGCGGTCTGGAGGACGCCTGCTCAGAGTGCTTCAAAACAGAGCTGCTGCTGCTGCTACTACTACCTGCACATGCTTGCGGACCGCCGGCGTTGGCGTTGCCCCGTTTTCTCGCCCTTATCTCCAACGCCTTCTTTCTATTCTCCTCGATCTTCCTCTGTTGCTCCAAAGTCAACGTCGACGACATTGCCCCGGTGTGAGTCTAAGGAGTGTTGAGAAGACCACCGATGCTCGCTAGCTAGCGGTCACAACGCCGTGTCATCCCGGTGTGTAACACAAGGCGTGCTGGCAAAACGTTCCGTTGTGTTTAGAAAGAAGCAGCAAGCATGCCTTAGTAATTATCCCTTAGTAAGTATCCCTTAAGTTAGCAGTCGGAGCTCAAAGCGCTAACGCAGCTAAACAGCTGACAGCTAGCGTGCTATCCTGTGCTATAAAGTTACAACAGGAAATCGGTCCAACTATTAAAAACTGACGTCGACGAAGCCCTGCTATCGTGTTGTCTTTAGCTAACGTATATGACATACGTAAATAAATCGACTATCCTGATCTTAATCTACGAACTAAACACTAACTGTTGACTTGTTTTGAACGCACTGACTTGTTGGCGCGTTTCACCCGCGCAGGAAGTGACGTTTCATAACAACGCTTCACGTGGCGGAGCAACCGGGTGTCCTTGACGTTTAAAACGTCAAACTTGCACATGCGCACTTTAATGTCTGGAAAGCGGCAAATGTGCAATCTGTGCTGGCCAGCTTTGCGCTGTTCTTTCTTTCTTTTTTTAATTGTACTGAAAAAAACAATAACCACAACACATAACAGATCCGTTATAGTGTGTAGTATTTAGTATGACTAAAACTACAACAGCGGCGGATGACCGTAAACCGTTATAAAATAACATAACATTATTCCTGGGTGTTTCACGGCACCGCGGTAACGCGCGGCGCGTGGGAGCTGTCCCAGGAAGCATGGTGCTGAAGTCATTTACGTCATTTACGGTTCTGGTGCACCCCCCCCCCCCCCCCCCCCCCCCCCCCCCCCCCCCCCCCCCCACACACACACACACACACACACACACACACACAAAATACCTTTAGTTATAGGTTTACTACGGGGGGGGGGGGGCTTCGCTCCGCTGAAGTTCAGCGTCTGATGGTAAAATGCTGCGAAGAGGCTCGACAGCGAACGAAGTGCTGGACTCTAAAACGGAGGAACGGAACTGGGAGTCGTATGGAAATCGCTCGGGCTAGCCAGGTACGGCAGGTTTGCTTTCTCAATACCGGTCCTTTTTTATTTATTTATTTATTTACATATAGTCGTGACGTCGAGACGTCGCGCTGATGCCCGGATCTCCGTGAATAATGGTTGACTGGTGGGGTCTGGATCGCCTCCAGATCAGCTGTGTGTGTTTATCACGTCGCCTCGGATGGACGTCTCCGCACGCGGACGCCGAGCCGTCCGGAGAGCGGACGACACCGAAGAGCAGCGCCTAGTCGCTGTAGTCGTCGGGCTGTTCGTTCCCCGCCAGAGCTCGTCGTTTGCGCTCAATGGCTTCAGACACTTGTTTGCTTAGTTGGAACTGCTTTTCCGTCGGGGATTTACTCTCCCGTGGGAAGAAGCGAACGACAGCGTTAACCGTCCAAAAACAATACAATTAAAAAATAAAAAGCGTCGTGAAATCCACCGCACACACTGAAGACCTGCACGTAGAGAACCTGCCTGCTTTCGACTGGGGGGTGTGGGGTGTGTGTGTGTGTGTGTGTGTGGGGGGGGGGGGGGGGGGGGGGGGGGTTGCATGGTGCATGTTGTTTGCGTTCACTGTCATTCTCCGGTGCTACGGTTTCTTAGTCGGACCCAGACCGACGCTGCACGGCCAGGGCATGCTGAAGAGCCGCTGCTGCGTCCTGCTCGGCGACCTGCGGGTGCTCCTGCTCGGGCCACGCGCACCGTCCACGCCGCTGCCGCCCTCCCGTATCCTAACACCCCCAAGCGGAGGACACGCGGCAGAGAACCACGAGACCACCGCCGCCGCTGCCGCCGCCGCGGGGAGCGT
>JACYXH010000500.1:125000-212500 GCA_026745465.1 Lota lota | reverse complement strand
ATTGAAATTCACCCTCACAACCCATGGACCTTCTGTGATGAGGGTGAAACCGTTGGTGGGAAGGCCTACTTGGTAACACAAGTAAAGAATGAGAGAAATTACTGTTACCTTTTCTTCCGCTTATTGAAAATGTGCCCAGCACTCCGGTAGACCAGAGACTAGTTTACACTTTTTACAATTGAGCTCAGCCTTAAATATGTTCAATCTCACAGTGTTTGTTACGTTGAAGTTGTCCACCTTGAATCATCTTCATCACCTTAGCATTGGCAATCGATTTTTGATAACTCTATATTGTATAAATAATTCAAGCAAATGTGCCCATATGATTATACACAATAATAATAATAATAATAAAAAAGACCAAAAGTTCAGACTAGAATCATGTAGTCCCACAGATGGACTTGTGTTTCCACACCGGTGTTCATGTGTAAAAACTCCTCACAGGAGCATTAAACGACAAAGGTTGAGACACTAGCTTGTTTGCAAGATAGATGCCTTGCTAAAGGCCCCAGTCAGTCATAACACCAACATGAATGCTTGATGCAATGGAAAATAATTGTACCATCACCACACAAATACACTACATAACTACAAGAACACGCTTATGACTTAAAAACAAGGTAGCGCATAAAATACTTTTCATCAAATAATACGTCGTAGCAGTACTATGAGTCAACTGTAGTTGTGTTTTGTTGGGAGAGTAGGATTTGTTGGGAGAAGGTTTTCTCCACTTCTCTGTGCTGCTCCAGCCCGATAAGATCAGGTGTGGACTCCTGACCGCTTCATTTGTCTGATGTGTTCTACTGCAAAATGATTGTGCATTGCAGATTGTAGAGTGTGTATCGTAGTACTGTGTGTGTGTATGTGTATGTGCATGTGTGTGTGTGTGTGTGTGTGTGAGCATGTGTGTGTAGGTGTGTATGCACATATGCATTGGTGCATTCCCTACCGCTTGGCTAGTTCCCTCTCTATGTGCGTATAAATCAGAGGCAGAAAATCGATGTTCGCTATCCAAGGAACCCAGCGTTTTATGTTTGCGTGTTTTAACCTACATAAATTACCAATGACTTCTGTGGAGGGTGGGGGGGGGGGGGGATAGGATGCTATAAATTGGGGCGCACGCTTATCGATCAGCTTACGATGATGCTTTGTCTCCAAAGAAAGGCGATGGTAATCAATCTTTGCTGCAGTAAAGTGTTGTAAAGCTTGACCCCGGAGTTATCATGGAACTGCAAGCATCAGCTACAGGTCAGTGAAGTGATGGCAGAAGAGTTTTCATCAGACCTTGTATTACATTAATTTGGCTTTAAACTGATATTCCCTGATCTCAATTTGCTCCGTTAAACCAAAGCCTTTGCCAAGAGCCAAGAACTTTGTTAGCATTAATAGTTTTGGTGGCGTGTTAATGTTGTTGTTAGTACTGACTCTCATCTCGATCCAACAGAACGATAGCTGGCAGTCTGTGAGTGACGGGTGGTGTTGGTGGTGTTGGTGGTGTTGATGGTGTTGATGGTGTTGATGGTGTTGATGATGGTGGTGGTGTTGATGGTGGTGGTGGTGGTGTTGATGGTGTTGGTTGTGTTGATGGTGGCGTTGGTGGTGTTGATGATGGTGTTGGTGGTGTTGGTGGTGTTGATGGTGGTGTTGGTGGTGTTGATGATGGTGTTGGTGGTGTTGATGGTGGTGTTGGTGGTGCTGATGGTGGTGTTGGTGGTGTTGATGGTGGTGTTGGTGGTGCTGATGGTGGTGTTGGTGGTGTTGGTGGTGTTGGTGGTGTTGATGGTGTTGATGATGGTGGTGGTGGTGGGGTTGATGATGGTGTTGTTGGAGGTGTTGGTGGTGTTGGTGGTGTTGATGATGGTGTTGGTGGTGTTGGTGGTGTTGATGATGGTGTTGGTGGTGTTGATGGTGGTGTTGGTGGTGCTGATGGTGGTGTTGGTGGTGGTGGTGTTGATGGTGGTGTTGGTGGTGCTGATGGTGGTGTTGGTGGTGTTGATGGTTTTGGTGGTGTTGATGGTGTTGATGGTGGTGGTGGTGTTGATGGTGGTGGTGTTGGTGGTGGTGTTGATGGTGGTGTTGGTGGTGCTGATGGTGGTGTTGGTGGTGCTGATGGTGTTGGTGGTGTTGATGGTGTTGATGGTGGTGGTGGTGTTGATGGTGGTGGTGTTGGTGGTGCTGATGGTGGTGTTGATGGTGGTGGTGTTGGTGGTGTTGATGGTGGTGGTGTTGGTGGTGGTGTTGATGGTGGTGTTGGTGGTGCTGATGGTGGTGTTGGTGGTGTTGATGGTGTTGGGGGTGTTGATGGTGGTGGTGTTGGTGGTGGTGTTGATGGTGGTGTTGGTGGTGCTGATGGTGGTGTTGATGGTGGTGTTGATGGTGTTGGTGGTGTTGGTGGTGTTGATGGTGTTGATGATGGTGGTGATGGTGGGGTTGATGATGGTGTTGTTGGAGGTGTTGATGGTGTTGGTGGTGGTGCGCTGGTGTTGGTACTGATGCTGACTCCCACCCGGTGCCTGCAGGGGGAGCTGCTGAGCCCGTGCCGGTGCTGTGGCTCGGTGCGCTGCACCCACCACCCCTGCCTCATCAAGTGGATCAGCGAGCGAGGGTCCTGGGCGTGCGAACTCTGCTACTATAAATACCAGGTCATCGCCATCAGCACCAAGAACCCACTCCAGGTGAGGCCTGGGATGGGCTGGGGCATCTGGGGAGGGGCAATAGGCTAACGGTGGAAGTGGGGGAAGATCTAGTCATAGATAGGAACACATCTGATCTTTACTTTATCTTTAAATCGAAATGAATCTTCTGTGAACTGTGAATCATATTTCATTATTGGGACTATGAAATAAGTTAGGTGGTTAATCAATTCAATTCTAAATTTGCATCAAGTTGCATACGATTCTACAAATAATACTGATTATTATAAGACAGTATTTGGCTCGTGGGGCCATCCATATCATATGACCTACCAACTTTTTTAATAAACGAGTCTTTGTTAACTGCAAACGTTCCCACTCCCATGGGGTCTAATATCTCTCTCACACACACACGCATTCACACAGTACACACACACACATGTACACACACAGGCATGCACACACACGCACAGGCATGCACAGGCATGCACACACGCACAGGCATACACACACACAGGCATGCACACACACGCACAGGCATGCACAGGCATGCACACACACACACACACGCACAGGCATGCACACACACACAGGCATGCACGCTCACACACACACACGCACAGGCATGCACAGGCATGCACACACACACACACGCACAGGCATGCACACACACACAGGCATGCACACTCACACACACACACACAGGCATGCACAGGCATGCACACACACACACACACACACACAGGCATCCACACACACACACACACACACACACACACACACACACACAGGCATGCACCCACGCACTGACCCTGTCCTCCCTCCTCCTGCAGTGGCAGGCCATCTCCCTGACGGTGATCGAGAAGGTGCAGATAGCGGCGGCCGTCCTGGGCTCCCTCTTCCTCATGGCGAGCATCTCCTGGCTGGTGTGGTCCTCCTTCAGCCCGTCGGCGCGCTGGCAGAGGCAGGACCTGCTCTTCCAGATCTGCTACGGGATGTACGGCTTCATGGACATCGTGTGCATAGGTGAGGCTGCCGCTGGCCCCGCGCTGGCCCCCGCGCTGGCCCCGCGCTCAGTTCAGTCCCAGAGATGGCGTTGTGCTGCGAGGCGAACGTTAGCTTGACCTAGCCTAGTCAGCGGAGACGAGTGTCAGAGATTCACGGAAAGGAGAGGATGAGATCATTTTAACGTGCACATTCACTCTGTCCCGAGGAGTCAAACGAAGGGGAGCTGGTGATTACAGAATCTGCTTGATTAGGTACTTTCACCCTTCTGTGAGATGAAAGCCCTTCAATTGGTTGATCTGCGTTTGAGATATACTGTGTGTACAAGTGCCGGCTCTCTCGTTTAATGGGAAACAAAATGTTTGCAATCTGAGACTAAATGTGTGGTGGAATATTTGTGTTCGTAATATTTGGGTTTGCAGTGCACCAATCGATTCAATCTCAGGCAGTGCCAGCAGCCCTGGGCGGTTATGTTAAATATGTGTGGAAGGACGGACAGGACGATGAAATTGGCTAAACCCTTTAGTGCAAATGTCACATTTTAAGGGCCGAGTTGTTTATGCAACTAAAATGCATACAAATGTTTACAGCACTAGACTAAACATTAAATTCCTTTTCCCTGCCGACGCCTCCAGGCCACAGATGTGTATTGAAGCCATCAAAATAGTGTGAGTGATACAAAAAATACATAATATAAGACACATAAGATACAACGTATACACAGTGATTCAAACACCGAGGTCCGCAGCTCTCCGCTAGGCATCCATTACGCGCACCTGCACACGAATGGCCCCCACCTATCTTCAGGTGTTCTGGATGAAGGCATGCTGCTGTTGAACTGAACCAGTAAGAAAGAGGTGGCCTGTATTTGTGCCTCCAGGCACGGCTCTACGCAGAATGTGATAATGGCATCTCGCTTCAACATCTCACTTTCTGAACTCAAATAGTAATAAAAGCCCTCCCCTGCCACTGCAGGCAGAGCAGGTTGATGGTGTCGTTTTAACAGCTGGAAGGCCTGTGCCTCATTAACACGTCTCTTCCTGGGACACACAAAGCAGACGTAGGCCTGGGAAGACTTTGTCTTAACAGTCAAAGAGACAAAGAGAGAGAGAGAGACAACCAGCGATGAAGAGGAAAAGGAGAGAGACAGAGAGAGACAGAGACAAAGAGAGAGAGACAACCAGCGATGAAGAGACAAAGAGAGAGAGAGAGACAGAGAGAGAGAGAGACAACCAGCGATGAAGAGGAAAAGAGAGAGAGAGAGAGACAACCAACGATGAAGAGGAAAAGAGAGAGAGAGAGACAACCAACGATGAAGAGGAAAAGAGAGAGAGAGAGACAGAGAGAGAGAGAGACAACCAGCGATGAAGAGGAAAAGAGAGAGAGAGAGACAACCAACGATGAAGAGGAAAAGAGAGAGAGACAGAGAGAGAGAGAGAGACAACCAGCGATGAAGAGGAAAAGAGAGAGAGAGAGACAACCAACGATGAAGAGGAAAAGAGAGAGAGAGACAGAGGGAGAGAGAGAGAGAGAGAGAGAGAGAGAGAGAGAGAGAGAGAGAGAGAGAGAGAGACAACCAGCGATGAAGAGGAAAAGAGAGAGAGAGAGAGAGAGACAGAGAGAGAGAGAGAGAGAGAACCAGCGATGAAGAGGAAAAGAGAGAGAGAGAGAGAGACAGAGAGAGAGAGAGAGAGAGAGAGAGAGAGAGACAACCAGCGATGAAGAGGAAAAGAGAGAGAGAGAGACAGAGAGAGAGAGAGAACCAGCGATGAAGAGGAAAAGAGAGAGAGAGAGAGAGAGAGAGAGAGACGGACAATTTCTCCCTCGTCAAAGCCATGCAAAGAAAGAGTCAAGGTGAAGTTACCTGTCCTATTCTTGGTGGCAGTAACTGGATGTCTACTAAAGCGTGGTTTATGTACACGGGGGGGGGGGGGGGGGGGGGGAAAATAAGCAAATAAGTAGAATTGTGCACGTTAACAGTTATATTTTTGAGATTTCTAAGTGAAAATAAAAGGACTGTAAAATATAAAGAGAAAAATCCCACCGTTACAGATTGATTTCAATGTTCTGGCATTCCGGGTTCAATGAGGACAAATCAATAAGCAATTCCGAACTGAGATAAGATTTTATTGAGCAAACCCACAGAATGAATACTCAGTATTTTCCTCTCAAACCTCAAACCCCTTTTACGCCTGTCTGTGTCCAGAGCTTAGCCAACGTCTGAAACCAGTCACCTAAATACTAATACAAGTCTCGCCATGCGCGTTCTGAAACAATACGTAAAGGATTAGAAGTACTATAACCCCCATCTAGTGGCTCTACTTCCATAGAGTGCCTGTAGCACAGTTAGAGAGCTCCAGACGTGAGGGGTCCTCAACACTGCAGCCAGACACTTTGTCTAAATGATATTCTAAACCTAGTTGTTCACCAGGGTTAGGGTCATGACCTTACCACTGTTCTGATCTCTCCCCAGTCCTAGTTGTTCACCAGGGTTAATGTTATGGTCTCTTTTCCCTCCACAGTCCTAGTTGTTCACCAGGGTTAATGTTATGGTCTCTTTTCCCTCCACAGCGCTAGTTGTTCACCAGGGTTAATGTTATGGTCTCATTTCCCTCCACAGTCCTAGTTGTTCACCAGGGTTAATGTTATGGTCTCTTTTCCCTCCACAGCGCTAGTTGTTCACCAGGGTTAATGTTATGGTCTCTTTTCCCTCCACAGTCCTAGTTGTTCACCAGGGTTAATGTTATGGTCTCTTTTCCCTCCACAGCGCTAGTTGTTCACCAGGGTTAATGTTATGGTCTCTTTTCCCTCCACAGCGCTAGTTGTTCACCAGGGTTAATGTTATGGTCTCTTTTCCCTCCACAGCGCTAGTTGTTCACCAGGGTTAATGTTATGGTCTCTTTTCCCTCCACAGCGCTAGTTGTTCACCAGGGTTAATGTTATGGTCTCATTTCCCTCCACAGTCCTAGTTGTTCACCAGGGTTAATGTTATGGTCTCTTTTCCCTCCACAGTCCTAGTTGTTCACCAGGGTTAATGTTATGGTCTCTTTTCCCTCCACAGCGCTAGTTGTTCACCAGGGTTAATGTTATGGTCTCTTTTCCCTCCACAGTCCTAGTTGTTCACCAGGGTTAATGTTATGGTCTCTTTTCCCTCCACAGCGCTAGTTGTTCACCAGGGTTAATGTTATGGTCTCTTTTCCCTCCACAGTCCTAGTTGTTCACCAGGGTTAATGTTATGGTCTCTTTTCCCTCCACAGTCCTAGTTGTTCACCAGGGTTAATGTTATGGTCTCTTTTCCCTCCACAGTCCTAGTTGTTCACCAGGGTTAATGTTATGGTCTCTTTTCCCTCCACAGTCCTAGTTGTTCACCAGGGTTAATGTTATGGTCTCTTTTCCCTCCACAGCGCTAGTTGTTCACCAGGGTTAATGTTATGGTCTCATTTCCCTCCACAGTCCTAGTTGTTCACCAGGGTTAATGTTATGGTCTCTTTTCCCTCCACAGCGCTAGTTGTTCACCAGGGTTAATGTTATGGTCTCATTTCCCTCCACAGTCCTAGTTGTTCACCAGGGTTAATGTTATGGTCTCTTTTCCCTCCACAGTCCTAGTTGTTCACCAGGGTTAATGTTATGGTCTCATTTCCCTCCACAGTCCTAGTTGTTCACCAGGGTTAATGTTATGGTCTCTTTTCCCTCCACAGTCCTAGTTGTTCACCAGGGTTAATGTTATGGTCTCTTTTCCCTCCACAGCGCTAGTTGTTCACCAGGGTTAATGTTATGGTCTCATTTCCCTCCACAGTCCTAGTTGTTCACCAGGGTTAATGTTATGGTCTCTTTTCCCTCCACAGCGCTAGTTGTTCACCAGGGTTAATGTTATGGTCTCATTTCCCTCCACAGTCCTAGTTGTTCACCAGGGTTAATGTTATGGTCTCTTTTCCCTCCACAGCGCTAGTTGTTCACCAGGGTTAATGTTATGGTCTCTTTTCCCTCCACAGTCCTAGTTGTTCACCAGGGTTAATGTTATGGTCTCTTTTCCCTCCACAGCGCTAGTTGTTCACCAGGGTTAATGTTATGGTCTCTTTTCCCTCCACAGTCCTAGTTGTTCACCAGGGTTAATGTTATGGTCTCTTTTCCCTCCACAGCGCTAGTTGTTCACCAGGGTTAATGTTATGGTCTCTTTTCCCTCCACAGCGCTAGTTGTTCACCAGGGTTAATGTTATGGTCTCTTTTCCCTCCACAGCGCTAGTTGTTCACCAGGGTTAATGTTATGGTCTCTTTTCCCTCCACAGCGCTAGTTGTTCACCAGGGTTAATGTTATGGTCTCTTTTCCCTCCACAGCGCTAGTTGTTCACCGGGGTTAATGTTATGGTCTCATTTCCCTCCACAGCGCTCATTATCCACGAGGGCCCTTCGGTGTTCCGCATCTTCCATCGGTGGCAGGCTGTGAACCAGCAGTGGAAGGTTCTGAACTATGACAAGTCCCAGGACCAAGAGGACCTGAAGGACTCGGCCGCGGACAGGACTCTCTCTCAGCCGGCTCCAGGGGGAGCCTCCCAGGACCCCGGGGTGGGGGTGTCCGCCTCCACCTCCTCCCTGATGGTGGTGGCCTCCTCGCCCCCGGGCTCCACGATGACAGTGGCGGCGGCCGGGGGGGGAGCGGGGGGACACGGGGACCTCAACAACGCGACCGGACTGCCGGACCAACACGGCCCCTACAGCATCCTGCACCTGCTCAGTCACCGGAGGCAGCCGGAGGCCCGGAGGCAGCCGGAGGCCCGCAGCCAGCCCAGCAACGCCACGCGCGAGCTGGTCATGAGGGTCACTACGGTCTGAGGATGAGGCTAGGCCGGACTGCCTCCCTCGGACGGCTCCCTCACTAGCATGTCCTGTAGGACATGCTAATGAGGGGGCCGTCCTGTAGGACATGCTAATGAGGGGGCCGTCCTGTAGGACATGCTAATGAGGGGGCCGTCCTGTAGGACATGCTAATGAGGGAGCCGTCCTGTAGGACATGCTAATGAGGGAGCCGTCCTGTAGGACATGCTAGTGAGGGGGCCGTCCTGTAGGACATGCTAATGAGGGAGCCGTCCTGTAGGACATGCTAGTGAGGGGGCCGTCCTGTAGGACATGCTAATGAGGGGGCCGTCCTGTAGGACATGCTAATGAGGGGGCCGTCCTGTAGGACATGCTAATGAGGGGGCCGTCCTGTAGGACATGCTAATGAGGGAGCCGTCCTGTAGGACATGCTAATGAGGGAGCCGTCCTGTAGGACATGCTAATGAGGGGGCCGTCCTGTAGGACATGCTAATGAGGGGGCCGTCCTGTAGGACATGCTAATGAGGGGGCCGTCCTGTAGGACATGCTAATGAGGGGGCCGTCCTGTAGGACATGCTAATGAGGGGGCCGTCCTGTAGGACATGCTAATGAGGGAGCCGTCCTGTAGGACATGCTAATGAGGGAGCCGTCCTGTAGGACATGCTAGTGAGGGGGCCGTCCTGTAGGACATGCTAATGAGGGGGCCGTCCTGTAGGACATGCTAATGAGGGGGCCGTCCTGTAGGACATGCTAATGAGGGGGCCGTCCTGTAGGACATGCTAATGAGGGGGCCGTCCTGTAGGACATGCTGAGGGAGCCGTCCTGTAGGACATGCTAATGAGGGGGCCGTCCTGTAGGAAATGCTAATGAGGGGGCCGTCCTGTAGGACATGCTAATGAGGGAGCCGTCCTGTAGGACATGCTAATGAGGGAGCCGTCCTGTAGGACATGCTAATGAGGGGGCCGTCCTGTAGGACATGCTAATGAGGGGGCCGTCCTGTAGGACATGCTAATGAGGGGGCCGTCCTGTAGGACATGCTAATGAGGGGGCCGTCCAGTAGGACATGCTAATGAGGGGGCCGTCCTGTAGGACATGCTAGTGAGGGGGCCGTCCTGTAGGACATGCTAATGAGGGGCCATTGGGGCCTTGCCACACCCGTACAGGACTCCTCCCATCATGTTGTTTGTGAAATGCATCTCGGATGTCTCGGATTGAATAAAAATAAGCTGTTTTATTTACAGGAGTTGTTTCGCAAGTAATTATTGGGGTTTACACTTGGCGGTGGACCCAATTTGTTTGATGGAAACCGCATCGTTTTGTAAGCGAGATCTTGTGTTGTTGGAAATGTAATCGCTACTAGACAGGCCTGATAGATTGCTTGTTGGTCCGTTATGATCATTTGGTTTATCGAGGTCAACAGTATGACACAAGGCCAGACCAACTCTTCTTCAAAGCATGGTCTGGCCAAAGAGCGACAGGACATTGGGGTGTGCATTCCTTCTCTTTTTGGTTCCTGTTGTCTATATCGTACGGCTCTCCCTGAAGCAGCTCACAGAGGCTTCCTTTCTCTTTGTGGTTCCTGTTGTCTATATCGTACGGCTCTCCCTGAAGCAGCTCACAGAGGCTTCCTTTCTCTTTTTGGTTCCTGTTGTCTATATCGTACGGCTCTCCCTGAAGCAGCTCACAGAGGCTTCCTTTCTCTTTTTGGTTCCTGTTGTCTATATCGTACGGCTCTCCCTGAAGCAGCTCACAGAGGCTTCCTTTCTCTTTTTGGTTCCTGTTGTCTATATCGTACGGCTACATCTCCCTGAAGCAGCTCACAGAGGCTTCCTTTCTCTTTTTGGTTCCTGTTGTCTATATCGTACGGCTCTCCCTGAAGCAGCTCACAGAGGCTTCCTTTCTCTTTTTGGTTCCTGTTGTCTATATCGTACGGCTACATCTCCCTGAAGCAGCTCACAGAGGCTTCCTTTCTCTTTTTGGTTCCTGTTGTCTATATCGTACGGCTACATCTCCCTGAAGCAGCTCACAGAGGCTTCCTTTCTCTTTTTGGTTCCTGTTGTCTATATCGTACGGCTCTCCCTGAAGCAGCTCACAGAGGCTTCCTTTCTCTTTGTGGTTCCTGTTGTCTATATCGTACGGCTACATCTCCCTGAAGCAGCTCACAGAGGCTTCCTTTCTCTTTTCCTGAGTGGCAAAATCATACACGCTCTTTGATCAATCTTTTTTCATGCCCATGAAAGATGCCTTTTTCTTTTTTTTTTATCACGGGGACCGGCCACTTAAAAACATGCTCCCAGCAGTAGCTGAGAGTGCTTACTCTCCAGTAGCAGGGAGCAACGAGGTAGGGCCCTGACGATGGGCTACTGGGGCAGCTCCTTTCTGACAGAAAGAATCCGACGACAACAAAAAACACAGAGTCACAGTGTCCCAATGCCTTTGAAAAGACATAGTGTGTCTTTTTGGTACGCTATGATCCACATTTTCAGTAGAATGCTGAGAAAAATCGATTCCATGCAAACTCCAGGCTGTTGTTTCTTTTTAGGTTCACATTCATTCTGATGGCACAGAAGTGTCAAGAACAATGGACTACAGGGTTTAAATGGGATCTCTCTAATCGTCTTGGTGGTGTAATAACAACCATCCTTGCCCAGTTCTAAGGTGCCTGCCATGTAATCAGGGAGCTCAGTGATTTCTTTTGTCTCTGCGTAACTGTTCAAGCGGTGAAGTGCTGCGTCACCAACACGGCCCCATTTGTCTGTCTTTATGAATGGAAGCGCTGCAGAAGGAACAAGCGGGAAAGGCTTCGGCTTTTCTCTTCGCTGTTTTAACCGTGCGCATGGTGTCACGTCAGGAGCCAGGGATTACGCAGCAGAGGCAAAGACCTGCATCAGCTCTTTTCATTTGGTTTGGAAAGATCATTGTCCTGAAACAACACACGAACCCCCTCATAGCTTCTGCATTTTATACAACATCACCGTCATCACTCACCAGAGCCCCTAGATTCCCTCCAGCCCCAACGCCCTACCTAGACCAGTCCTCCATTTCACCCGGAATTGGGATTCATTATACATAAAAAAAAAAAAAAAAAAGCAGAGTAAGAAACGTTTTGGTCATTTCTAAATCATGCACGTTTTGAACACGTTGACATTCCTCCGATTCTAAACTAAATACAGATATCGTGTTTCTAATAAATAGAGCTACGACTTACATACATCTCTCCACAGTGGCCTGTGGAGAGACCAGGCCACCTTACATACATCTCTCCATAGTGGCCTGTGGAGAGACCAGGCCACCTTACATACATCTCTCCACAGTGGCCTGTGGAGAGAGACAAAACACTATTGCAGACCACCATACTTCGTGCAGCTTGTGCTGTTACGACTGGAAACCCATATACAGAACAATCCTATAAATGGCATCCGTCACAGCCGAAGATCAAGCTGAACATCGAGAGAAGTGGCGGTTGTCTTGATCAGGTCTAGACACACGGCAGATGCTGTTCCACGGTGACCAGCAGAACCCAGAACCCACTGACATCTCGTCAACTTCAAGGACGTCTTGCAGGTCGACTGCGGCCACTGGGGATTCGAACCCAGAGCCTCCCGGTGGAGGCCGGTGGACACTAATCGATGTGTTGATGTGTTATTCACTATGTCTTCTTGCCCAGAGTCGTAACCTCACACAAGAACACAATCGAGGAGCACAATGGACGGACGAGGGGAGGTCCGAGACCTCAGAGAGCTTTCTATTCTTTCTTTCATAAGGAGCTGTATGACACAGTGATGCGTCTTAAGGCCTCTGTACGATATAATATAACAACATGGTATGAATATAATGAATAAGCACATCCTCTAGGATCATGAGGTAATAATAATAATGATATAAATAATAATAATAATGATAAGAAAAAATATATATAATAGAAATAATAATGATAATAATCATTATTATAATTATAATACTAATAATATGATAATAATTATAATAATATTTATTAGTAGTAGTAGTAATAATGAGAATATTAATGTTAAATGATCATTAATCAAGATTGTCTTTATTTCTATTGGCCGTGGGGCTCATGGGAGGTGGCTGGTTTATGTTGTTATGTTGGGTAACAGTATCGGTGGTGTGAACGGTACCTGGGAACTAGGGCTCCCCCTAGTGGTGTGTTCAGGCAGTGCTCTTACATCTCTGGGACCAGATTTGATAGTCTATGACATGATTATCTTGTAGTGTGTTGCTATAAACAATTGACAGTGGTTATCTATATCTCGTTGAAGGTGGGAATCTTAACACACTTACACACACACACGCTGTAAGTCTATCAGTGTGCCAAGAAATTGTCTTTATTCTCCATTCGAAAAAAAAAAAACGGGCAGATATGTAGCTTACATAAATGATGTGCAAGTGTTTTGAAGTGACATGTCCCAGACCATGGCTTTGGTTTATAATGGAAACAGTGAAACTATAGGGCTCCTCTCTAGTGCTCATCTCTCTCCCCCTTTCTGTCTGCCTCTTTCTCCCTCTCTATCTCTGACACATGCACAGACACACAGTCACACAGACACACACCCACACACTGTTTGGGGGTTGTGTAAACAGCCTGTCAGTGAGGGCATGTCCGAGGCTAGGCATGTAAACGTTACTCCCCAGACACACGCAGGAACTTCTAATGCGTGCAGACAGAGAAACAGGCCTAGTAGTATATGATTCTAGGATACATGATGATGCTATAACCTAGTTTTATAGTATTATGTTTTCCTTACATTATAGGAAAAATACATATAGTTGTGTGTGATATATGTGTGTGTATTTATATATTAATGTATATATACATATATGTATATGTTGGTATAAATATTTATGTATGCGTTTATAGTGTAAATATATATTTGGATAAACAAAGGTGTGTCAGGTTTGATGGACCGAAGAGGCAGCGTGAGTACAGGATACACAAACCCTGCATGTAGCGCCATGTAGCGCTGTGTAGCGCCATGTAGGGCCATGTAGCGCCATGTAGGGCCATGTAGCGCCATGTAGCGCCATGTAGCGCCATGTAGCGCCATGTAGCGCCATGTAGCGCCATGTAGGGCCATGTAGCGCCATGTAGCGCCATGTAGCGCCATGTAGGGCCATGTAGCGCCATGTAGCGCCATGTAGCGCCATGTAGGGCCATGTAGCGCCATGTAGGGCCATGTAGCGCCATGTAGCGCCATGTAGCGCCATGTAGGGCAATGTAGCGCCATGTAGGGCCATGTAGCGCCATGTAGGGCCATGTAGCGCCATGTAGGGCCATGTAGGGCCACGTAGCGCCACGTAGCGCCATGTAGCGCCACGTAGGGCCATGTAGCGCCACGTAGCGCCATGTAGGGCCATGTAGGGCCATGTAGGGCCATGTAGCGCCATGTAGCGCCATGTAGCGCCATGTAGCGCCATGTAGGGCAATGTAGCGCCATGTGGAAGCTACTGTATTATGTGACTAAACTTCTTTAAGTGGTTTTTATATTGAACTTCCCTTGAAATGTGAAATCCTAATTTGACCATGAGATGCTAGTGTTCACGTTGATTAATAGAATAAAGGTACAAATACAGAACTGAGTAAACACAAAGTCAAACGTGTGTGTCGAAGTCAGTAGCCTGTTTGAGATGGATGATCTCTCACTCAATGAGGATTATGCACATTGCATCCCTTGTTCTCTGTAGAACACATAAACGGTGTGGTTTAGTTCTCACAACAGTTAAGACGAGTTATGACTCCCGGGACGTTCCCGTTGTTCCGGTGAGGGTACAAAGCCCGCGCATGCGCGCACGTGGCTCAAACAAAAAGACGCTTCAGCTGGACGGCGGAGCGCTGGTGAACCCTGCAGCTGGAGACTACACGCTTACTGTCCGCTGGAGATGCCAATCCTCACAGAGAATTACTAACGTCTCCTCTCATTTCCAAAAGCTGCAGGTTCATCTACTAAACGTTTACGGTTGCCTGGATCGGTGAGTGAGTTTTTTTTTTCTTTTTACTGGAACTGTTAGTCCTTTCAAACTGTTGGTGTCCTCTAAATATGTTGCTTGTTTTGGGTGAAATGTTTGCACGGTTTTATTGACACGGGGCTGTATCAGTTCTTACAGGGGCCTGCCTGGCGCTGACTACTAAACGAGTTGCGTTAGTTAGTTGGTACTGGTCTTTGTAAGAAAAGGTACCGTAGGCCTAGTACAGTTATGTGGCCAGAAAAAAAAAGACAAGAAAAAGACCCCCAAGTTGTGTTCCTCTGTCATGGTTCAAGGGATGGTTATTGCTGTGCGTCGTCCACACTGGATGTTAACACCCAGTGCTCGGGAGAGACGCCTTCTGCGGGGACTCGTGTGGTTGACAAGTCATTTCCCGGGAAAGCCTCCACAGTTCAAGCCTCGACTTCTCCCGGTCTAACTCGTCTTTTACTCCCTCAGGGTTAGGGGACGATGGCTCTTATGTTAGCGTTCATCCTTTTGAGCGCTCTGAGAAATGCGCTTCCGCAAGATCTGCGTGATCGAGGACCAAGAAGAGGGGACTCGCCCGACCCAACGCCACCTCCCATGCCGTACCCGAGTCCTCCGCCCGATAAAGGTTGTGAGAGTGAGTCAAGGCGATAAAAAGTTCAGGTCAACCTAATTTCAGGGCCGCATATCCACAGTGGTCCGTCCATTGAATTCTACCAATTGGAATGAATTGCAATACACACGCTATTAATTAATGGTCAACGTTAAACCTGCACTATTTACGCCATTAAAATACATCTGAACTAGAACGTTTCTCAACAATAAAACGCTCCCATCCATGACTCATCCTTCCAGGGAATTTCTCAGTATAATAACACTGGCTGAGGCGCACATGATGTCACGTTATGGCATTTGTTCATGTAAAAAAAACGACAATAGTATTTTGGGGTTTTGATAAGGGCACGTAAAAAACACTATGGTGTTCCCTGGCTGGAAGACATGCGGTGCAGAATACATTTAGCCTTCCGTAGTAAATAAAGTGGGTCTTGACTCACCTTATTTCATTCGGAAGCGTTTCCATTTTGGGACGAGCGCTGTAGCTGCAACTCCCGCCACTAGAGGCTGCTAACGGGACGACGGACGCGGTGCAGGTTTCACGTTGTGCAGAGGGGGCCGCCGTCCTTCCCATTGATTCCCTCCTCGTCCTGCGTTGCAGAGGTGGTGGACTGCCCCGTCCGGCTGTACTTCACCATCGACACGTCGGAGACCATCGCTCTGCAGGAGTCCCCGCCCGGCGTGCTGGTGGAGAACATCAAGGAGTTCACCAAGCTGTTCGCCCAGCGGCTGGCGAACGAGCAGTACCGGGGCGGCCGGGTGCGCCTCACCTGGTCCGTCGGCGGGCTGCACTACTCCCAGAGGCAGGTGGTGTTCAGCCACTTCTCCACGCGCCAGAGCTTCATCCGCAGCCTGAGCAGCATCAGCTACCTGGGCAAGGGCACCCACACCGACTGCGCCCTCGGCAACATGACCTCGCAGATGACCCCCCCCTCGGGCCGGCCGGCGGCGCTCTTCTCCGTGGTGATCACCGACGGCCACGTGACGGGGAGCCCCTGCGGCGGCGTGAAGGCGAGCGCGGAGAGGGCCCGGGAGCAAGGCATCCGGATCTTCTCGGTGGCCGCCTCCCGGGCGGTGGACGAGGCGGGGATGAGGGAGATCGCCAGCCCCCCCCTGGAGGTGTACCGCGACGACTACATCGCCGTGGACCTGGTGGACGGGCGGCCCAGGATCATGACCGACACCATCGACCGCATCCTCAAAGTCATGGTGCTTTGAGGGGCAGGGGGTCATGGGGGTGCATGGGGGTCATAGGGTCATGGGGGTCATGGGGTCATAGGGTTCATGGGAGTCATGGGGGTTCATGGGGGTCATGGGGGTTCATGGGGTTCATGTGGGTCATGGGGGTCATGGGGTTCATGGGGTCATGGGGGTCATGGGGTTCATAGGGGTCATAGGGGTCATGGGGGTCATAGGGTTCATGGGGGTCAAGAGGTCATGCGGGTCATGGGGTGCATGTTGGCTGACTGAGTGATTTGGGGGTTTCTAATTGATCCACTTTGTTTGTTTTCAGAAACACCAAGCTTATCTACAGGTAAGCCTGACCCTAACACCAGGTGTAACTTGGTGCCTCCAGCCGTGGTGTCATGTTGTGCTTTACACTGTCTGTATCCATCGATTTAGTTCAACCTGAATAATGTATCTGGGTTTGCGCCGCTGATCTTGTAGTGTTATAAAGACTCCTGCCTGGACACCCCAGGCAGTATGGGGCCAAAGGGATACAGAGGAGCAAAGGTCAGAACCTTTTACTTTTGAAATAAATAATATTTCTTCTTTACTCATGACCTTAGCTTGAATCTCAACCAATGTCTTGTTCCTAGGGGAACAAAGGAGACGGCGGTCAACCAGGAGGTAAAGGTGAAAAGGGCTATCAGGTAGGACGGCTGGCGATGGTAGACCGTATCACATCAGAATGAGTTGACGTAGATATGTAAAATGTAGATGCTATGACTAAAACACGTACTATATACAGTACAGTAGCACGGTTGTACTTCAAACATGTACTCATAACATTTTGTATCTGACAGGGGGATCCTGGTATCGAAGGGCCAATCGGTCAACCCGGTTCCAAGGTTTGTTGAATAAAAGTGATCTTTCATTTCAAGATGCGTTCCTGTGACTTCCTCTGTTGGTTTAATTGTTCTCTCACTTGATCTTCTGTTCTGTTCTCTCAACAGGGAGAGATCGGGCTGAAGGGAGACCAGGTAAGATCCCAAGAACTATATATATTCGGTATGATCTATAAATACCCAATTCTATGCCATTCCCCACTTATCGATGTCCTCCCTTTACTTCAGGGTGAAACTGGATCCATAGGAGCAAAGGTCAGCAGCTCTTCTTATGTGCACCCGTGTGATGTCACCGCATCAAGGTGTTCCCTCCGTTCACCGCGCGTTGTGTCTCCGGTCAGGGTACTGGTGGCGGGGCAGGCAGGAACGGGACCGACGGGTACAAAGTAAGTCCTGGACACACTCGGCCCGTAATGGCGTCATGCCCCGCTGGACGACACGCTCACTACCTCCATGGTTTCAGGGAAAGACCGGACGCATAGGAACTCCTGGTTGCCAAGGAGACGCAGGGGATAAGGTGAGTGTGTGTGGGGTGGGGTGGGGGGGGGGGGGGGGGGGGGGGTGATGTGTATGTCTGACTACCAGGGGAAACAGCCGATGGACTTATCTCACCGCTGTGTGTTCTCTGGTATTGCATTGGGATTTTATGTCGTTTTATTTATATTTATTATTATTCCTATTCAATGCTATATAGTCGTTTGAAATTCATTCAACCTTTTTATTTCAACTCAAAATCCAATCGAGAAGCAGTCCTGATGTATAACTTTGTTAAAAATTCTTTGTTACAATTTATTAAAAATAATTAAAGATTTAAGAATAAAAAATACATACAACTTGAATACATGGGAATAGTGAAGCTACAGTAAAAGAAACAGCAGTGTGATTCGTTAGGTCTTGAGGTGTGTTATAGTGTGCCTAATAGACAGCTGGTTGTTTTTCCGGAAAGGGACCAGACGGGTTCTCTGGTGAATCTGGGGACGTCGGACCTGCAGGCCCACCAGGAGTTAAGGTCGGCACATTGTCCGTTTCATCATTTGGAGAAGGATGTAGAGGATGTTTCCTCCTGAGCCTCGCGCTGTTCATTGCGTTCTCAAGCTGTTGAGCGGAAGACCATTTATCCGATGGTTATCCGACTACGGTCGTAGGCAAGACAAACTGAGATCCTTATTTGTGTTGACAGGAATAAATCACGTTTTGTCTGTCTAAAATGGATTTGTAGGAGTAGGCGGGACAAGCCCATGCCAAAAGCACCGGAGCCAATCACATCTGATTGCCCTCATTTTACTGCAGTGAAATGAGGGCCCACACAAAATGAGGGCCAAATGGATCTGTGTCCGTAAAAAAGGATTGAACGGTCTAAAGAAGTGACACGCTCAGCTCAAAGCCACCAGAGCCAATCACACGAGGCCAATTCTATACGCCCCATTCTTAGGGGAATCTAGAATTCATGTTTCGCACCCTCAGTTGAATATTGTAATGCCACCTTCAAAAGCGTTACATATTGTCGGTGGCCTGTTTGTTTTTGATGCATGTTGCCGCAAGCTAATCTGCATTATGTTCTTCCACGTTCATCACACTTTCAAAATGCGTTGCGCTCGGTCGAGTGAGAGCCTTCCAGGCTTTCCGATCATCCTTTTTATGGCTAATAAAACAGAAAAACAATTGCCTGGATGCGCGACACTTTTCAACGCACAGCCACACATCTCTGTTCCCAAACATGTGAACGCACACACGGATCCGACACACAAAGGCAAGCGTGTCGGCGCTAGGTCGCTAGGTTTGTGCGCTCTGCTGATGTCTGCCGACGGGTTACAGGGAGATCTGGGCCGCCCAGGCAGACCAGGACCCCCCGGACCAGACGGAGACCCCGGAGCCAAGGTACCTGCTCCCGTCGCCACGTCGCAGGGACCAAAACACATCTTCACGCCCCTGCACTGATAAAAATAAACAAAAACCGTGTGGTTGTTTCCTTTGAAGGGTGACACGGGGAACCCTGGCTACCCAGGAGGCCCCGGAGACAAGGGGCCGGCGGTACGTTCCAACGACTCCTTCACTCAGCACACCTCTATCCTCGGTGACCCAGTGAGGCCGAGAGCACTCAAAGTGCAGTTAGCCGCCAAGAGCTAACGTGCTACCCAACCAGTTCTCTTCCAACAGCCTGACAGGGCGCCGTGTAGCGATAGCAATCAGCAGCGTTATTCCCCCTTAGGAACCAGCTCCCGCTGCGGGGCCAGGCTGAGCGCGCTGCATCTGATCTACTTTATCGTCTCCTCCTGCAGGGGGAAGGCGGCGCCCCGGGACTGAAAGGCGAACCTGTAGTCCAACCCTCCTTGATATCTCTATAAGTATACATGGCATGCACACGTTCCTTCATGCTGAGGGATGACCTTGTTCTGAGAGAACTCTCGTCCCATGAATGTTCCCCCAGGGCAGAAGAGGAGACAGCGGACTGAAGGGGGGGCCAGGACTGGGGGGGCTCAAAGGCGAAAAGGTAAAGCCCCTTTTGGTAGAGGTCTAAAGCACGGTGAGGAAAAATGGAATGTGGTTGACTGATAAAAAAAACCCAGAAAGTAGAGTATAATCCTACTTTATTTTGAATCAATATTGATATAAAAAAAAAAGCTAGAATGAGAGATGTGCAAACGAAAGGAGAAACTAAAACCGAACACAATGCCGTGGCTGACGCCAGACGGTTTGAACGAAACGAAGTCCTCTCCCAGAGGATTTGACCAGCCTAGCAGCTGCTGCAGACAGAGAGCCAGAGAGACTTCCCCTTCGAGGCTCCAGACGAGGGCGGTCGTTCCTTGTAGAGCAGCAGCTCACAAAGACTTTCCTTTTGCTTACAATCACTCGCACAGCTGCCATTTGACATTTCCCAGCCCGGCAAACAGAAGGGAGATGCATTCCACACAGTTCTACGCAGAAGATAGCTTGTTACCACAGCAACGCTGTAAAAAAAACAACAACAATTGAGCGCCAAAGATTGATGTTGCGCTGGATGGCACTGATGTAATCATGTACTCTTTAAGGGAGAGCGAGGACCCGAGGGAGGCAGAGGTTTTACAGGAGAAGACGGACCTAAGGGGTTAAAGGTGAGGGAATCTTGTGTTTCTTTCTAGTACTGTGGGTGGTTTCTGGGAAGGGAATAAGTCAGCAGCAGCCTCGCCTACATGCACCAGGTGTCCTGCCTCAGAACGGAAACCACAGCTCTCTTCCCACAAGAGCCGAGATGACCCTTACGTTGTGCTGACCTTTGACCTTATTCCTTCCCAGGGGGACCAAGGCTTACCAGGACCGAGGGGAAAGACGGGCCCCCCGGGAGGCCCTGGACGCAACGTATAACTCCCCGTTCACAGCTCACCGCCCCTAACAGAATATAAACACATACACAGCACCCCGGACATAAACACGGGTTCTCACGGAGGAACGTGTGTGTTCCCGCTGCAGGGCACCGCTGGGAACCCAGGAGATGCTGGCCCGAGGGGGGACTCCGGGGCCCCCGGGGCCCAAGGTGGGTTCTTCAGTCCCCCTAAAGTACTCCGAAGGGTAATTCAGGGACGTCCGATACTAATCCACACCATCTGAATGCAAACGTGCGAATGATGATGATGATGTCACTCTTCTGGATTCATGTTGCCAACTCCGTTCTCTCTCCTCTTCCTTTCGGAAGGGCGACCAAGGAAGGGACGGGTTCAACTACCCCGGGCCCAGAGGACCCACGGTAACCCACTCGCCCCAGTTTGTATAAAGAGGACGCCGCGTTTGGGTCTCTTACGACCACATGCCGGTTTGAACGCTGCGTGTCGTTGCCAGGGCGACCGGGGCGATCCAGGCAGGAGGGGGCCGAGAGGGAGCAGAGGGGAATGCGGAGCAAAGGGACCCCAGGGGCGCAAAGGAGGGCTGGGGGACGAGGTGAGTTCACCGCCCCAGAGTGGAACCAGGGCCCCCATCACCAGGGCCCCCATCACCAGGGCCCCCATCACCAGGGCCCCCATCACCAGCACCGCCTGTGTGCTGGTGATCGGGGCACACCAGAGCGCCCGGTCATTCAGCCTATACTCTGCTGGTTTTGGCTGAAGGGTTCTGGGTTTGAAACCCCACGTCTCCGGTCAGCCTGTGACCCCACGTCAGCCGGTCAGCCATCGCGTTTCCTCCGTGACGTAGCAGATGTGTCTGCATGCGTAGGCCGCTTAGGATCAACGTGTGCCGAGCGGCAAAGACGCTTCTGTGACGCCGGCCAGGACCTGAGGTTCCCGGCGGTTGTCGACGTGATGTGCAGAGTGCAGAAGGGTGCGAGACCCCCGTGACGCTGCTGCTGCTGTTGTTGTTTCAGGGCGAGGACGGGGTGCTGGGGCTGCCGGGGAGCAGAGGGCCCAGCGGGGAAGCCGGTCCAGATGTGAGACTACAGTATCCGTCCCATAACACGTAGGGGATCAGGTGTGGGTGGGTGGTTAAGATGAATAATCAGCAACACTCCCTGTGTGTGTGTGTGTGTGTGTGTGTGTGTGTGTGTGTGTGTGTGTCTGTGTTCAGGGGGACATTGGACCAGCGGGGGACCCAGGGCTCAATGTGAGTGAACCTTTTATAACGAAGCCTTGTGTTGCTCAGCAACAGAGCCGTGATTAGCAGGGATTAACAAACACAACACCTTTGTGTTTGTCTTTGACTCGAGAACCTTTTGTCTATCGGTTTTTGTCTCTCATAATTTCCTGTCCATATCAATATCATGATAAATATGACATAAGATATAATATTTAATACGACGTGATTTGAGTCACATGAATCCTCCCCTTGCTGCAGGAATGCGACGTGATGACCTACATCAGAGAGACGTGCGGCTGCTGTGGTGAGTGCAGACGCTAAAGAAAGGTCAAAGGTCAACGGTTCAGGAGGGTTGCTCTTCTTTGACGGCCCTGTCCCTCCCTCCCGCCAGACTGCGAGAAGCGCTGTGGGGCCCTGGACATCGTGTTCGTCATCGACAGCTCAGAGAGCGTGGGGCTGTCCAACTTCACCTTGGAGAAGCACTTTGTCATCAACGCCGTCAACAGGCTGGGCTCCATGGCCAGCGACCCCGCGTCGCTCACCGGTAACGAGGAACCTCCTCCCGAAGTTAGCCCGGGTTTGTTTAGTGCAGGGAGTTGCATGGATGCATGGATGCAGGGAGTTGCATGGATGCAGGGAGTTGCATGGATGCATGGATGCAGGGCGTTGCATGGATGCAGGGAGTTGCATGGATGCATGGAGTTGCATGGATGCAGGGAGTTGCATGGATGCAGGGAGTTGCATGGATGCAGGGAGTTGCATGGATGCATGGATGCAGGGAGTTGCATGGATGCAGGGAGTTGCATGGATGCAGGGAGTTGCATGGATGCAGGGAGTTGCATGGATGCAGGGATGCAGGGAGTTGCATGGATGCAGGGAGTTGCATGGATGCAGGGATGCAGGGAGTTGCATGGATGCAGGGAGTTGCATGGATGCATGGATGCAGGGAGTTGCATGGATGCAGGGAGTTGCATGGATGCAGGGATGCAGGGAGTTGCATGGATGCAGGGAGTTGCATGGATGCAGGGAGTTGCATGCAGCCGGACGTCTTGGCCTCCGGCTGCGTTCACTTTTGAAACCGCGATTTCCAAGCGTCAACCCTCTTAGACTGTTACACGCGGCGTCAGGGCTGTCGTTGCTATGCAATTAGCACAACAGATGAAATCGGGAAAAGAAAATGCAAGACTGGAATGTAATGCTGACCCCCCTCCCCCCCCCCCCGCACGCTCCGGTGTCCCGCTCCGTCCCTCGCAGGCACCCGGGCGGGCGTGGTCCAGTACAGCCACAACGGCACCTTCGAGGTGGTCCGCCTGGACGACCCCCGCATAGACTCCATGGGCTCCTTCAAGACCGCCGTGAAGGACCTGCAGTGGATCGCCGGGGGCACCTTCACCCCCTCCGCCCTCAAGTTCGCCTACGACCACCTGATCCGCCACGGGCGGCGCGCGGGGGCAAAGGTCAACGTGGTGGTGATCACCGACGGCCGCTTCGACCCGCGGGACGACGACGCCCTGCTGCCCTACCTGTGCGGGGCCGAGGGCGTGGAGGTCAGCGTCATCGGCGTGGGGGACATGTTCGGCCGGGCCGAGGACGACGAGACCCTGGGCTCCATCGCCTGCCACCGGAGGGACCGCGTCACGGGCATGAGGCGCTTCGCCGACCTGGTGGCCGACGACTTCCTCACCAGGATGGAGGCCGTGCTCTGCCCTGGTGAGGCCTTCGCGTGGGAGGCGTGCGTGCGCGTGTGCGTGTGCGTGTGTGTGTGTGTGTGTGTGTGTGTGTGTGTGTGTGTGTGTGTGTGTGTGTGTGTGTGTGTGTGTGTGTGTGTGTGTGCGCGTGCGTGCGTGTGCGTGTGTGTATTTTGGGACTGGAGAGGCTGTGTCGATTTGTTGTTGTTTGAGGGCTAGAGATTGGATGGCGAGCCCTAGTGTCGGACTAGCGTCAAGACTAGCGTCAAGACTAGCGTCAAGACTAGCGTCAGACTAGCGTCAAGACTAGCGTCAAGACTAGCGTCAAGACTAGCGTCAAGACTAGCGTCAGACTAGCGTCAAGACTAGCGTCAGACTAGCGTCAAGACTAGCGTCAAGACTAGCGTCAAGACTAGCGTCAAGACTAGCGTCAGACTAGCGTCAGACTAGCATCAGACTAGCATCAGACTAGCGTCAGACTAGAGTCTAGTCTGCGCGCGTCGCTTTGGTTCTGACGGCTAGCAGGCGGGGACAGATTCAGCCCGTCCGGAACTTACCGATTCCATTTTGGTGGGGGCCGCAAGTCCCAAGAAATTGGACGGCTAGACAACGACTATAAAAGGGAGCAGACGCCGACGCTGTCCTCCTTAAGGAGAAGAGCGCGTTTGTTCAGCCCGTCTGTTCCTTCCTCCTCCAGACCCCGTGACGGTGTGCCCAGACCTCCCCTGCAGATCTGGTGAGTTTCCCACAGCCCGTCACACACAGCGCGGTTCATCCAGGGGGGGCTCTGATTGGCCGGTGTTCCCTCCACAGCGTCCGACGTGGCCCGCTGCGCCATGCGCCCCGTGGACGTCGTGTTCCTGTTGGACGGCTCCGAGCGCCTCGGCGAGGACAACTTCCGGCGGGTGCGCGCCTTCCTGCGGGAGGTGGCGGCCGCCCTGCCGCTGGCGAGCGGCGGGACGGACGGCCTGCGGGCGCGCATGGCGCTGGTGCAGTACGGCGGCGACGGCGAGAACCACGTGGCCTTCCCGCTCACGCACGACCCGGCGCTGATCGCCGAGGGCGTGGCCCGCATGCCCTACCTGGAGACCGCCTCCAGCGTGGCGCCCGCCATCCTGCACGCCATCGACAACGTCCTGTCCAGCGGCGGGGCGCGCCGCAGCCGCCGCCACGCCGAGCTGTCCTTCGTGTTCATCACCGACGGCGTCACCGACGCGCGGGACCTGGACGAGGCGGTCAGCGCCATGCGCAGGGCGCAGGTGGTCTCCGCGGTGGTGGCCCCGGGGAGCGACGTGGACCAGGACGTCGTGGTCAAGCTGGCGATGGGCGACCAGGAGGCCGTGTTCAAGCCCGCGCAGTTAGCGGACTCCGGTTTCCTCGAGCGCTTCGTCCAGTGGATATGCTAACGGCCGCGCGGGACACGTGGACTCATTTGTCTTGATGCTAGCAGTAGCCGTTTGGTCCAGCGCTATAAAAGAGGAACCGCGCTCACTAGGGTCCCTGGTATACACCAAGGGAATAGAATTGTCACTTTTATTCTTTTTTTAAGTCTTTATTATTGTGCTCCAGCGGACTTCAAACGGGAATTGTATTGGCCCATTTATTTGTTCGAGCCTATCTTTCAGTGTACACTTTGAGCGCCGATCACCGCCGGCAACCATTTTACTTTAACGCTTGACTGATCATCATAAACCATTTGCTACACCCCAGCAGCGCCATTTTCCTGTTTTAGCTCTGAAACATTAAAAGATGCAACTCACTCAACGCCTTCAGCACTGAGAATCTTTATGGTCAGAGTAATACGAACACATACCAAACAGTATTCTGCTCAAGCAGCCATAGCGACATCTAAAAGATACAAACACACAAGACGATGCCAACAGCACGTCCGGTGCAGGGACTTGGAATGAAGCGTCTCTTTCAGCCTACTAAAGAAAAGCGTGGTTTGGACCTCCAGGTCGGGGTTGGTCGGACGGCTGGGAGGGCTGGAGATCCGCGTTCCTTTGCGTTCCTTTGTAGAGCCACTTTAAAACGTCCCGCTCTTACATCAGGTCCAGCTGCACAGGAACAGAGGCAACAACATCTCTTAGAGGTTATGTGTGTCGACTGAATGAATGAGTGAGTGAGTGAATGAATGTCTGCACAAGGCGTGATAACATATTCCATCTCGTATAGTTTAAGCATGGAACATCGTTTTCTAACGCCACTGCAGGTGGAGTGGGCGTGTCAGGGGTCTGCAGGTTGAGTCAGGGGTCTGCAGGTTGAGTGGGCGTGTCAGGGGTCTGCAGGTTGAGTCAGGGGTCTGCAGGGCGTGTCAGGGGTCTGCAGGTTGAGTCAGGGGTCTGCAGGTTGAGTGGGCGTGTCAGGGGTCTGCAGGGCGTGTCAGGGGTCTGCAGGGCGTGTCAGGGGTCTGCAGGTTGAGTCAGGGGTCTGCAGGTTGAGTGGGCGTGTCAGGGGTCTGCAGGGCGTGTCAGGGGTCTGCAGGTTGAGTGGGCGTGTCAGGGGTCTGCAGGTTGAGTCAGGGGTCTGCAGGTTGAGTCAGGGGTCTGCAGGTTGAGTCAGGGGTCTGCAGGTTGAGTCAGGGGTCTGCAGGTTGAGTGGGCGTGTCAGGGGTCTGCAGGTTGAGTCAGGGGTCTGCAGGTTGAGTCAGGGGTCTGCAGGGCGTGTCAGGGGTCTGCAGGGCGTGTCAGGGGTCTGCAGGTTGAGTCAGGGGTCTGCAGGGCGTGTCAGGGGTCTGCAGGGCGTGTCAGGGGTCTGCAGGTTGAGTCAGGGGTCTGCAGGGCGTGTCAGGGGTCTGCAGGTTGCGTGGGCGTGTCAGGGGTCTGCAGGTTGAGTCAGGGGTCTGCAGGTTGAGTGGGCGTGTCAGGGGTCTGCAGGGCGTGTCAGGGGTCTGCAGGTTGAGTCAGGGGTCTGCAGGGCGTGTCAGGGGTCTGCAGGGCGTGTCAGGGGTCTGCAGGGCGTGTCAGGGGTCTGCAGGTTGTGTCAGGGGTCTGCAGATTGAGTGGGCGTGTCAGGGGTCTGCAGGTTGAGTCAGGGGTCTGCAGGTTGAGTCAGGGGTCTGCAGGTTGAGTCAGGGGTCTGCAGGTTGAGTCAGGGGTCTGCAGGTTGCGTGGGCGTGGCAGGGGTCTGCAGGGCGTGTCAGGGGTCTGCAGGGCGTGTCAGGGGTCTGCAGGGCGTGTCAGGGGTCTGCAGGTTGAGTCAGGGGTCTGCAGGTTGCGTGGGCGTGGCAGGGGTCTGCAGGTTGCGTGGGCGTGGCAGGGGTCTGCAGGTTGTGTCAGGGGTCTGCAGGTTGAGTGGGCGTGTCAGGGGTCTGCAGGTTGTGTCAGGGGTCTGCAGGTTGTGTCAGGGGTCTGCAGGTTGCGTGGGCGTGGCAGGGGTCTGTCCGCGGACTCACCAGGTCATCCACGTCCCCTGGGTCCTCCTCTGCAGGGGCCACATGCGCATCCTCCTTCCTCTCCTCAGTGACCAGGAACTGGCCACGACAACCACAAACGGCCATGTTAGAAAGATCCACTGCATCCATAACCTTTGAAGTGCAGTCATACAAACAACAAGTGCTCTGTCTTCAGCCAACAGGGAGGCTGTTTTGGTCGTTACCTGGCTGGCTTCCTTTTTGGACACAATGCTTCCTTCCACCTCGTCTTTGCTGATCAGAGTGATAGCATCTGTCCAAAAATGTAAGAACATCCCGGTCTTGAGACATTGATCACTTTAACAATCAAATGTATTTTTTATTCCAAGCAGAGTATACTTTTCTGGGTGAAGGAAGTGACTAGGTTTAGACCCCACCTTGGACCAGCAGGTCCCAGAAGACCTGCAGCCCTCTGGAGGGAATGCTCCTCTTCAGGGACTGGATGTAGCCGTTGTACAGATCAGCGTTCCCCAGCTGAACAGAGACCACCCGTATGAGATCCATTATCCATACACACGCATAAATGCACACACACGCACAAACGTCGAGAACCCAGCGTCCACATCCACCCACCCATAGTTAGCGGTTACCCCAAGCCCAAACAAAATGGAGGCCTCGGGAATGTTGGGACAGCTGGCTTTATTCCACTCTCTGGAGCTCAAGTTGGCTTAAGACTGACTCACGTTGGCCCCCGGCCCGAACGAGCGCACTCTCGCTTTCCCTCCCCCGTAAGGCCGAGGATGAATCAAACTGAACGTTTGTTTACCTTCACGGACTCCTCTCGAAAGGCCTGGACACAGGTGATGCACTTCATGTAGTAGGCGGTGTTCCTGTTGCCAAGCAACTGTTCTATCCGGTGAGTCAGCTGCTGGCAGGCTGGGCAGAGAGAGAGAGACAGAGTGAGTCCAGCTGAACGGGGCCCCTACTGGTTAGTGTGATGCAGGGAGACATGAAGGGGCCCCTACTGGTTAGTGTGATGCAGGGAGACATGAAGGGGGCCCTACTGGTTAGCGTGACGCAGGGAGACATGAAGGGGGCCCTACTGGTTAGCGTGACACAGGGAGACATGAAGGGGGCCCTACTGGTTAGTGTGATGCAGGGAGACATGAAGGGGGCCCTACTGGTTAGTGTGATGCAGGGAGACATGAAGGGGGCCCTACTGGTTAGTGTGACGCAGGGAGACCTGAAGGGGCCCCTACTGGTCAGTGTGATGCAGGGAGACCTGAAGGGGGCCCTACTGGTCAGTGTGATGCAGGGAGACCTGAAGGGGGCCCTACTGGTTAGCGTGATGCAGGGAGACATGAAGGGGGCCCTACTGGTTAGTGTGACACAGGGAGACATGAAGGGGGCCCTACTGGTTAGTGTGATGCAGGGAGACATGAAGGGGGCCCCTACTGGTTAGTGTGACACAGGGAGACATGAAGGGGCCCCTACTGGTTAGTGTAACGCAGGGAGACATGAAGGGGGCCCTACTGGTTAGTGTGATGCAGGGAGACATGAAGGGGCCCTACTGGTTAGCGTGACGCAGGGAGACCTGAAGGGGCCCCTACTGGTTAGTGTGATGCAGGGAGACATGAAGGGGCCCTACTGGTTAGCGTGACGCAGGGAGACATGAAGGGGGCCCTACTGGTTAGTGTGACACAGGGAGACATGAAGGGGGCCCTACTGGTTAGTGTGATGCAGGGAGACATGAAGGGGGCCCCTACTGGTTAGTGTGACACAGGGAGACATGAAGGGGCCCCTACTGGTTAGTGTAACGCAGGGAGACATGAAGGGGGCCCTACTGGTTAGTGTGATGCAGGGAGACATGAAGGGGCCCTACTGGTTAGCGTGACGCAGGGAGACCTGAAGGGGCCCCTACTGGTTAGTGTGATGCAGGGAGACATGAAGGGGGCCCTACTGGTTAGCGTGATGCAGGGAGACCTGAAGGGGGCCCTACTGGTTAGCGTGACGCAGGGAGACATGAAGGGGGCCCTACTGGTTAGTGTGACGCAGGGAGACATGAAGGGGCCCCTACTGGTTAGTGTGATGCAGGGAGACATGAAGGGGGCCCTACTGGTTAGTGTGATGCAGGGAGACATGAAGGGGGCCCTACTGGTTAGCGTGATGCAGGGAGACCTGAAGGGGGCCCTACTGGTTAGCGTGACGCAGGGAGACATGAAGGGGGCCCTACTGGTTAGTGTGATGCAGGGAGACATGAAGGGGCCCCTACTGGTTAGCGTGAGGCAGGGAGACATGAAGGGGGCCCTACTGGTTAGTGTGACGCAGGGAGACATGAAGGGGCCCCTACTGGTTAGTGTGATGCAGGGAGACATGAAGGGGGCCCTACTGGTTAGTGTGACGCAGGGAGACCTGAAGGGGCCCCTACTGGTTAGTGTGATGCAGGGAGACCTGAAGGGGCCCCTACTGGTTAGTGTGATGCAGGGAGACATGAAGGGGGCCCTACTGGTTAGTGTGACACAGGGAGACATGAAGGGGCCCCTACTGGTTAGTGTGACACAGGGAGACATGAAGGGGGCCCCTACTGGTTAGCGTGATGCAGGGAGACATGAAGGGGCCCCTACTGGTTAGCGTGACGCAGGGAGACATGAAGGGGGCCCTACTGGTTAGTGTAACGCAGGGAGACATGAAGGGGGCCCTACTGGTTAGTGTGATGCAGGGAGACATGAAGGGGGCCCTACTGGTTAGTGTGACGCAGGGAGACATGAAGGGGGCCCTACTGGTTAGTGTGACACAGGGAGACATGAAGGGGCCCCTACTGGTTAGTGTGACACAGGGAGACATGAAGGGGGCCCTACTGGTTAGTGTGATGCAGGGAGACATGAAGGGGGCCCTACTGGTTAGTGTGACACAGGGAGACATGAAGGGGGCCCTACTGGTTAGTGTGATGCAGGGAGACATGAAGGGGGCCCTACTGGTTAGTGTGACACAGGGAGACATGAAGGGGGCCCTACTGGTTAGTGTGATGCAGGGAGACATGAAGGGGGCCCTACTGGTTAGTGTGACACAGGGAGACATGAAGAGGGCCCTACTGGTTAGTGTGATGCAGGGAGACATGAAGGGGCCCCTACTGGTTAGTGTGACACAGGGAGACATGAAGGGGCCCCTACTGGTTAGTGTGATGCAGGGAGACATGAAGGGGGCCCTACTGGTTAGTGTGACGCAGGGAGACATGAAGGGGGCCCTACTGGTTAGCGTGACACAGGGAGACATGAAGGGGCCCCTACTGGTTAGTGTGATGCAGGGAGACATGAAGGGGGCCCTACTGGTTAGCGTGACGCAGGGAGACATGAAGGGGGCCCTACTGGTTAGTGTAACGCAGGGAGACATGAAGGGGGCCCTACTGGTTAGTGTGACACAGGGAGACATGAAGGGGGCCCTACTGGTTAGTGTGATGCAGGGAGACATGAAGGGGGCCCTACTGGTTAGTGTGACACAGGGAGACATGAAGAGGGCCCTACTGGTTAGTGTGATGCAGGGAGACATGAAGGGGCCCCTACTGGTTAGTGTGACACAGGGAGACATGAAGGGGCCCCTACTGGTTAGTGTGATGCAGGGAGACATGAAGGGGGCCCTACTGGTTAGTGTGACGCAGGGAGACATGAAGGGGGTGACACAGGGAGACGTGAAGGGGCCCCTACTGGTTAGTGTGATGCAGGGAGACATGAAGGGGGCCCTACTGGTTAGCGTGACGCAGGGAGACATGAAGGGGGCCCTACTGGTTAGTGTGACACAGGGAGACATGAAGGGGCCCCTACTGGTTAGTGTGACGCAGGGAGACCTGAGGGGCCCCTACTGGTTAGTGTGATGCAGGGAGACATGAAGGGGGCCCTACTGGTTAGCGTGATGCAGGGAGACCTGAAGGGGCCCCTACTGGTTAGCGTGAAGGCACAGCAGAGGAGTAGCTCACCCTCTCCGAACGGGAGGCTCTTCTGCTTGACCAAGCAGCGGTAGTCCCGCGCTGGATCCACACTGCCCACCTGGGAAGAATCACGAGCTTTACTTATCTGACATTCAAATCCAAATCGGTTCTTTTTTTTTAACTCCTTCAAAAGTGCATTTCAACCCACTGACAGAGAACCCGCTGACTTCTCTGTCCACGAATGGCCCTAAAGCCCATAACGGTCAGTCCCAGTCCATGGAAGAAACAGACTTACTCCATCCCAAATGGCCCGACAGCACCACGCCTACGTTCATCCCGTTTATCCCGCCCCCTAGCATCCTGTTATCGTTGGAATGCATCACATTCAGGACGCAAGACCCCCTCAGCATGTTGTTTATGTTGCTCCTGAGTGCATTCCTTTAAACAACCGGCCAGTGGAAAATGAGGTCATGTGGACCAGACAGAACCACACCGTGAGTCACACACTTTGCACTTAGCGGCCCCCAGCAGGAACCCCTTAAGGACAATGTTTTGACCGAACATATAATGACTTTATCACGCCAATGTTCATCTGTTTCTTCTTTTTAAAGGGTATGCTACCAAAAGGCCCTGTATCCCAGTGGTTGATGGAACGGGCCCCTACCTCAGGGGGTTTTAGGTACGGGGTCAAACGTCAGCACGAGAGCCCGTTGAGTTTCACGCTCTGCAGCACATTGCTGTTGCTTACACTATAGGCCATAAAATACGTTTTTTATTTTATGTTTATTAATTAATGGTTTTAAATAATGTAGGTTTGCAATTTAATTTAATTGTTAGGATAAATACTTTTCATTTACAACACACGGGCAAATGTATGAACGTATACTTCGCATTCTGCATTCAGTGCCGGGCCAAGTGGTTCCTGAAATTCTTCTTTCATCTGGGTGCATCCCTAGACAGGAGCAGGATTCATGAGATCTATACCAGGTCCCCCAGCGCCCCCTATCTCTCACCGATGACACGGTTCCTTCTGAGATGTCGGCCAGGTTGAAGTCCTGCTCGTCCTCCTTGCTCCTCTTGGCCTCAGGTTCCTCTGGGCTGCACAGGGACCCGTTTCAGGGGCCATCGATCAACATACAACTCAACAATATGAATATGCTTCTGCAGGAATGCCATACCACATATGTCAACCCTGAAATGCTCATTATCCTTTCATAACTATGGTTGAAACCAATATAACAACCATTAGAAAATTATTACAGAAATTATTACAGAAATGCCCCTCATTATAGATCCACCAAACAAATTAATTCATCAGTTTTTGGTTCATTCTTACCCTAATATACACATAATAATAATAATGTATTTAATTTACATTGTATTAATATAGCACTTTTCCAAGATACTTGCATAGTGTAAACAACACCTAAATTACACGACAAATTGTTCAAATAGTCAGATGACCCCATGACCCCAAGCCTGACCCCCCTGTGCATCTCCAACTCACCCTCTGCCAAAGATCTGAGAACTGGTCTTCAGCTGCTTCTTCTTCTCCACCTCCTTCAGGGGAAAGCTCCTCTTTATCTCCTCCAGGGGCGCCTGGCAGCACGCAGCCACCGCCAGGGGGCGCTGCAGAGCAGCCTGGAGCCAGGGCTCGATGGAGGGCAGCGGGGAGCCAGGGTGAACCGCTCGGTGGTGCAGACACTACGCAGAGAGACGGATCAAGAGCCAGGGTGAACCGCTCGGTGGTGCAGACACTACGCAGAGAGACGGCTCAAGAGCCAGGGTGAACCGCTCGGTGGTGCAGACACTACGCAGAGAGACGGCTCAAGAGCCAGGGTGAACCGCTCGGTGGTGCAGACACTACGCAGAGAGACGGCTCAAGAGCCAGGGTGAACCGCTCGGTGGTGCAGACACTACGCAGAGAGACGGCTCAAGAGCCAGGGTGAACCGCTCGGTGGTGCAGACACTACGCAGAGAGACGGATCAAGAGCCAGGGTGAACCGCTCGGTGGTGCAGACACTACGCAGAGAGACGGCTCAAGAGCCAGGGTGAACCGCTCGGTGGTGCAGACACTACGCAGAGAGACGGCTCAAGAGCCAGGGTGAACCGCTCGGTGGTGCAGACACTACGCAGAGAGACGGCTCAAGAGCCAGGGTGAACCGCTCGGTGGTGCAGACACTACGCAGAGAGACGGATCAAGAGCCAGGGTGAACCGCTCGGTGGTGCAGACACTACGCAGAGAGACGGCTCAAGAGCCAGGGTGAACCGCTCGGTGGTGCAGACACTACGCAGAGAGACGGCTCAAGAGCCAGGGTGAACCGCTCGGTGGTGCAGACACTACGGAGAGACACGGCTCAAGAGCCAGGGTGAACCGCTCGGTGGTGCAGACACTACGCAGAGAGACGGCTCAAGAGCCAGGGTGAACCGCTCGGTGGTGCAGACACTACGGAGAGACACGGCTCAAGAGCCAGGGTGAACCGCTCGGTGGTGCAGACACTACGCAGAGAGACGGATCAAGAGCCAGGGTGAACCGCTCGGTGGTGCAGACACTACGCAGAGAGACGGCTCAAGAGCCAGGGTGAACCGCTCGGTGGTGCAGACACTACGCAGAGAGACGGCTCAAGAGCCAGGGTGAACCGCTCGGTGGTGCAGACACTACGCAGAGAGACGGCTCAAGAGCCAGCTGGTGTCAACTACTTTATTAATCCCAGCTGGTTTAAACTACTTTATTAATCCCAGCTGGTTTAAACTACTTTATTAATCCCAGTTGGTTTAAAGTACTTTATTAATCCCAGTTGGTTTAAAGTACTTTATTAATCCCAGCTGGTTTTAAGTACTTTATTAATCCCAGCTGGTTTTAAGTACTTTATTAATCCCAGCTGGTTTTAAGTACTTTATTAATCCCAGCTGGTTTTAAGTACTTTATTAATCCCAGCTGGTTTTAAGTACTTCATTAACCCCAGCTGGTTTTAAGTACTTCATTAACCCCAGCTGGTTTTAAGTACTTCATTAACCCCAGCTGGTTTTAAGTACTTCATTAACCCCAGCTGGTTTTAAGTACTTCATTAACCCCAGCTGGCTTTAAGTACTTCATTAACCCCAGCTGGTTTTAAGTACTTCATTAACCCCAGCTGGTTTTAAGTACTTCATTAACCCCAGCTGGTTTTAAGTACTTCATTAACCCCAGCTGGTTTTAAGTACTTCATTAACCCCAGCTGGTTTTAAGTACTTCATTAACCCCAGCTGGTTTTAAGTACTTCATTAACCCCAGCTGGTTTTAAGTACTTCATTAACCCCAGCTGGTGTCCATTTGGGTTTGAAGCAGACATTCAGGACAGCTATACAGTCCTAAGGGATAGACTCTGATCGGTTCTACCTTGGCTTAATAAGATGCAACCGTGTCCACACTGTTATCAGTGACATATGAAAAACAGTGCGCTCCTGGTGATTCTTTTCCATATGCAAGTTCAACAAGAGTTGTATATTTGTAATGGCAATGGGTTGTATTTCAAACACCAGAGAAACATAAGTTGTGAGTTGTTAAGGGCGCTTGTTCTCTCCCGCTGGCTGAGCTGCCCAGCCTGCCCCCTACTGGCAGGCAGGCAGACAAGGTTCTGTGCAAGCACGTGTAAACCTTCAAACTTTTATCCTTTTCTTTTTACATCTGCATCTCACGTAGACTCCTCTAAACGAGTGAAGAAATACAATCTGCGCTCCGTGTGCTTTGCTCACCTAAAACAATGATTCTACTTCTACTCTTACTTACTTTATCCCATCTTTGCCTCTGTGGTATGAATGCTCCAAACGTAAGGGATGTCATCATGCTGAGGTTAAGTAGCATAGTCTGCTAGCCTGGTAGGCTATCGTAGCCTAATTTTGATTGATGCCATTGGGAAGCCTAAAGATTGATAGGCTTGATTATCTATACCAGAACCTGTATCCATATATCTATCTATCTATCTATCTATCTATCTATCTATCTATCTATCTATCTATCTATCTATCTATCTATCTATCTATCTATATATATATATAATATTTTTAATATTATTATATTATTTCCAACTTTCTTGCAAATGTCTTGCTGGTTATTATTTTACTGTTTTCAGATCACACATTATAAGCAATAAAAGCATTGCCTCTGCCTCCTGAGCCACATGCTGCCCACATGTCATACTCAAGAAGGAAGATTCCCAGTCCTCCAGGAGGGCCGGTCTAGATTCCCAGTCCTCCAGGAGGGCCGGTCTAGATTCCCAGTCCTCCAGGAGGAACGGTCTAGATTCCCAGTCCTCCAGGAGGGCCGGTCTAGATTCCCAGTCCTCCAGGAGGAACGGTCTAGATTCCCAGTCCTCCAGGAGGGCCGGTCTAGATTCCCAGTCCTCCAGGAGGAACGGTCTAGATTCCCAGTCCTCCAGGAGGAACGGTCTAGATTCCCAGTCCTCCAGGAGGGCCGGTCTAGATTCCCAGTCCTCCAGGAGGGCCGGTCTAGATTCCCAGTCCTCCAGGAGGGATGGTCTATTAACAGCAGCAGGTGCTGCAGTACCTGGAAGTGTCTCTGGAAGGAAGGGTTGGGCAGGTGGTGAACCTTGAACAGGTCCACCTCTTCTCCCATCTCGTCCTCCTTCACCAGCATCATGGAGTCAATCAGAGAATCCACCGCAGACAACTGGGTCTCTGGACACACACACACACACACGCACGCACACATTATTCACTTCCTCAGCAAGATCCACTTATTTCCATGGCTTCCTTCCTCACTAAAAGGCCTTCCAGACAGGAAGTCCGGATGAACTCCAGAGAATCCGGGGAGGAGGCGATCCGGAGTTGCCCTTTCACGCACGCAAGGCAGAACCGGAGAAAAGCCGCATCAGTCGTGGTCCCACCCACTGGAGACACCCCCTCCGGGTGCTACCCAGAGAATGTCTTACGGTGCATGCGTGAAAGGCCTATAAGTCTCTTAAAAAATTAGACAGCCTTTACTGCTTATAAATCAAACAGAAACATTGATAGCCGGATCGCTATCTTCCCATTTTAAGTGCCTTTTTAACCTTTAGTCATTTCCCAAACACTTCTATCTAAAGCAACATTGGACGTTCTTACGAGCAGCCTCTTGCTGAAGGATGCCTGCAGGTAGACCGGAGCCATGGGGGCTGGAAGCCCCTTTGAGCTGGGAGTCAAACCGCACCACTAAGCTAACCTGCGCCTACCTGAGGGCCTGCACTTCCTGTTGCTGTCCAGGGAGGGGAATGGGAACTGTCGCAGGTCTTCCATGAAGGGCAGCTGAACGTAGATCAGACACTAGTGAGAAGAGCAGGAGGGGTGGTTGTTACTGACGCTGGTTCTCAACATTACATTTAGTCATCTGGCGCTTCTATCCAGAGTCACCCACTCACGGGCCACTGACAACAGTCAAAGCATTCAATCAATGTTGGTTGAACCAAACTACTACGAAAAATGGCTTCAAATATAAAAGGTGTTAAAAGTATGTTGCACAGAGTACCTGTAAGGAACAGAAGCCAAGGTTAGTCATCTTTGTATTATTGGTGACAGTAAAGTGCATGGTAAGAGTTAGTGCATCGAAATAGAATAAGGTAAGAGTCAACATTTAAAGTGATGGGCATCAGAAATGTGTACTTCACTTCTATTATGTTATTAAGGAAGGTGCATTTAGCATCAGAACATTATCAGTCATCACCTCCATGGCAATCTCACATCCTTTTTTCAGTCGATTTCCTTCTATTCTTTCAAGTCAATTTCATGGGTGGAGTATCTTAAATGGGTGGTGTATCTTTAATGGGTGGAGTATCTTAAATGGGTGGAGTATCTTCCCCACTGGCTATGTCGCCAAGCGGGTGACCAGTTACCGTACTGTCAAGTTACGATGCATTTGAATCAGGCTACATTCATCAGACCACACCCCTACAGGCCACTTTCATCAGACCACGCCCCTACAGGCCCCTTTCATCAGACCACGCCCCTACAGGCCCCTTTCATCAGACCACACCCCTACAGGTCCCTATCATCAGACCACGCCCCTACAGGCCCCTATCATCAGACCACACCCCTACAGGTCCCTATCATCAGACCACACCCCTACAGGCCCCTTTCATCAGACCACACCCCTACAGGCCCCTATCATCAGACCACGCCCCTACAGGCTACATTCATCAGACCACGCCCCTACAGGCTACATTCATCAGACCACACCCCTACAGGCCCCTTTCATCAGACCACGCCCCTACAGGTCCCTTTCATCAGACCACGCCCCTACAGGCCCCTATCATCAGACCACGCCCCTACAGGCTACATTCATCAGACCACGCCCCTACAGGCCCCTATCATCAGACCACGCCCCTACAGGCTACATTCATCAGACCACGCCCCTACAGGTCCCTTTCATCAGACCACGCCCCTACAGGCCCCTATCATCAGACCACGCCCCTACAGGCTACATTCATCAGACCACGCCCCTACAGGCCCCTATCATCAGACCACGCCCCTACAGGCTACATTCATCAGACCACACCCCTACAGGCCCCTTTCATCAGACCACACCCCTACAGGTCCCTTTCATCAGACCACGCCCCTACAGGCCCCTATCATCAGACCACGCCCCTACAGGCTACATTCATCAGACCACGCCCCTACAGGCCCCTATCATCAGACCACGCCCCTACAGGCTACATTCATCAGACCACGCCCCTACAGGCCCCTATCATCAGCTGCCTTTGAGATGTACCTTAATTAGGGGTGAAACGGTACATGTATTCATATTGAACCGTACGACGTGGGGTCCACGGGTACACTGCGAACCAAACAACATTTGAATTATTATTGAATCCCTAAAAACATGTAAAGACCTAATCCAACGGTGTGTATACCGCCATCAGGGGAAATGATCCACGATCGGTCCACGTCCTTGATCCAATGATCAAGGACGTGTTTAAAGTGCTTGACCCGCCATACACTAGAACTTCCCGCACACATTTTGCCCAGACAGTTATCCCCGCCTTATGCAACAGAACCAGAGAACACATCCACATGATGTCTGGAAAGCCTTCTACGGCGCTGACTGCAGACAGATGACCAGAGCTACAGAGAGCTGACTGCAGATGACCAGAGCTACAGAGAGCTGACTGCAGATTACCAGAGCTACAGAGAGCTGACTGCAGATGACCAGAGCTACAGAGAGCTGACTGCAGACAGATGACTAGAGCTACAGAGAGATGACTGCAGACAGATGACCAGAGCTACAGAGAGATGACTGCAGACAGATGACTAGAGCTACAGAGAGCTGACTGCAGACAGATGACCAGAGCTACAGAGAGCTGACTGCAGATGACTAGAGCTACAGAGAGAAGACTGCAGACAGATGACCAGAGCTACAGAGAGATGACTGCAGACAGATGACTAGAGCTACAGAGAGCTGACTGCAGATGACTAGAGCTACAGAGAGCTGACTGCAGACAGATGACTAGAGCTACAGAGAGCTGACTGCAGACAGATGACTAGAGCTACAGAGAGCTGACTGCAGAAGACCAGAGCTACAGAGAGCTGACTGCAGACAGATGACTAGAGCTACAGAGAGATGACTGCAGACAGATGACTAGAGCTACAGAGAGCTGACTGCAGACAGATGACCAGAGCTACAGAGAGCTGACTGCAGACAGATGACCAGAGCTACAGAGAGCTGACTGCAGACAGATGACCAGAGCTACAGAGAGATGACTGCAGACAGATGACCAGACCTACAGAGAGATGACTGCAGACAGATGACCAGAGCTACAGAGAGCTGACTGCAGATGACTAGAGCTACAGAGAGCTGACTGCAGACAGATGACCAGAGCTACAGAGAGCTGACTGCAGACAGATGACTAGAGCTACAGAGAGCTGACTGCAGACAGATGACTAGAGCTACAGAGAGCTGACTGCAGACAGATGACCAGAGCTACAGAGAGCTGACTGCAGACAGATGACTAGAGCTACAGAGAGATGACTGCAGACAGATGACCAGAGCTACAGAGAGATGACTGCAGACAGATGACCAGAGCTACAGAGAGCTGACTGCAGACAGATGACCAGAGCTACAGAGAGATGACTGCAGACAGATGACCAGAGCTACAGAGAGCTGACTGCAGACAGATGACTAGAGCTACAGAGAGCTGACTGCAGACAGATGACTAGAGCTACAGAGAGCTGACTGCAGACAGATGACCAGAGCTACAGAGAGATGACTGCAGACAGATGACCAGAGCTACAGAGAGATGACTGCAGACAGATGACCAGAGCTACAGAGTGCTGACTGCAGACAGATGACCAGAGCTACAGAGCTGCTGTACTGCTCGTTTCATTACGGCTGACTGGGAGACAGCCCAGTCCCACTTTGATTTAATGTTGATACTAATCATTTCAAGTGGTCCTATTGTGTTTACGCCACTGCTGTGTGACTTATCTGCCCTATGCAGCTGATGTATGCATTCCTTGTTGCCAAGCTACCCATGTTATTTACCCTTATAATAATACATGCTAATCTTAGTACAAATGTAACAAAGGCATTTCTTTTGTCGATGTATCGAAGCCGTACCAAACCGTGACCCCACCGTACCGTACGGTACTGAACCATGAGTTTTCTTTTTATCATTTTGGACATTTTCCTGACAAGAGCTTAGACAGATGTGTATTGGATACCTCCCTGTGATACTGAACGGTTATTTGATGTGTTTTTTGTACTCCGGTCCCTGGTGGTCTCGTGGCATGGACACCGTGTTGCGATTCTGGGAGCAGAGAGTCGGTCCCAGTGTGCTCACCTCGTACTTCCTCTTGATGCAGGGAAACGCCGCGCCCACCTGCGGGTTGGAGCGCCGGTCGTAGGCGTAGCGCACAATGGCCACCATCTTGAGTTCGTCCAGCGCGCGAATGAGGGAGGACAAGGCCACACCTGCGTGCTGAACACAGCACGTACACACACACAGAACATACACGGCATTAGCTTGACATTACCGTTTTTTGGACAAAAACAGAATCGATGCTAACACGCTATTTTGCTATTTTAACAAGCGATGAAGAAAATGGACTGATCCGCCAGTTCCTACCTCATCGTCCTTGGGAGCGAACACCTTCAAGGCCTGGTTGCCCATGAACTGGTGGCGCTGGACCTGCCAAGCCGTGGTGGGAGAAGTTATATTTGAACTGGTGAAAACGAGTTCAAAGTGGTACAGCTATTCACTTTAGCAACGAGGGCAGTATGGGAACGCAAGCGTCGCTTTCCTAGAAGTCAAATTGTGCATTCCTGCATTCACTTGCATTGTAGTCCCCCTACAACGTAGGGCGTAGGGTGCATCATGAGCCCACCGCAGGGATCATGTGGCACCCCCATATCATAGACAATGGAATAACTAGTTATATAGCCCCCCCATATAACTACAACCCTGTGTCCCACACAGACTATGCACCTCTTGTTTACTTCGCATCTTCTCGCTAGTTTCAATTTGCGATCATGGTCGGGGTGCGGTGGATAGTCGAGGTGCAGGAGTACAGCGGGCTGTACGAGCCCGGACACTGTTTATACACGGGCAATTTAAAGAAAGAGAACATCCGGAGGACAGTTGGTGCTGTCATCGGAGCTTCAGGTGAGGTCGGCTGGAAGCTCGCCAGTAGAAAACATTGGCCCGCCAAATGACTAAACATGTACTGTCTGCACAACCCACTTGTGACTGTCCGGCACACCAATGAAAAGCCCTATATAGCTGAGCACCCAGAGCTGTTTATTCTACAGCTCCTATATGCTGCTCTATATGCGAGGTGGTGCAGGTCCTTAGGAAACGCGATGCTTTCATGCTCAGTGGAGCTCCAGGGTCAGTGGCCCAGATCTGTGGCTGACAGGTTTGTTTTGGGGCAGTGTGAACAACAGACGCCCCATACCGTGTTTTGTTTGGCGAAGCCCAGAACAGCAAAGCATTTCCCGTCGTGCTTGTATTTCATCTGCTCCTGGTCCACTTTGGAGAAGGGAACGATGTCGCTCCCATAACGAAAACCTGGCACACACAGAGAGCAACCAATTCCAAACATTAGAAAATGAGGACATTTGATTTGATAAAGTAAAACAGCAGTTGGAAATTCGAATGACCTTTCAAAATGGAGGTGCATCCATCGTGGCTAGTGTTTTGACTGTATATGTCTAGGTGTATATGTGTTCAGGTGAGGTCGGCTGGAAGTTCACCAGTAGAAAACATTGGCCCGTTAAATGACTAAACATGTACTGTCTGCACAACCCACTTGTGACTGTCCGGCACAACAATGAAAAGCCCTGTATAGCTGAGCACCCAGAGCTGTTTATTCTACATCTCCTATATGCTGCTCTTGCTCCCGACACGACGGGGTCGTGGGGGTCACCGGGGGCCTCACCCTGAATGGTGTCGTCCTTCTGCACCTCCGTCTCGTTGTCGTCGTCCAGGCAGTACACGGTCTCTCTCTTCACGTCCTCTCGCTGGCTGGTCTGAGCGTCCACCGTGGTCCACATCTTCTTCAGCTTCTCGTCCGTCACCTGCAGCTCAGGGGCCATGGAGAGCACCGGAGGACAATGAGGAGCTGAAAACCCCCCCTGGAACAATCCGCTGGTCTAATTGTAGCGCAGGCATTTGTAAACACTTTAACCCTAAGCCCTCGATTGGGCAAGGAACAGTCCCCCCAGCTTCCCAGTGGGAATAGGGTGAAACATGGAGAAGGAACAGTCCCCCCAGCTTCCCAGTGGGAATAGGGCGAAACATGGAGAAGGAACAGTCCCCCCAGCTTCCCAGTGGGAATAGGGTGAAACATGGAGAAGGAACAGTCCCCCCAGCTTCCCAGTGGGAATAGGGTGAAACATGGAGAAGGAACAGTCCCCCAGCTTCCCAGTTGGAATAGGGTGAAACATGGAGAACGAACAGTCCCCCAGCTTATTGTTCTTGTATGCGGACATCCAAACTAAAGCGCTGCACAGCGCCCCTTGGTCGTGACGTCAGAGTATAGCTTCGACCAAAAGAACACCGTCCCCGTTAACGGCAGAGTGGAAAGTTCACAAACTGTTCGGCAGAGACATAGGATTTGACTCCTGTTTCCTATAAATTAGTCTTATGTTAGGAGCAGTGACAAAATGGCATCGATTACTATGTTAACGCTCATATAAGACACATTACCAAGTTTCAAACAAAACAACTCCCACTTTAAGAATATAAAAGCGCCCCACACCATGCGCTATCATGGTGTGACTCAGAAATAGGCAGAGCTGGTTTTGGGGGGGGGGGGGGGGGGGGGGGGGGGCGGCCCTCGCAGACATGTACCATCGATGGCGTTGTGTATGAGCATGATCTAGCACGCTTTAGAAGGCCCATGAGAAGCCACACAAGAGGAGGAACGCCTCCGTTCAGGGACAATCCAGGATATCAGCCATGAACCACCCACCGAAGAACGAATGAGGGCTGAACTTACGGCCTTGTAGCCCACGATGCGGATGGACACGCTGCTGCCGATGGTCAGCTGACAGGGCCACGCCATGGGTCGCTTCTCAATGTTCTTGAACATGGACAGCTTCTTGATAGCCCCGCTGCAGCAAAGGGAGGACACACGTACAGATGTTACTGTTTCACTACAACAGCTGGCCACCACAACAACAACCAACACAGGTGAACTAATTGTCAGCGTCCAGAAATTATTTAAGACTTATATATATATATATTAACCTAATATATAATTTGGTGGACGCTGTTGTCCAAAGCCTCTCACAATGTTGTGAGCGCTTACATTCTTAGCATGGGTGGCCCCAGCAGGGAATCGAACCCCTGACCTTCGCCGTGCTGACGCAGTGCTCTACCGCTGCACCAGACAGGACTACCAACCTGAAAGTGTAGACCTGGTCCAAGCCATCCTCCTCGTCCAGGGTGAACATCACCTCCTTCAGGATCTCCAGGCCCTTCTGCTGCTCCTGCGACAGCCCCTTCCCCCCCCCCGACCGGCCTGCGCCCCCTCGCGCCCCGTCCCCTTCCTCCTCCTCCTCCTCCTCCTCCTCATCCTCCTCCTCCTGAACCTGGAACGGTAAGCTAGAAGAGTTTGAAGAGAAGAATGAGTGAATACCATCGGATACGAGAGAGAGGGCTCTTATTTGCGCTCTTATTTCTTATTTGTTTCAATCCTTCAAGGTTTGAACCCTACAAGAACTGCAGGGTGATGCCAGCTCCTGTCAGGTTGCTGATGATGACGTCCAGCTGCTCTGGGTTGGCATGGGTGTTGAGGTCCGTTAGTATGGCAATGCTGAGACGGTCATACTTTTTTAGTCTGAAAGACAAGGCAGAAAAACACAACATGCAGTTAAAAATATAAAAATTCCACTATAATCACTACTTTAAATAGTACATTTTTCGGTTTCACCAACTTAATTTCCAGAAAGATACACACTTGATTGATTGGGATGGTGCTGTTTCTTCTTACACTAAAACTTTCAAGTTATGATAAAAGGGTACAGTTACAGTGAATACGATTTGAATAGTTTTGTATGAAAATGTTGTGTAGCGTTTCTCAGCGACTGGCAACAGTGGATTATAACACAAGAGAGTGTGTCAACAGTCTTACGGTAATTCTTTTTGAATGAGATCCATGGAGACGACGAGAGCGTCAAGCCCTGATAAACAGCAGTTATGGACCAAATCGTCGATAATGTATCCCAAAGTCAACACATGCTGTATTTGATTTGGCAATAGCATGGGATACACCTGAACATTACAAAAAAATACTGTGTGTAAAGGTACTTCTGTACCTTTTGTACTACATTTCATATTGGCATTAAGATTGATTAGATGACTGCTAAAAGATATATTAGATATATAGATATATATAGAATAATTGTCTGTGAAAAGATACAATCAGCTTGTTGACTTTGAGGGTGGATCTGATGCTCTATTTCCTCCAGAAGCGCAAAATCTGGAATCATCAACTTGCGATGAACGGTGATGTTCTGGTACTGGCCATCATGGTCGAGTTGATTATCTGTAGTGTCCGTGCCGAACAATACCAACCCCAACTCATCCTTATTCTCTGCAAACACCTGCGTTAACAGAGGACGTTAATTCACGTTACAAACAACTTCAGGGGTTTCCTCGGACCCAGTCGATCCTCTATGGTTTGACTGTGCGGAGACGCTCGCAAGTTACCTGACGCTGGACAAACTTCTGAATGACTTTCTTGGCTTGCTCGAAGGGAGGTTCTTGGTCGGAATTTGACATGGAGGATCCCACGTCCATGCATAGGATTAACGCTGACTACATGAGAATACAAACGACTCGTTTTGAATTACTTTAGAAGAAAAACGAAAAACAACATTCATTTTACTTCATTGAAAACATCACACAGAAGTACGATTCATTTTGTTCGTTCCCAGGTTATTTAGTTAAAACTCGTGGGGGGGGGGGGGGGGGGGGGGGGGCATAACAACCAACACGTCCTAACATGCCCAGTGCTGAATAAATGAATCCAAATGGATTTCAAATGCACTGTTCAAGTGTCCAACGCTAGGAAGTCATCTAAACGATTCTCACAATGGCCGCAAACATATAATGCAGAAATAGAACGGTACCTTGGCGGCCGGTGGCATTGTTTTCCCTCTTCTCACTGTGTGTGTCACTCTGTTATGACTCCGGAAAGAAAATATCAATGACTATGTAGTTCCTATGGTCACGAATAATTGGAAGCGATAGAGAGCGAGCAGTAGTGAATTCAATTCTAATCTATTATTCACTGAACGGATGATGGAAAAGGGCGAATTAAAATGGTGTGCACAGGTTTGTACACATCACATACAACCAAAACACACAGGGCATGGCATTCAACACTTTATTGAGTATGAGAACTAGAACTAGTATTTACAACTACAGATAAAGGTGCGAAATATCTGTGCAAACTTTTATATAATACGGGGTGATACTAAATATAGAGAAGAAGAAGAAGAAGAAGAAGAAGAAGAAGAAGAAGAAGAAGAAGAAGAAGAAGAAGAAGAAGAAGAAGAAGAAGAAGAAGAAGAAGAAGAAGAAGAAGAAGAAGAAGAAGAAGAAGGAGGAGGAGATATATAATTGTATTCAGGGGGGCTTTATCAGAGTCTGTGCCCATTGCTAATTAAATTATTCTCCAGGCTTTGGTTGTGCGTTGTGTGCAGATGTATGTAGTATGTGAAGCAGTGATCCTGGGATTTTTTTTTTTTTTTATGTCAGCAGCCACGGTAGTGGTGTTGGAAAGAGCAGGGGTCTTGGGGGAGATGGGGCGTTCCCTGTATGGCTCCCCTCTGATGAGGGGGCCTCGATATACATTCCTGTTGATGCGGTTTGAAGAGAGGATGACTCGGAGGGCACACATTAATGCGGTTGTGGAGGAAGGTCTGAAAGTGCTGAACCTCATGAGGTGGCTGGCTGGAAGTGCCTGGGGAGCAGGGAGGGACGTTCTCCTGGTGGACTGCAGGCCAATGGTGACGCCTGGGCCTTAAATTCACGGCACATTCACTGCTTGTGCACTTTATGGAACCTGGGCGTAGGCGGATTTATGAAGTGGGTTGAGTTTAGATGTTGGGTAGGGGGTTCTGCATCTTGCTGGCTGGGGGCCTTCCAGCAGTCTACTAGTACGGCGAAGGAAGAGACCTGCCTATGTCACAGAGTAAGGAAGGAGTCTTGACGCTGGGCCTTGAAGGGGGGGGGGGGGGGGGGGGGGGGTAATTGGGGTTGATGCACTTTGGTCCGCTGTACAACATGTGGAAGCAGAACAGCAGAAGGGAAGGGTTCTGGGTCAGAACCGCCTGCTAGCTTCGATCCAGCCAGGGATTCTGAAGTGATGGCCAAGCTGAGTTCATCAAAAAAAACATACCATTGTTGAGTCTGTGAACAGGAATGCACTTGAAAGCTAATCTGAGGTCACACACGGGAGTGGACCCGGAGTGTGAACTGTACGGTGTGACTCTGGGCAAGCGTTTACCACTGGAGGCTCCTTCAACAGACAGCACCAGATCATCCATAGTGTGGACACACCGTACAGATGCTGTTTCTGTGCATACTGCCCATGTGTCTCTGGAGTAATCTCAGCTCCAGCAGTCCCCTCAAATCTGATGTGCGAGACTAGATCGGGACAAACCAGTGTTGTTGCGAGACCTTTTAATTGCTGGTTCTGGGTTCCAAGTTTACCAAGAAAGGCAATCTGAACGCTGAAATCTGAAAGCTCCACCATGTAACAACTTGACTTACGACAACAGGTCAGGTTTAGTTGTTGGACTCAAGCGCAGAACTCAAGACTCAGAGGACGGTTAACAGAGTGTAAGAGATAAGATGGAGATGGCAAGGTGTTGTTGTTTACGGAGGTACCCACCTCTCAGAAACTGGACTAAAATAACCCAATAAAATAACAGAGATAACCAAATGATCTTTGTATTTATTCAACAGCAAAGCCTTTACTATTAATACCATGCATTCGCAAACTGTGAGCTCTGCATGCCACTAGTCCATTTCAAAGCCCAGCAAAGGATCTGTATGTTATCAGTCATCACCACCAAGTCTCACATCCTAATTGTCCCGTTTTATAAAACACACACCACACAATTGAAAACATAATAGTTGTATAATGGTGTAAACGTTTATTTCATTCATTTATATTCCATTCAATTTCCTTCTCTTTGGCAAACTGAAATGAAATCAAGAAATATCTTACAGACTAAACCATCAAGAGTTCAGCATTTCAACAGACATTTACATACTGTGTTTGAATTATGCGTTTGAAGTATCTTTACAATGACCTCTCAGACGACCCCATCAGACCAAACTTTAACTGTATCATGCCTTTGACTTTGCAACAGATTGTGTTCAGTCAGTTGTGTTCAATATATAAAAAAAACCCGCTATACTTTCAAGGATTTGAGCTAGTGGACTAGACTCCAATTTATTAAAATAATTTAAATCGACCTAACATAAAAAATATGACAGTGATCCTAATCTTTACATACATGGAAACAAGGTGTTACAACTAAAAGAGTTGGCTTAACCAATGTTCTCTTTGTCATATGTAAAGTAATGGACAACAGGATCTAAAAACAAAACAAAAACAGCACAGAGGGATGTATCCACTACACACCTAATATAGCTAATCAGGAAGATGTCCAAAAGTACAATAATATGAATCTCCAACTCAGCTGATGAACTTAGTCTTGACTCAGGATTGTAGGGCGTGTTCTGAATCCCTGGCCCCCCTCGTGGTTTAGTGCAGTTTGTACTTCCTTCAATCTGTCCCCCGCTTGCTTACATAGCCAGGATGGTAAATAGACCACCCATTGAATCAGGAGGGTAAATAGACCACCCACTGAATCAGGATGGTAAATAGACCACCCACTGAATCAGGAGGGTAAATAGACAACCCATTGAATCAGGATGGTAAATAGACCACCCATTGAATCAGGATGGTAAATAGACCACCCATTGAATCAGGATGGTAAATAGACCACCCATTGAATCAGGATGGTAAATAGACCACCCATTGAATCAGGAGGGTAAATAGACCACCCATTGAATCAGGAGGGTAAATAGACAACCCATTGAATCAGGAGGGTAAATAGACCACCCATTGACTCAGGAGGGTAAATAGACCACCCATTGAATCAGGAGGGTAAATAGACCCCCCATTGAATCAGGAGGGTAAATAGACCACCCATTGAATCAGGATGGTAAATAGACCACCCATTGAATCAGGAGGGTAAATAGACCACCCATTGAATCGGCTTGAAGGAATAGAAGGAAATCGATTGAAATGATGTGATGCTTATTGCACACATCGATAACCGTTAATAACATAATTAGAAGTACATTACAGATTTCTGTTGCCCATTTCTTCAAATGTCAACAGATTGCAGAAATGTGTTGATCTCATCTTATGAAAACTATTCTTTCCAATGTATTTCCATTGGATGATAATGATCACATCCCCGTACAGTGGTACACCAGTACAACACAGTTATAAGTTAACAAACATTGAAGTAAATACGAATTATATACAGAAAAGTACAATTAGTCCAAAATGTTGCTTCTCTCTCTAGAGCTAGGGACAGAGAGAGAGAGAGAATGTGACAGCATGAGGGAGATCTATCAGACCTATCCTTTCCAAGCACTTGAAGCCAGTAATTATTATAGTTGTCTGAGTGAGAGTGCAGCTGTACAATATAATAACTTAATCTGGAGGAATTGTGGCACTGATATTGTACCCAAGGTATTAGTAGCTGAGAGCATAAAGTGTGACTTAAGTATAGAAAATGTGCCTTCTCTGATTTCTGCAAGCTTTATTCAAACCTGGTTGAAATATTAACAACAGTAAACAACAACAATAGTTTTAATGGAAGGGCCAAATGAAGCCAGTGCAGTGCAAGATAAGTTCTAAATAACAGAAAGATTGTACTTAAGATGATCAAACCTTTTCCAGTGTGTCGTCTAAAACCTTCAGGCATTTGATCGTCTCGCTTGAAAAATCAACAGGCAAAGGCGGCGTTTGGTGGCCCCACAAACCATGGAGCCGCCAAATCCATCCCTACGCCGCACACCTGGCCCACGCACACCTGTGTACCTCTTCATGAAGTCATCCACGTGAGGCAGACCAAGAGCACGGTCTCACACGGACGATGTCTGGGCCAGCTCCCGGGGGGCCTTGCTCTGCAGGGTCCCGGGGAGCGTGTCTGAATCCAGCAGCTCCACGATGCTGTAGGGCGAGCAGTCCTCCAGCCCCAGCTTCCCGCACGCCCAGCCGCAGAAGCCCTTCTCCAGGTCCCTGACCGCCTGCCACCAGGCGCCGAAGGCCCAGGACACCTGCACCACCGCCGAGTAGAGGGCCAGCGCCAGCGCCACGGGCATGATGAGCAGGGGGTAGAAGACGATGAGGAAGGGGCAGACGGTGATCTTGTGCCAGAACGTCCGCTGCTCGTTGTACACCAGGAAGACGTTGTACCAGGTGAGGGTGCCGTAGTAGAAGGAGGTCACGAAGGAGAGCAGGAACACCAGCGGGGCGCAGGAGAGGCTCCAGAGGACCACGTGGGGGCCCCGGCGGACCCCCAGGCCGCAGCGGCGCGAGGAGCCATCGCCGGCCTCGCACTCGGCGTCCAGGCGCTCCTTGGACTTGGCCAGCTCCCGGAGCTCCTTCTCCGTCATGGTGACGTGGATGTCCACCAGCTGGCCCTTCTTCTTGCCCCGGGTGATGGTGCCGGTCAGGGTGACGTAGCGGCTGTCAGGGGGCAGGCTCCAGCCTCCACCTGGAGAGAATGCACGCACACACACACACATGCACACACACACACACACAAACACGCACACATACAAACACACACATGCACAGAGACAAAAACACACACACACACACACATGCAGAGACAGAAACACGCGCACACACACACACACACACACGTGCAGAGACAGAAACACACACACGCGCACACACACACACATGCACAGAGAGACAGAAACATACACACACATGCGCGCACACACACAAACACACACATGCACAGAGACAGAAACACACACACACACGCAGACACACACACACATGCACAGAGAGACAGAAACACACACACACATACAAACACACACATGAGGATGCCTAAGGACTGACTTCAAGACAAAACAACGTGTTGTTCCAATGGTTTCCGATTGGTTGATGCCATTTGCCAATGGCAAGTTACATCGCAATAAATGTTTATAAATGTTTGTACCTGCTCTCTTTTCCAATGAACAACTAGTTTTGATGACACTATTCAAAATATACCTTAGTTGAACACTTCTATAGCCAGGCCGACTTTATTAACATAACACTTTGTGTAATGTTTTCATGGACGTTTGCACGTCTTTCAGATATTAAATGATTCATTATATTAAATGATTCTTTATAGGCCTACCATATTTTCTTTGATTTACCTTCACTTGTTGGCGTACAGAGGAATTTGGCTGCCTCTTCGGCGCTCCTCTCCGGACACTCCTCTCCGCCATTGTCCTCTCCGACGGTCCTCTCCGACTCGGAACGAAACACAATGATGGACTCCGGACGCGGGTCCTTCTTCTTCCTCCTCTTCCTCCTCATGGCAGGTCCGACCACTCCCCCGTCCTCTGCGGGTTGTTCCGGGGTTTCCGACCTCAGGGAGATGATCTGGGAGCTGCTCTCCCCGTCGGCCAGCTGCTCCTCTGCCTGGGCCATGCTAGCCAACCACTGCGCTCAGCTCTCCTTGGTTCCTCGTGTCTTCTGTCAAGAGATTACATGGAGAGAAAAACTCAAGTTTCTTTTTATTGTAGGGGGTTAAATGGGAGATGACACGGAATAAGGAAGCCAAGTGAAGTGAAATAACTATAACTTGAAATACAGATGATGGACACGCGGGCACCATCACGGGCACATAGACACAGTGCGTTGGGTGGGATGCGATGGCTCTCCTTCCATTATCCGCTTTGTTAACCAGAGCCGACGACTTGAATGATCGGGACATCGACCTTTTTTTGAACCGATATTTGAGCGACCGATTCCGTAAAAACCAAAAATGGAAAGAAACAAACGGGGGGAAAATGACCCGAGAACAGCAAAAGCATTGAAATAGCTCATTCGATGTTATGCGGTGCATCTGGGTTGCCTCTGTCGACGCCTTGCTCTTATCGCTCACCTAGTGTTGCTCGGAAAGCTAGAATAAACGAAAGCCAGAATTCTATTCAACTATTCACACAGGCTTATTGTGTAGGATTATTTACCGCTATAACACATGATAATGCACGAGGGGGAAATGCACAATGTATCCATAGACACCCAGCTGATCGCTCGCTATGAATCACGCCCATATCTCTTCAACCACCAGCGACGGATTCACGCACCTTATCATGCAAACGCTGTCTAGCCTTACCTTGAATTCCACCGGTTAGATAAGCAGCTAAACACCCGTATCGGTTTGAATGTTACATGCTATAGATCCATGTTGTGCAGGCACACGCCAGTCCGCGTCACGCCATTGTCTGTAGGTCCAGATGCGCCGCAAACTGCGTTCCAGCGCAGGCCTCAAATCCCGCCCCTTCCCCTACGTGAGACCAATCACCGAACCGCAGTCATGTGCCGCACGCCAACGAGGTTAACGTAATTTAATCTTTCATGTTTATGCCGTTTTTAAATTTACATTTAAAAAAACAAATATCAGTATGCGCATAGCGTTTTTGATTAAATTAGCGTATTTCTGACGGATATAATATAGGACAATTATTTGTTTAAAAAAATAACTGAGCCTTGATAATAACGTCGTATGTACATTACATGGGTTGAACTCGACAAATATAGGCAAACCTACTAGTAGCTATAGGCCTATTCGACTCGCATCATATAGTCATCGTAAAACAGTCCTACCGCTGGAACACGTCAAATGGTGTTCGCCAAACGCCCTCTCGCGCGTTACGTTCAGCGGCGCGCGGATGTCGTCGCAACCGAAGCGCTGTTAAGTGACCGTTCAGCGGCGACCGTTACTTTAACTCCGCCGTAAAAAATGGAAGACCAACAGCATTCCATCGTTTTGCTCGATAGAACCATTTTCCAGTTAGGCAAGTTCATAAATGTCTATTTGTTTCGTCGTTTAACGTCTACTAATGATATTAACCGCTATGCGAGCTAATGGTAGCACTGTAAGCAAGTAGCTAGCAAGAAGTTAGTCTAATAAGTTAACGTTACCCTGGATAAATATTGGGCTAACATAATACAATACTCCTTATTACAGCTTTACAAACACGGGAGCTTTCGCAAAGGAAGGATGAGCTAACTGTGCAAATTCAAGGTAACGCTATGGAGAACGTATTGGTTCTTTCCGACCAAAGCAGACCGACCACCCTGTAACCTTGACCCTTGACCCAATGACACGCGTAACCGCCGCGCTGCTGTTTTTCACAGCTAGCAGGGCCGACGTAGCAGAGAGGAAGGCCTTCATTGAAACGATGCAGAACAAGATCAAGAAACTGGAGGACGAAATCGCCGTGAAGCAGAACACAGTGAAGCAAATCAAGGACAACGCTAAAAGGTTCGACGGCCTCTCCTGGGTTAGCTGGCAGCTTATTTTGGGAGCCTATTAGGATGAAGAGAGGATGAAGAGCGATGCACGTTTGGAGGACGGCCCTATTGCCCTAAGGGTAACATTGCACGCCGTTTCCCAGCTGATGGCCAAAGTGTTCTGCTCAACCCTGGACCAATGTCCAGCAGAGTTGTCCTATCAGTCACTTAGACCCAAAATAATGGGGAATTAGGGTCCAGGGTAAAATATCCCCAAGTTATCCTTTAACGTTCAAATTCGGCATTTACTGCTGATATCATGCTTATTAGATCGTTAGCCTATTCTTCTAGTTTATTGACCGTTCAGTTGAAGCAAATCAAGGACAACGCAAAAAGGTTCGACGGCCTCTCCTGGGTTAGCTGGGAGCTTATTTTGGGAGCCACCAATTTAGGATGAAGAGCGATGCATGTTTGGATGACGTTTGTGCTTTGCAACACGTTGCCTTTCCTTCGCCAAAACGGCTCTCGGTTTACAACGTTAGATACCCATTTCCCATGGAGTTAGATGGGACTCTGTCCCGAGGGAAGCATCTCAGTGGCTGGACTACCAGATGGGGCTAGGAGATGCAATGTGTATTTGAATAATTGATTGATTGTGTGTGTGTATGAATTGGGCCTACATATACTGCAATTAACACTTCCGATCGCAGCATGAAGGCAAATAACCGCCTTCTACAACACTATGAGATGACGCTGAAGGGAGAACTCGAGAAGAAACAGGAGAACTACAATCACGATAAGTATGTTTATCTGCGTATTCGGCAGTTTTTCATTTGGACACTTTCTGTGAATTACATTTCATTTGTTTTTCCACAAAGGAAGGTGTATGAAGAGAGGATTGCGAGTTACAGGAATGTGTTCCAGCAGCACAAAGAGTTTTACTGCAAGAATCCTCTCGCTAAGCAGCTCCTTGCAATTCAGTCTGAGAAAGAGGATATCGAGGGTCGGATTAAGGCTTTGGAGGATCAAATAGCCAAGAAACAGGAGCATCTGACGACTGTAGTGGGTAATCACATCATATTATATGAAAAAGAACATTACACACTGCTAGCTAGCTTGGAAAGAGCTTGGAAATAATGCAGTGGTTTAAATGGTTGATTTGAATTATGTCTGATTAGGAGCAACAGTCAACTCCTCCCTCACTGAGAACCAGGCAGAAAGGTACATTCATGGGACCTCATTAAACGTATGAAGACTCATTTCTTTGATATTAACTCTCCTGCTATTCCGTCTAGCGTCTCGGCCCAGCTGACTGAAGTAGAGCCAGTAGCACAACGTGACCACCAGGCAGAGGTGGATGGTGGTTTCTCCAAAGGCATCGCCTCTCTTCATCTCAACCCGACAGAGGTAACCCCTCAGAGTTTGTACAAGGGAACTACTTTATTACATACAGAGGGGAAGGAAAGATTCACCTTGAGTGTTAACTGGAATTATACACTGTATTACTATGTATGACCAACAATAACTACTTTTACAAAAATATTAAAAAAACAATACCACAACTATTTCAAATCTCATATTATAACATTTAGCTGAAGATGACCTATTCATTTTGACTGCAAAAAAAAGACGAATATATATATATAATTAATGAATACCAAGCCCCAGATTATATACAGTATTAGAAATGCATGTTATTGTTGAAAGTCTTATCGATTGTTCCACATTATGCTGCATACTAAAGCACCGTTTGTACAGGAAGTTCATTACATACATTTTACCGGCGAGGAAATGTCTGGCGACACTATAGACTGTAAGAGATCAGTCCCAGAAACTCTCTCCTACCCCCCAGTGCTGTGGTCAAAGCAGGAGTCAATGGGTATGTGTATCAACTGATCAATCTAGTCATCCTTCATTCAAACACATCATTTCCTGACACATTCTCCAAGTGTGCTTCCATGTGAAAGTAAATGTATTCCCTTCAGCTCAGAAGCTCCCATCAGATCAGAAGTCCGGTGCACAGCCAGACCAGCAATGTGGACCAAAGACACAGGTCATGAGCTTGTACATTTATACAGACTTGTGTTGATATGAATACACGATAATATCCATCCATTTAGCAAAGTATGATCAGTATATGTGGATGTGAACCCGTCTCCTAAGAAAACCAATGTATTGCATGACACCCAAATGGGTGTTAGCTATAAACCCTGTTGAAGTGCCCTTAATATTCTGTTATCAGGAAGACCCGGCTGGCTCATTAGCAAGAGAGGAGGAGATGGAGGAGATGATGGAGGAGGAGGAGGAAGAGCAGCCACTGCTGGTCGCAGAGGAAGAAGATGATGATGTCGACGATGATAATGATCAGAGAGACACTGCTCTACCTCATTCCTTCTTGCCTCCCAAGATCAATCCTTCATCTCCACCTGGCCGCATGAAACTGGTCCCATCAACCCCCACCTTCTCCATCAAGTAAGAGGGGGCCTGCCTCTTGGGCTTCTCCCCACAGCCTGTAATCATGAGATCCACCTCATTCGTCACGCAGGCACGGGGGTGTCACAGCAGCAAACAGTAAAACAGATTGAAGGAGTTACAAAATGGAAATGAAGAATGGGCTAACGATCTAATAAGCATGATATCAGCAGTAAATGCCGAATTTGAACGCTAAAGGATAACTTGGGGATCTTTTACCCTGGACCCTAATTCCCCATCATTTTGGGTCCAAGTGACTGATAGGACAACTCTGCTGGACATTGGTCCAGGGTTGAGCAGAACACTTTGGCCATCAGCTGGGAAACGGCGTGCAATGTTACCCTTAGGGCAATAGGGCCGTCCTCTTAAAGTGCAGTCTTTGCCACTGACAGGCTCAGATTGTCATTATAAGTGTCTGACAACATTATGGCAAGGATCCTCACAGAGAAATGCAACTTTTGTCTTTGCCTTTCACATGATGTGGTCTGTTTGTTATTGTGCCTAACCAAGTCTCGCTCAAGGAGAATCCTCACCACCCTTACATTTCACACCCACCCCAAATAAAATGTTCTAGAATCGCCACTGAGTCTAGGTAAACACTATATGCTACAAGAGTGTCTGTGTTGAGTGCATTCCTGTGTACTCTTAGAATCGAATAATACTCCATGTGTTGAGAACATGCAGTAAGACAGTGAGTACCAGTGTCAGCATTGAAGATGTGGGCACCTTCCTCCTCTCAGCAGCAGCCCCAGCATCTCTCCGGGTCGTGGCTCCTCCCACCACAAGTCTCCCACCTTCCTGTTCTCCACCACCTCGGATCCGAGCACCCCGAGTTTCCCTGGGTTTGGATTTGACATGGGTTCTGCCCAGGAAGAGGTCAGGAGCAAGGAGAGGAGATGGAACTATTTGTGACTAACGTGGCTCCTGCTACAGTTTCATTAATGTTGAGCTGTATTTACAGGACTCACCGTTCGTCTTCACCAGCTCATACTTCAGTGAAAAGGTGCCGTATGTCTACAAACACCCTGGACACACATGCCAATCACAGTGCTAAATCACACACAGTATCTAAACACATCACTGCTTTGTCTTCTACAGAAAAGCGGCTCTAAATCCCCCAGTGGTAAATATCCCGTGATCAGAATACCATCATCATGTCACGATGCTCGCGTTATTGCTGCTTGAACCATGAACGTGTCGCTGCAGGCCCAGGGTTTCTGTTCGATGAAACCGAGAGACCAGAGGGCGAGTTCCACTTCTCCTTCTCTAAAAGTCCTGGGGGGAGCGGATCGAGCCAGGATAAGGCAGCGGAGGACGCGTTCCCCTTCTCGTTCAACTACAGCTGAACAGTCGGATCGTTGGTCAAATACTTGAGACTGAAACCGGAGTTCTTAGATGTTAGTTGTTTGCATTGGGTTGAATGTTTAGTTAGTCCTGAAGAAAATGGAATTTCTAGTGTTTCAAATGGAAAATGTTTTTTCTACATATGCTAGACAATTGTTCAACTCTTGATGTTTCTTAAGTTATATATTTTTATAATGTAGATGTGTTCAAGATATACAATAAAAAATGTATGCAAATGTTTTATTGAAAAATATTTCTATGTAAGCCATTTCACAAATTTATTTTGCAGCCATACATTCACGTATATTTTGATACTGGCACGTTAAAGTAATAGTTATAGTAATAGTGTTTCAGTCATTAATACAACAGAAATGACAGGAAATGAAAGAAAAGCAGCATAAGATTTAAATTTTTTGTATTAGTAGCAGTATTTTGATACGTCCTATCATATTCCCTTTGAAATATGAACTTCTCTAACCTATGACCCTGCCGATCACACAATTAAACGCTGTCAGTTCTTTAAACGGGCATAATGACATTACACACTTATTCCACTGACAAAGGTTTGCATTTTTTAGTCAGTGTTGCAACTTCATGTGATGAAATCGATTAGTTTTTCTAATACCATGACGTAATCAAACAAACAAAACAACATATAAAACATCAGAATAAATTACTTGGCAGAATATATTTTCAATACTGATGCGCATGTATTACCTTAAAGCAGAGTTAGGATGTAAATCTGTATAGCCCCATTATAAACATACATCTGCTTTACATCATTGAGCAGTAGTTGAAACCCAAAGGCACCCTTCTCAGCTGATCTCTTGCGCAGGTTAGTTCAGAGCCGAGCGAGAAAGCAGGCTTGACAGTGAAAAGACTTAAAGCTGCAGACTAGAGCGCCGTCTAGAATCCAGAATCAATGCTGAGCGACCGGCGGGTCACGTGCTCCAGCTCCCCCGGGACGTACTCGGTGAAGCTCGTTTGGTGCTTGGCCAGCATCTTCAGCATCGGCCGCAGGTTGAACCACCACTGGTTCTTGGGCATCCGGTGCCTGCGCAAAAGAGAAGAGCCATCGTTATCCAGTCGACAGGCGCCGTCGACGGGGGAACTTAATGAACGGGGGTTAGTGCCCGGCCTACTTGAAGTCCGTCACGTCCTTCAGCTCGGTGACCGGGCTGAAGGACACCACCTTTCGGTTGAGTCCCAGCACGCACACCGTCTCCGGGGAGTTAGCGAACACGCGGCCTGTTGGGAGACACGAGTTACCAGCGTGACGTCTCGCGGACACGCCCATAAACAACGGCGTTGGGGCTCTCCGTAGTCCTCACCCTGTCGGAAGTTGTCCGTCATTCTGTCAGAGAGCCACTGAACAGCCTTCACGCCCAGCTTGGTAGCAAAGTTTCTGTCGAAAGGGCTGGGTGCCCCTCCCTAGGGACAGACGAAAACAGCGATACGCTAATATAATAACAAACCTCACAACAACATACAAAAGGAGACGCGCGCGTGTCGATATCCTTGTAAATCCTGTCGTTGGTTCTCCCACTGCACTGCCGCTGTGTGAGCACCTGCTGAAGGTGACCCAGCACGTTGATCCGGCTGTCGAAGATGCCCTCCCCCTCCGCAGAGTACAGCTGGTGGATGAACTCCGTCGTGTAGTGCTCGTTGCATTTCTCGTTCCTGTTGGACACAAGCGGGGGATAAAGTGCCCATCCCAGCTTCTAGTCATCGCTGATGTAATGTATTCAAAGTTGAGGATCATTTCCCGTCACCCGAAAACAATTCAGTATAACTCCTTAGAAGCCAAGAAACATGAAATGTGTCTGAGAGATATGGATTTGCTTCTGGGTAGCTCCAGGCCAGAAGGGGCAGCAGGCGTTTACCTCAGGATCAGACCTCTCTGAACATCCTTCTTCATCTTGTCTTTCAAATGCTCCACGTTGGTCTGTGAGAGGAGATGGGGGAAAATTACGCTGCCTCAAGCTGTCCTTTTAAAATAGCCAACAGAGGAATTTTTTGTCACCTATATTGAGGAGGAGGAGCGATGAAGACCATGTGACCAGAAGGGCACATTATCCATACGAGACATATCCCAGAGGCCATGATGTGTTGCTTTCATAGAACACACACACACACACACACACACACACACACACACACACACACACACACACACACACACACACACACACACACACACACACACACACACACACACACACACACACACACACACACACACACACACACACACACACACACACACACACGTCCCCCCCCTCACCTTAAGGTCCTGGATGGTGAAGGGGTCCTCAAATATGTACGCCGCGTCAGCGCCCACTGCGATCCCGGTGTAGGTTGCCAGGTAACCGCAATACCCGCCCATGGTTTCCACCACAAAGACACGCCTCTTGGTGCCGCTGGCAGACTGCTTGATGGTGTCACAGCCCTGAGGAGTAAAGCCATGGCAACACTCGTGAGAGACATGACAATCCTCTGCGGCTCGCCGTGGATGTGCGTCCCTTTGCACACGCGACACGTCAGCTTTTGTTGCTGACGTTGCCTGGTCTCCGTCTCGTTCGGACCGCGGTCTAGCTCACCTATAAAGCCGATCATACAGGATATACCATGGCTCTGCTGCATACCTAAAGCTTTATGGATAACTGTACAGACAGCACCACCTGTTGGGTACCTCCATGGCTCTGCTGCATACCTAAAGCTTTATGGATAACTGTACAGACAGCACCACCTGTCGGGTACCTCCATGGCGGCGTTGACGGCGGTGTCCGCTCCCAGACTGAAGTCAGTGCCTGGGACGTTGTTGCTGATGGTGGCGGGGATGACACACATGGGGATGCAGAGCTCGTCGAAGTGACCCCGAGACTCGTACAGCTGCAGCACGCCTTCGTAGGCCTGGGAGTCCACAAGGTAGTGTCATTTACTGCTGCTACTACTACTGCTGCTACTACTGCTACTGCTACTACTACTACTACTACTACTACTACTACTACTACTACTACTACTACTACTACTACTACTACTACTACTACTACAGCAACTACTGCTACTGCTACTACTACTACTACTGCTGCTACTACAGCAACTACAGCAACTACTGCTACTACTACTACTACTACTACTGCTACTACTACTATTGCTACTGCTACTACTACTGCTACTGCTACTGCTACTACTACTACTGCTACTGCTACTACTACTGCTACTACTACTGCTACTGCTGCTACTGCTGCTACTACTACTGCTGCTACTGCTACTAATGCTACTACTACTGCTGCTACTACTGCTACTACTACCATTACCCTTCAATTAGGTAATGGTACTATCTACCATTACCTTAATTGAAACCTTTATCCAAAAGTAATCGTGCAGTACCTTTGTCAAAATGATATCTGTCAATAATGAGCAGGTTGGGATTATGCCTAGATATCTAGATGGCTACAGGTAGACAGCGACATTGTGATTCAACCTCCTCAAACCCTAGCCATTAGGTGATCCTACCCTGTAGTCACCAGCAACTAGTCATAACAAGGGAAACCACAATACACTGTTCAATTAAAGGGAAACTGCACGGCTAGTTTGTAACGCAAGAGAGTGATGCTTCATACGCTTGTTGTGAAACATTCACGGTCTGCGACATCAACTCCTTATGCGCTGAAGTAAATCTGTCCGAGATTAGCGTTGTCCATTGGTCCGATTCGAAAAATGTCAACGATGTCCAACTTTTTCGTGGATATTGAGACAATAGAGTTGCTGTCGCAGACCGCGATTTTCTTTAAATACCCGTATTAGGCAGTACTTGCTTGTATCAGAAAATAGGTGAACGTGACAGTTCCTGTACCCACCTCAAATCCCCCGATCACCAGCAGAGCGGAAATGCCAAACTTTCTGATGGTGTCCACGATCTGCTCCATGAAGGCACTGGGAAGAGTTCTGAAACCAGACCAACAGATGATCTACGAGATACCTAAACACATCAGCCTTCCTATTGGGTGCGGTTTTTTTAATTAACCGAATAGCACATGATAACATTCTGAGTCACACGAGTGGGAGCGTCTCACCGTTTAGTCCCCAGCAGGGAGCCTCCTTGGCCAGTCCACCCAGCCACACTGTGCCATGTCATCTCACTCACCTGTGGAGGTAGCACACACCGTTAGCTAAACCTAAACTCATCTCACTCACTTGTGGAGGTAGCACACACTGTTAGCTAAACCTAAACTCATCTCACTCACCTGTGGAGGTAGCACACACTGTTAGCTAAACCTAAACTCATCTCACTCACCCGTGGAGGTAGCACACACTGTTAGCTAAACCTAAACTCATCTCACTCACCTGTGGAGGTAGCACACACCGTTAGCTAAACCTAAACTCATCTCACTCACCTGTGGAGGTAGCACACACCGTTAGCTAAACCTAAACTCATCTCACTCACCTGAGGAGGTAGCACACACCGTTAGCTAAACCTAAACTCATCTCACTCACCTGAGGAGGTAGCACACACCGTTAGCTAAACCTAAACTCATCTCACTCACCTGAGGAGGTAGCACACACCGTTAGCTAAACCTAAACAACAACTAACTAACAAATCACTCAAGGCTTCGGCATGTTTAAAGTGTTTCCAGCCATACTCGTTCATGCATTTGAAGACGGGGGATCTAAAAACATAGTTACGATTAATGCACTTCATATGCCTACTGGTATATTTCGTGGAATGTTTATTATTCATAACACATTCTTTTAAAGGAAAGATATACAATAGTCGCCTGTAAATAAAGTACCAAATATAGACCTACTTTCATGTTAGAGCAGATATTAATGTTAGGGCACGGACAACAGAGCATTCAACGCCATAGTGAACTGACCCTGGGTTTATAAAGGTAAAGAAAACATATCTAGCACCAAACATAACCTGGGTTTATAAAGGTAAAGAAAACATATCTAGCACCAAACATAACCTGGGTTTATAAAGGTAAAGAAAACATATCTAGCACCAAACATAACCTGGGTTTATAAAGGTAAAGAAAACATATCTAGCACCAAACCAAACATAACCTGGGTTTATAAAGGTAAAGAAAACATATCTAGCACCAAACATAACCTGGGTTTATAAAGGTAAAGAAAACATATCTAGCACCAAACATAACCTGGGTTTATAAAGGTAAAGAAAACATATCTAGCACCAAACATAACCTGGGTTTATAAAGGTAAAGAAAACATATCTAGCACCAAACATAACCTGGGTTTATAAAGGTAAAGACACTATATCTAGCACCAAACATAACCTGGGTTTATAAAGGTAAAGACACTATATCTAGCACCAAACATAACCTGGGTTAATTAAGGTTATGCAGGTGAATCTGACCATCTAACCCTGACCCTAACCCACATCAACGGCTAACTGAGCCACTTTTTATTTTATGGTTGAAATCAGTTGCCGCCATTTTACATTTGATTTGATCATAGAGTCCTGGTATCAGAGTCATGAACATTTCCACTGCCGGTGAGCAGTTTTAATGATGGCAGAAAAGAAAACACCGCGCTCTCACTTCAGCAAGAATCCTAGAAGGTAGCGCTTGATTGGCTACAAATAAAGAAGTCTGATTGGTCCTGCAAACACACGTCATGTGAAACACGATGGCCCTCGGCGCTTACCGCTCCGCCGGCGAGCCCTTGGAACCCGTCGCTGACGCCGTAAACCTTGTGCCCATGAGCAAGGGCGACTCTGACCGCAGACCTGGCTGCAGCGTTCATCCCTGCTGCAGGGGCCCCCACGTTCAGGATGGCCAGGGTGTGGTTGCTCTGCACGGGGGGGGGGGGGAGGGGGGGGGGGGGTCAGTTCTTTTACAGACGTTAATCAGTCCAGTCAGACAGAGCTGCTGAGCGATGCATCAGGAGTGGAGGTCAAGAGAGCAGTACAGGAGAACACATTCCGGACCAACTTGTTTCATCTTCTTCAGTACTGGAATACATTTATTTTACAAAACACTAATTAAAGGATGGCCAATCCGGCACAGCGGCGATGTTCTTTTGCCAATCAAACAGTGGCAGTCAAGAGAGTAGTGGCTAACCGAGCCCTGATTCACTGTTTTTATTTGATTTGATCCGTTTTAGCACTGTGATGGAGCAATTTAGCTAGGATTAATAGCACACCAATTCTCTGCAAGTATGGAATACCTTCTCCTACACATTTTCAGGTTTCTTTCTTCCACACATTTTGAACACAAATGAACTGGGGGTCCAGGAAGGGGGCTACGGCTACATGCAACCCCAGACCCTTTGGCCACCGACGGACCAGCCACAACACGCAGCAGGAGAAGCCAATAAGGATGGAATGCAAAAAGCCAGAGGGCAGTTCTGTCCTCTTAGAGCTCAGCACTGCATGCGCTGTGCAGGGCAGGAGGAAGAAGTGCTTTACCTTGACCTGCGCCTGCTTTTGGAAGGCCAGAAGCTTGTAGATGTTCCAGTTGTTCTCAAAGCTCCTAGAATGAAGCAAACACTCGCATGTTTACTTTGCTTGAGCTTATGCATCTCTATATGCAAAGTGAAAACAAAAGTTTCATCCAAAAATGTGTTTGCATTCATTAATGCTGTATATTCACATTTTAAACATGCCACATTTATTCTGGAATAAATCGTATTTTGTAAAACAACTATACTGTGTGTGTGTACTCTAGTTCAAATAGCTCAAAAGTATTTAAAAGGGGGCAGTGGGTAGGATTTAGTGGCATCCAGCGCTGGGGTTGCAGATTGCAACCAACCGATTTAATTAACCTGGGAATTGAAATACACTAAAACACAAGTCTTACCCTCCTCGCAACTTGATGGCTTCACCGAAGCGCTTCTCCTGCATGGCCTTCTGCACCAGTTTGGTCTGCAGACATGCAGGAAACAAATACAGAAATGGAACAAACCTCCAGTTAGTATTTTGCCATTTAGCAATTATCCACTGCATACAGAAACATGTCATTATGGAGCATAAGGGGTTAGGGCGTCGCTCAGGGATGCTAGAGAGGCATGCTGAAGACATCGGGAATCAAACCCAGTCCCTTTCGGCCGGGAGCAGAAAAGCCACTAGCAACTCCGCTACGCTGGTATGTGTGACTGTGTCTGCTGAACCCCAGACAACAGAGAGGCTCCTTACCATCTCCACACACTCCAGCAGAGAGGCTCCTTACCATCTCCACACACTCCAGCAGAGAGGCTCCTTACCATCTCCACACACTCCAGCAGAGAGGCTCCTTACCATCTCCACACACTCCAGCAGAGAGGCTCCTTACCATCTCCACACACTCCAGCAGAGAGGCTCCTTACCATCTCCACACACTCCAGCAGAGAGGCTCCTTACCATCTCCACACACTCCAGCAGAGAGGCTCCTTACCATCTCCACACACTCCAGCAGAGAGGCTCCTTACCATCTCCACACACTCCAGCAGAGAGGCTCCTTACCATCTCCACACACTCCAGCAGGGGCAGCCGGACTGCCTGGTTCCCCGAGAGGCCGATGACACATGCTGGGGTGTCGGGGGACGCCTCCATCAGCGCCACCACCGCCTCCACGCCCAGCTTACTGCTCTGGAGACACACATGAACGTGTACACACACACACACACACACACACACACACACACACACACACACACACACACACACACACACACACACACACACACACACACACACACACACACACACACACACACACACACGTTAAGGGCTCCTCTCCCACTGTATGGGAGATGTTAAGGGCTCCTCTCCCACTGTTAGGGAGACGTTAAGGGCTCCTCTCCCACTGTTTGGGAGACGTTAAGGGTTCCACTCCCACTGTAAGGGCGACGTTAAGGGCACCTCTCCCACTGTATGGGAGACGTTAAGGGCTGGGAGACGTTAAGGGCTCCTCTCCCACTGTAAGGGCGACGTTAAGGGGGCCTCTCCCACTGTTAGGGAGACGTTAAGGGGGCCTCTCCCACTGTAAGGGAGTGTGTGTTGTGAAGCTCACCAGAATCCTGTCGAAAGCTGAGGGGATTCCCCCTCGCTGGACGTGTCCCAGGACAGTCACCCGGGTGTCATAGCCCAGCCTCTTCACCACCAGCTACACACACACACGTTGTTGTTTACAGTGAACAGCACATAGGAGACACAGACATACACGTTAAAAAGAAGATTTTTATGTGTCATGAAAACCATTCACGGACAGTCAAACCAAAATGTGAAAACGACTTCCTAAATGCGTCCGGGTGATTTTACGGTCCAAACACCACTGAGGGCCTTTAAGTAGCAGTGTCGCAAATCTCCCCTTCATTCCGTTTGCCGGCGCCACACACACACACACACACACACACACACACACACACACACACACACACACACACACACACACACACACACACACACACACACACACACACACACACACACACACACACACACACACACACACACACACACACACACACACACACGAGGGGAAGCGCCTGTTAGCGGCTGCTCTGTCACATCCGCTGGCTGGCGGTGGAAGACGCCTCACTTGGGATTCAAATGCACGGCAGGAATGTCGCCACAGACACCCGGGTGGGGCCAGCGACACCCGGGTGGGGCCAGCGACACCCGGGTGGGGCCAGCGCCAGCGACACCCGGGTGGGGCCAGCGACACCCGGGTGGGGCCAGTGCCAGCGACACCCGGGTGGGGCCAGCGACACCCGGGTGGGGCCAGCGACACCCGGGTGGGGCCAGTGCCAGCGACACCCGGGTGGGGCCACAGACACCCGGGTGGGGCCAGCGCCAGCGACACCCGGGTGGGGCCAGCGACACCCGGGTGGGGCCAGTGCCAGCGACACCCGGGTGGGGCCAGCGACACCCGGGTGGGGCCAGTGCCAGCGACACCCGGGTGGGGCCAGCGACACCCGGGTGGGGCCAGCGACACCCGGGTGGGGCCAGCGACACCCGGGTGGGGCCAGCGACACCCGGGTGGGGCCAGCGACACCCGGGTGGGGCCAGCGACACCCGGGTGGGGCCAGCGACACCCGGGTGGGGCCAGCGCCAGCGACACCCGGGTGGGGCCAGCGACACCCGGGTGGGGCCAGCGCCAGCGACACCCGGGTGGGGCCAGCGACACCCGGGTGGGGCCAGCGACACCCGGGTGGGGCCAGCGACACCCGGGTGGGGCCAGCGACACCCGGGTGGGGCCAGCGACACCCGGGTGGGGCCACCGACACCCGGGTGGGGCCACAGGTTGGGGAGATTTAGCGCGTTAGCTGACCTTTACTTCAGTGTACTACACGTTGAACACTCACGTCCTTGATGTAGTTGGAGCTGATGGCTTTGCCGTTGGCATCGATGGCTCCTTCTGCAACGATGATGATGTTCAGCCTGGACCCTCTGCTGCGAGTCTGAGGACACACACACACGCGCTCTACTTTTACCCCAGCAAGGCAGCTCCAACCTGGGTCAGTTTGTGATGAGAGCAGCTCCCCCCCCTTCTCACCCACCCACAGGCACTATTCTTCTATCCCAGCAAGGCAGCCTCAATCTGGGACAGTCACCGCACACACACACACACACACACACACACACACACACACACACACACACACACACACACACACACACACACACACACACACACACACACACACACACACACACACACACACACACACACACACACACACACACACACACACACACACACACAATTGGCTGTCCAGCAATCCCAAATCCTTACTGTCCAAAAAAAGGCTTCCTGCTCCAAAAGCACCAGCCCCACCCCAATCTGCTAGCTCCACCCCCCCGATATAACCGACCCTGTTCAAAGCCCTACTCAAATATCAAATCATAACCCAGCTCGGCGCATCCAAAGGCACTCAAACATCTGGATCCCCCCCCCCCCCCCAGTGTGGTGACCCTGGCACAAGAAGCGGTGGTGGTGGGGGGCAGGAGCGCGTGGTTCCCGACACGTACCCCCTCCAGACGGGAACACATGTGGTCCTCCCAGCCCTCCTTGGGGGGGGCCTCGGGTATGAACAGCCAATCAGCTCCGGACGCCAGCGCAGACACCAGGGCCAGGTACCTGCAGGGGGCACCGAGGGGGGGGGGGGGGGGGGGCGTTCACCGAGGGCCAGACCGACACAGTGGATGCAGCGGTGAAGAAGGTTGAGGTGCCACTCACCCACAGTGGCGCCCCATGACTTCCAGAACGAAGGTTCGCTGATGGCTGTGGGGAAAGCGTCACAGGAATGACGTGACGCAGAAACACACATAAACAGTGACCACGCATTATGGCAACGCAAATAAAACAGTACAGGGCGTTTGATGTGTTGCGTATATTAAAGTGACGAAACTATATATGTACAACTCTACTGGCGGTTATTAGGTTGACATGCAAACAAAGCATTGATTGTTTTAGAGCCGTTCTTCCGTGTGCTCGTGTCTAATGGTGCACGGTCAGAGCGGTTGAAGGAGCATCCACACACACACACACACAGAGTGACCAGCACCGTGACAGAGGGTCAGGGACAAACAGGCCCCTGGATGTACCATGGATGTAATAATAAAACGTGTCAGACAAGTCTCGCAAGGATGACTTACGTCGCTGACTTCATAACAAACGATTTACTATTGATATTTAGTCATTTAGCAGACACCGTTATAGAGTAGCTTTGCTCACATAGTACATGTCATTAAGGAGCAGGTGGTGGGGGGGGGGGGGGGAGGTAAGGGCATCTTCCTCAATCCTGTCTACAGGTAAAGGCTTCAGACGACAGCGTTGAAACACGTCCAACAACAGAACCACTACTAGCGTTACACAACGCGTTTGACAGTCACGCGATGGTATCACTACAACAGTATGCGATGAGGTGGACCCTGAGCCGGGCTCAGGCCTGGCTCAGAACACTGATCGTGGGGTCTTTACGTGTCCTAGCAGGCCAACGTCCCAGGGCACCGGGAGCAGACTAAACGAGTGACGATAAGGCTGCTGCCCCGTGCCCCGGGACATCAAGGGAGCAGACTAAACGAGTGACGATAAGGCTGCTGCCCCGTGCCCTGGGACATCAAGGGAGCAGACTAAACGAGTGACGATAAGGCTGCTGCCCCGTGCCCCGGGACATCAAGGGAGCAGACTAAACGAGTGACGATAAGGCTGCTGCCCCGTGCCCCGGGACATCAAGGGAGCAGACTAAACGAGTGACGATAAGGCTGCTGCCCCGTGCCCCGGGACATCAAGGGAGCAGACCCATAATTAGTGTAATGAGTGACAGGCTGTTCTTGTCCTGCGACGCCTCCTCTGTGGAAAGGCTCTACTGAGTGGCGATTCACTTCTGGGGATCCACCAATCAGAGGCGGCGTGCCGGACGAGGAGGCAGACCTCTGGGCGGTGGTGGTGATGGCGTCCACTATCTCCATGATGCGGTGCAGGGCGGAGTCAGCGCCGATGGTCATGTCCGTGCCGCAGAAGTCGTTGTCTATGGAGCCCACCAGACCCACGATGTTCAGGTGGTCATGCTGCTGGGCCATGGCCTCCGAGATCCGGCCTGAGGGCCGCGCACACACACACACACACACACAGACCCAGACACACACACACACACACACAGAGACCCAGACACACACACACAGAGACCCAGACACACACACACACACACAGAGACCCAGACACACACACAGAGACCCAGACACACACACACACACACACACACACAGAGACCCAGACACACACACACACAGACCCAGACACACACACACACACACAGACAGAGACCCAGACACACACACACACACACACACACACACAGACAGAGACCCAGACACACACACAGAGACCCAGACACACACACACACACACACACACAGAGACCCAGACACACACACACAGACCCAGACCCACACACACCCACACACAGAGACCCAGACCCACACACACCCACACACAGAGACCCAGACACACACACGAGAACCACACACACACACCCACACACACAGACCCAGACACACACACAGAGGCCCAGACACACACACAGAGGCCCAGACACACACACACACACACACACACACACACACACACACACACACACACACACACACACACACACACACACACACACACACACACACACACACACACACACACACACACACACACACACACACACACACAGTGAAAACATTGGCCCGTCAAATGACTAAACATGTACTGTCTGCACAACCCACTTGTGACTGTCCGGCACAACAATGAAAACCCCTGTATAGCTGAGCACCCAGAGCTGTTTATTCTACAGCTCCTATATGCTGCTCTATGCTCCTCTATGCTGCTCTATGCTCCTCTATATGCTCCTCTAAATGCTCCTCTATATGCTGCTATATATGGCCCTCTATATGCCCCTCTATGTGCTCCTCTATATGCTCCTCTATGTGCTCCTCTATGTGCTCCTCTATGTGCTCCTCTATGTGCTCCTCTATGTGCTCCTCTATGTGCTCCTCTATGTGCTCCTCTATGTGCTCCTCTATGTGCTCCTCTATGTGCTCCTCTATATGCTCCTCTATATGCTCCTCTATATGCTCCTCTATATGCTCCTCTATGTGCTCCTCTATGTGCTCCTCTATGTGCTCCTCTATATGCTCCTCTATGTGCTCCTCTATGTGCTCCTCTATGTGCTCCTCTATGTGCTCCTCTTGCTCCCGAGCTCCCGGGCTTCACGGCCGCAGTACGGCACAGAGGGAGAGGGAGACGGACGGACGGACGGGGGGGGGGGGGGGGGGGGGGGGGGGGGGGGGGGGGGGGGGGGACGGGACACGACGGGGGCTGCCCCCTAAAGCCACGTACCCTTCTGAGCCAGCTCAGCCAGCAGACCGTGCCACTCGCTGCGGAAGACGTTGGCTCCGGTGAGGCTGCCGTCGCCCCCGCACACACACAGGTTGGTGATGCCCCGCTTCACCAGGTTGAAGGCGGCCGCCAGCCGGCCTTCCCGCGTGGGGAAGGCCTTGCAGCGGGCGCTGCCGATCACGGTGCCGCCCTGCGGAGAGGAGGCAGGGGCCACACATGAGCGAACCCTCTAAATCTGTTCAGGGGCCAGGAGGAGTGAGTGGAGGAGCAGGAGGAGTGAGTGGAGGAGGAGTAAGTGGAGGAGCAGGAGCAGGAGGAGTGAGTGGAGGAGCAGGAATAGTGAGGGGAGGAGCAGGAGCAGTGAGTGGAGGAGCAGGAGGAGTAAGTGGAGGAGCAGTGAGTGGTGGAGCAGGAGCAGTGAGTGGAGGAGCAGGAGGAGTGAGTGGAGGAGCAGGAGGAGTAAGTGGAGGAGCAGGAGGAGTAAGTGGAGGAGCAGTGAGTGGTGGAGCAGGAGCAGTGAGTGGAGGAGCAGGAGCATTGAGTGGAGGAGCAGGAGGAGTAAGTGGAGGAGCAGTGAGTGGTGGAGCAGGAACAGTGAGTGGATGAGCAGGAACAGTGAGTGGATGAGCAGGAGCAGTGAGTGGAGGAGCAGGAGCAGTGAGTGGAGGAGCAGGAGGAGTAAGTGGAGGAGCAGTGAGTGGAGGAGCAGGAGGAGTGAGTGGAGGAGCAGGAGGAGTGAGTGGAGGAGCAGGAGCAGTGAGTGGAGGAGCAGGAGCAGTGAGTGGAGGAGCAGTGAGTGGAGGAGCAGGAGGAGATGAGCAGTGTTGTGGAACTGAGACAGCTACACTAAAAGGCGACTAAGAGCCGAATGTCTGAAGACTTAGGAAGCAAAGGTTATAACGTTGACCGCTAACGCAAAGCTTAGGAGCCCACCTTCTCCTTCTGCAACGGAGAGAGACAGTCATGCAGAAAGCAGACTGTCTCTCTCTCTGGCAGGGAATGAGGGAGTTCACGCAGATCAAGATAAATACGAGTTTGTTATCTATGGATTTCTTTAGCTGGATTCCAATGTCCCCCAGCGTGCTGATCAGGTGGGATCTCTGCAGCGCCACCCCCTGGTCAGACACCAATCAGACCTTCACCCGAGGGGAGCGAACTCGGAGACTCTTGATCTTAGTGTCAGCAGTAACAGCACACTACAGACACAAGCAACACGTGCGCAAGAGATGATCTTTGATCTTTCTGGGTCATATATGGGCCAAGCGCAAGAGCAGGACAGACTACAGGAGAAGAAACACACACGTTGACCTCCAAATGGGGGACATGCTGAAGTATCAAATAATATATATATATATATATATATATATATATATATATATATATATATATATATATATATATATATATATATATATATATATATATATATTATTTGATAGATTTCAAAAAGGTGTATGCACGAATGACTAAATGCATAAATCAAAGATCATCCACATTTAGTGATGCAAAACGGTCTCAATCCAAGATGCGCCTTGCTGCCTTGCCTACGACCACTCCTACAACACATGCACAAGCTCCCTTACCGAGTCTTTACAAGGTCTACAGAGACAGGAAGAGAGAGATGAGATGACCGTGGCCAGAGGCACAACAGCAGTGACAGTAACGTTACCCTCATCTGGTCCAACTGTATCTATAACCACACATTCACTGAAAATCAAGTGTACGGTACAATCACAGTTCTATTATATTTAGAATCATGATACTTTGGAGTATCATGTATTGTGTACAGGTATCCACTTGTGTGTTAAGTACGATGAAATACACAGGCGCGGTACGTACCTGTTGGATGATGTTGGTGACGCTGTGCCAGTGAGCAAGTTTGATGTTGTCTCCTCCGTCCACGAGGCCTTGGTAACCCTGGGGTGCAAACAAATGGCAGTTACTGTAGTCGCTGAATACTAAAACATATTAAGAATGACATGGTGAAACATGGCGTGCAGTGGAAAGCTCTGTTGACAACCTTTGCTTAGGGCTTGAGTAACGACAGGTTTTTATTTTTTATTTTTTTTAATCACGGTGACATAGAAAGCATGGGGGTCGGCTACCTCATGAATGAGATACACCTGTGCTCCGACATAGATGCCCATCCGGGTCACCGCACGCACCGCAGCATTCATTCCTGTGTCCAAGGGCAAAGGGACAACGTCATCAAACCCAATAGCGACATGGCTGGAAAATAACAATGGACGTGGTATGTAACGGTTTCTTTTATTTTTTTGTCGGACCTTATCAAGTGGCAGGAAGGTGTTCCAAGTTCCCAGATAAAGCCCTACCCACACCTTTGCCGTTACCTGCCACGGAACGCGCACGGCCGACTACGTTATGACGGACGAGCAGATCATGCTGGTTATTTGTCCAAATGTGCACAAAATCAGCCACGTGTGCAACCCTTTTGTGCAAAGATACAGCTATAACGCATACGACAAGGCTGAGTAGAAATCTAGCTTGATGTGCAGTATGACATTCAATCGTGTGGTGGTCCCTGCTCGTCGTGGCCCCCCCCCCCCCCCCCCCCCCCCCCCCCCCCCCCCCCCCCGGGCCTGGGTACCTTGGGCATCTCCCCCGCTCGTCAGCACTGCTAAGGCTCGTCCTGCGCCTGTCATCTTCAGCTTTTCCAAATCCATCGAAGTCATGTTGGCCAAACTTTACTCAACAGCGAATGAAATCTCTACGAGGTCTGCTCTAAACCCTTGTCCAGCTGCTGTCCCCTGAACGCTTCCTGGAACTGCGAGCTCTGGCGTCTGGTCGAGACTCCGCCTCGTTGAGCCCAGTGGAAGAGGAGCGCTTGTTTTGCTCGGTAGGCCGAGCTTCCCGTCCAATCAGACCCTTGTTTTGGTCAACCCCGCCCGCCCGCCCGCCACGTTCCCGCACCGTGAACATCGGTTCAGTAACGAGTACGTGAGACGTTCAAATGTTTACGTCCACCTTAATCTTTTAGTTATTACGGTTTCATTCTGTATAGGTAGACTCGATTTATAAATGACATTCAACAGTATTGTTATGCTAACTAGTGTAACAGAGTTAAGTGTTTAATAAAATGTTCGCGTCCGTGTGTTGTGTCCCTGCCTTGTTACCGTAGTGCTGCACAGCGGGCCTGCCTTGAAGTGAAAGGTTTACTGTGATTTATTCACTGGATATTTCTTATTGTCAGCAAAGTAAGACAGTTTAAGTTGCAAACTGAAAACCAATTATAATTGCATGCTTGTGATACACTTCGTGTAAATTTGGCCACTAAAGATAAGAATAATTAGCGTCAGTGCATGATATGTATGTACAGTTCGGTAGCGACCATGTCCCCTTTGTTCTTACTTCTCCGTGTTACATTTAAATTTATGTATTTTGTTTTACAAACGCAGATAATGAGCAAACATAACTTCATTACAAGACAAATAAGTATTTGTTTCAACTGCAGGTATGGGGTTGTGTGAAAAAGCTATACTGCAATATGTTGTTGCTGATATTTTATATGCATTCTGTTGGTTCAAAGTGTTTTATACATTCTGCATAATAATGACGTGTTTTGTACTGTTTTTTGTTATTTGAAAAATGATTATTACTGTAAGCAAATATCTTGACACAATAATAAAATGACAGCGGGCTTTGAAGCAAGAGATCCATTCAGAAGAGGAGCTTTTGTTCCTTCTCCAACCAGAGCAGAAAAGACCAAAAACGCCACACGGTGTTGGGTACAGTACGTCAGCATTTATTCCATGCACTTGTTTTTGCTTTCATTCATTTATTTATTCTTCCGCAAACCCACGAGCACTGCACTGGCCAGGGTTGCTTGATCGGTTGCCATTGGAGGGGAGAAGGGGGTTGGAAATATGAGCTTTCACAAAGAACCGGGTATGTGGGGTACATGACATGACATTTATCGACACTTCTACAGAAACATGTAAGTGGTATATTATTGTTCATAGGAAGAGAAAGAAATGAAATGACATAAAACCTGGTTAAGACATAACCTCTTATTTACCCTGTTATATTTTAAAGGCGTGTGGACGATTTTCCTGGAATACTGGCCTGTAAACGTTTTTTGGCCCCCAGAGATGTCGAAGAATGATTTCACATTAAAATCAACAATGGACACAAAGGAGGGGGAAATAAAGTTCAAATGATGTCTCTTTCCAGCTCGCAATACTGTCCACTTTCTAATTACATTTGTTGTGGTTCCTCTCAATAATACTTCTCAGGGGATCAGGAAAAAAAACTATTTCTAAAGCTGCCCAATTTTTTTTTTTTTTTTAAATAAACACAAATCCTGACTAGTCATTCATTAATAAATTAAACCAATAATCATGTAGGCCAGCTACAAAGAAGAAACAAACAAACAACATCAAAAGATTCAAATGACTTCATCGTGGGACGTCTTTGTGAAGGGTCTTGGTTTGTTCCAGTACCTAAACGAAGGGGAAGGACAGCTGGAGCGCAAGAGCAGTAAGCGATTCCAGTCTTAAAGAAAACGGTCTTAAACAAAAGTGCTCCACTCTGGTCGAGCTCTGTGACGAGGTTAGGAGGAACACGGGGGCCAACATGACATTTAGAAGTTGCGTGTACACAAAGTAGTAGTCCTAACACTGAGATGAGGTTGTTGAATACCCATGAGCGTGGTTGGTGGTTTTCTCTGGCTTATATATTCCTTACTTTGTCACAGACTTCTCAAAACGTACTTTTGAAAATTACTCACGGGTTCATTTAAACCCTGACCAAATTTTTTTTAAATAAACTTAAGATGATGGAAACAAACATGACATGTAGACTTCAAAGATGCAGTATCCATTTCTAAAGAGCACAGGGTTAAAAAGAAGAAGCATCTGTCATGATTACAGAATGATTAGAAAAGGAATGGCTGTATGAAATGCAATCAAAAGGCAAATACATGTCGCCATCTAGCGGACATTGATATACTGCTCGTGTTTTTAACCAAAGACATGAGCATCAAACCAGCAAAGGCAACATCACAGTAAGGGGCCTATTTAAAATATATATGCATATGTTATCTGTTTAATGCAGACTAATTATTCTATGCCACCAGTGTGTGTCCAGCCAGCTAGACACCTAAAGTCCTGATCTATCAAACCCTCCCCACCTGAGCTTTAAGCTAGCATATTGCTGTCTCATTTACCACCACACAGAAAACATTTAGGTGCCTGTTTTTGACACTAACATGCACACAGCTGGTACCACAAAGCACTCGTATCACGGTGAATAGTGTTTACAACCTGGGAGAAAATGGAAATAACGCTTCACAACCTAGCAATTAGTTTGACTGAAAAAGGAATACTGCATCTTTACCGCAACCCCAAAACAAATCGACTTTCCTACATAACGGTGATGTCAACTACAACAACAGCCTAAGGGGTTGAACAAGTCTGTCCTCGACACAGATGTTTTTGTCGTTTTAAATATACCTGCATGGTCCATAATATGTGCCAGACGGAAACACTGTAACACACTAATTGGTCCGGTCTGGTTTCCTCCCAGTTCTACAACAATCCTGAGATGTACATAAGACTTGGAAACGGTCCCTTTCTACAGGGAGAGAGGGAAGGCTTGCTCATAAACACTGATACTCAACGAGTCCTTTGTGACCTCTGACCTCCATGACACCTGGGGTGTCTCCCGAGTAAGGTCCCACCAACAGGAAGGAGGAGGATTGTTTTGTATCGTCTCATTTGATCGCTTGTCGCCTCCTCTTCCTCTACCCCTGCCTGACCTCCACCCATGGGGTGTCATGGTGCGTCTGCAGACCAACAGGCAGGCTTGTTCGACGGGGGAGGGGAGGGGGGGTTACGGTGACTCCACCCATCATGCGGGGCTGGGGGGGGGGGGGGGGGGGGGGGGGGGGGGGGGGGAATCAAGGCGGCCAGCTCATGCTGGTGTTCAGACGGTACCTCCCACCCCTAGCAGGTGGGGGGGGCTAGTGGCGTTGGACTGTGTACCTGTGCTGCGGTGAGTCACTCTGGATCCAGTCCAACAGACACCACTGGTGGTGTTTTCAGTTGGAAGTGGGAGTGGTTTAATACTCTCGCTATGCCCCATAGTGACCCAGAACATTTAGTTGCTACCTGCTGCTCTGGTCTCATCTCACTCCCAAAACCCTAACCCTGGTCTCAGCTCACTCCCAAAACCCTAACCCTGGTCTCAGCTCACTCCCAAAACCCTGGTCTCAGCTCACTCCCAAAACCCTAACCCTGGTCTCAGCTCACTCCCAAAACCATGGTCTCAGCTCACTCCCAAAACCCTAACCCTGGTCTCCGCTCACTCCCAAAACCCTGGTCTCAGCTCACTCCCAAAACCCTAACCCTGGTCTCCGCTCACTCCCAAAACCATGGTCTCAGCTCACTCCCAAAACCCTAACCCTGGTCTCCGCTCACTCCCAAAACCCTGGTCTCAGCTCACTCCCAAAACCCTAACCCTGGTCTCCACTCACTCCCAAAACCCTGGTCTCAGCTCACTCCCAAAACCCTAACCCTGGTCTCAGCTCACTCCCAAAACCCTGGTCTCCGCTCACTCCCAAAACCCTGGTCTCCGCTCACTCCCAAAACCCTAACCCTGGTCTCAGATCACTCCCAAAACCCTAACCCTGGTCTCATCTCACTCCCAAAACCCTAACCCTGGTCTCAGCTCACTCCCAAAACCCTAACCCTGGTCTCAGCTCACTCCCAAAACCCTAACCCTGGTCTCAGCTCACTCCCAAAACCCTAACTCTGGTCTCAGCTCACTCCCAAAACCCTAACTCTGGTCTCAGCTCACTCCCAAAACCCTAACCCTGGTCTCAGCTCACTCCCAAAACCCTAACCCTGGTCTCAGATCACTCCCAAAACCCTAACCCTGGTCTCAGCTCACTCCCAAAACCCTAACCCTGGTCTCAGCTCACTGTCCGTGGTGGTTCACAATCAACATCTGTTCCATGTCTGCTTCATTATCATCATAATTGTTATCATCTTCAACAAACAGTCTCATCATTATTATTATCATCTCTAACAAACAGTCTCATCATTATCATCTTCAACAGTCTCATCATTATTATTATCATTATCTCCAACAAACAGTCTCATCATCATAATTATTATCATCTCCAACAGTCTCATCATTATCATCTTCAACAGTCTCATCATTATTATTATCATTATCTCCAACAAACAGTCTCATCATTATTATCATTATCATCTCCAACAAACAGTCTCATCAGTATTACCATGTTGCTGAGAGATCCACAACGCACAGATTCATAACGAAGATGTTCCTAACTTGTCTCTTTGTTGTCCTTATTGTCTTGATTATTGTGTTTCTTGTACTGCATCAGCACATCTATACTGTTCCTGATGCTTTCCTTAAAACTAAAAAATAAAAGATGGATGCTTCACTTACGTTTCATTCACATGGAAATCCCTGCCTTTGGTGTCGCCTGGATGCTGCATCGTTGGATGGCGGTGGTGGTGGTGGTGGTGGTGGTGGTGGTGGTGGTGGTGGGGGAGGGGCATAGGAAGAGAGCGAGCCGAGTGGGATGCAGATTGGACATCTAGGATCGATTGCATTTGAACTTATTTAAGTAGTTCACAGGCTGCTTTTTGTGTTTACAGTGCGATCCTTTTATTGCTGAGTTTCCTGTAGGAGTGAGTGGGGGTGGGGGGGGGGGTGGGGGGGGGGGGGGGGGTGAATGATGACTCCAGCCAGAGCGAGGAAGATGCAGATGTCTCTCCCTCTCTGTCTGAGCCTCACCAGGTGGAAGGAGCCCCTGCCTTGTTGTTCCTGATGGTGGCGTCGGAGCCTTCGGCCCCTGATGAGTCACAGTCTGAATCCCCGAACTGCAGAGGGTTCTGAGAAGACAGACGGAGAGAGTAAGCTGAGCGCTAATACGTAGGGATCCCATTACCAACAGTATGAGAGGATACAAGCGGCTGTAAATCGAAGGATTCTTTTTGCTGTTTGAGTGATGAGCACTGCTGACCGGACACTTAAAAAACATTTAAGACATTTAAAAAAAGAACAGAATTGTTTTAGCAATTCTCACTATAAAGTATTCAGACAAATGATCATTGAAAATATAATACATTACTACAAACATGCAACTTACAGAACAATAACTCTATGTACATAATTAACTACACATCATAACGGATCTATTTACAAAAGAATGGCTAATCCCTCTTAACTACACATGATAACATGCTGTGTCTCTACGTACAGGGTTAAGAGCAGAGCGCAGACACCGCTCTCCACGAGGAGAGCGTTGCAGATAGTTATATTGGTGAAGCAGAACAGCCTCTGCTCACAGTCCTTTACTATTATTAAAGGATGGTCCTTTAGCACACGCTTTCCACCCAAACTACGTACCGGTGGGGCTGGGAACAATCTAATCACACAATCAATGGTGGAGCCACGGTAAAAAAAAGTGCTGTGGCCCCACCTCAAATCCCTACAAAGAACCCAGCGGGCAGAGGGCCAAACAGCGATGGGATCAACAAACAAATGTCAGTGGGTTTATGTTCGGAGAAAAGGGATTAGTGTCGGTGGTCATCATCATCAGAGGGGGAGGAGGAGGAGGAGGAGGAGGAGGAGGGGGAGGGGGAGGAGGAGGAGGAGGAGGAGGAGGAGGAGGAGGAGGAGGAGGAGGAGAGCTGACCTCGTAGCTGTGCTCGTCGGTACACAGCTTGCCCAGGGAGATCTGGGTCTTCACCCTGCGCACGGCGCACTCCTTGTCGGACAGGCCGTCGGACTGCGTGGAGATGTCGATGGGGAGGTCGGGCGTGTGGCCCAGCAGCTCGTCCAGGTGCTCCTCCTGGCTGGCGCTGAGGCCCTCCAGGGGCCCGCTGCGGGAGCGGTCGCTGGTGTTGCCCTCCTCCTCGCCGTCCGTGGCCGACAGGTTCTCTGAGCTGAAGGTGGAGTAGGACTGGAAGCTGCTGATGCAGCGGTGGGGCCTGGGGGGGGAGAAAGAGCAGAACTCTTTGAGGGTCGTGAAAACCTTTTCTGAATGACATTCAAACGATACACCAGCGCAGACTGAGAGGAGACGGCTAGGGAGGGGTCAAGATGGTGGACGTTTTACCTCGGTCTCCGTGGAAACTCCACTTCACTGTCCACCTCGCCCTCCTCCTCTTCAGATGACTCATCGCCGCCCTGAGAGGAAGAGGGAGAGAAGCAATCCGCACTAGTTATCTATCACATCCAAAGTGGATTATGCAATTTGGTTGGAACCTAATGTGGACACGCTTGACAAAATAAGCAAACCATGTGAGGCCTACGAGGTCAGGGTACTCAGACACGAGACGCCCCTAACCTTAAGCTGGTGGAGTCGGCTGATCTGAGGCCTACGAGGTCAGGGTACTCAGACACGAGACGCCCCTAACCTTAAGCTGGTGGAGTCGGCTGATCTGAGGCCTACGAGGTCAGGGTACTCAGACACGAGACGCCCCTAACCTTAAGCTGGTGGAGTCGGCTGATCTGAGGCCTACGAGGTCAGGGTACTCAGACACGAGACGCCCCTAACCTTAAGCTGGTGGAGTCGGCTGATCTGAGGCCTACGAGGTCAGGGTACTCAGACACGAGACGCCCCTAACCTTAAGCTGGTGGAGTCGGCTGATCTGAGGCCTACGAGGTCAGGGGTACTCAGACACGAGACGCCCCTAACCTTAAGCTGGTGGAGTCGGCTGATCTGAGGCCTACGAGGTCAGGGTACTCAGACACGAGACGCCCCTAACCTTAAGCTGGTGGAGTCGGCTGATCTGAGGCCTACGAGGTCAGGGTACTCAGACACGAGACGCCCCTAACCTTAAGCTGGTGGAGTCGGCTGATCTGAGGCCTACGAGGTCAGGGTACTCAGACACGAGACGCCCCCTAACCTTAAGCTGGTGGAGTCGGCTGATCTGAGGCCTACGAGGTCAGGGTACTCAGACACGAGACGCCCCTAACCTTAAGCTGGTGGAGTCGGCTGATCTGAGGCCTACGAGGTCAGGGTACTCAGACTCAGACACGAGCGCCTAACCTTAAGCTTTCGGCTGATCGGCCTACGGGTACTCTGACACGCTCTTAAGCTGGTGGAGGGTCAGGGTACTCACGACACGAGACGCCCCTAACCTTAATGGTGGAGTCGGCTGATCTGGCCCCGCCCGGTGGGGGCTGATCGCTTGGGTCAGGGTACGCTGAGAGGCCCCCTGTCTGGACTGCCTACGAGGTCCCTGACACAGACGCCCCCCTAACCTTAAGGTGGAGTCGGCTGATCTGAGGCCTACGAGGTCAGGCTCAGAGGCCCGAGGGAGGGGTGAGCGCTGTCGGTCTGGGGGCCGGCAGGGTGGGGGGCCGAGCGTAGGAGCGGCGGTCCGCAAGGCTGATCTGTGGCGGTGGGGGCCGCGGAGCGGGGTCAGGCCTGGCGCCGGTGGACGTGTGTCGGGAGGGCTGGGCCCGACACGGTCCGCCTGTAGCAAGAGGGGTCCTGAGGGTGGGGTGGGTCTGGCGTGCTGGGGGCCCAGCGGGCCGCGGGCCGGGGCCTGTGGTGGTGGGGCACAGTTGACGGATGGGGGGCCTCCTCCCGGCCCTCAGGGGGGGTGCAAGGGCCCCTGGCGGGGGTGGGGGGGGGGGGTCTGGCGGGGCGGGATGTCCACGGGGCTCGGCGCTCCCATGGTCGCTGGGCCCTTGCTGGGGGGGCGCGGGGGGGGGGCGGTGGGCGCGCGGCGGTGCTGCGGTTGGCGGGGCCTTGGCCCGGTGGGCGTGGACAGCCTGGGGCTGGCCACGCCCCCGGGGGGGGGCAGGGGCTCCAGGCTGGGGCTGGCCGACAGGGGCGACGGAGAGGGGAGGGGCTCCAGGCTGGGGATCCCGTCAGAGCGCAGCAGGTCCGGCCTGGAGGAGAGGAAGGGAACTGTTAGCTGAGGGAATCCTCTTCAAAAGAACAATCCAATCAGGTTCTTCACTGCCAATGATTCGTCACTTATTATTATTATTCATATATTATTACTCATTCCTTTGTTGCCATAATTTAACTTCAGCAGAGCACAATCCTGGGGATTTATGTGGGACTACTGTCTGGGTTAGGATGTAGAGCCCATCTTGATGAACCTGCTGAAGTGCTGACATAAGACAGTACCAGCCACTACAGGGAGCACTGAATGATACATCCTCCCCACGTGTGATGGGGGCCCCAGCAGGCTGGCTCCCCAGGGACCCACCTTCTGGCCTGGGGCCTCTGGGAAAGGCTTCCTTTCTTCTTGATGAGTTTCTCCACGGCGTTGGGCCTGACGATGGGCCGGACCAGGTGCCGCTTGTGGCTCCCTGGGTACCGCTTCTCCACCGCCTGCTCCCGCCTGCGACCAGAGGAGGCGTTAGGGAGGGGGTGAGAGAGGCTTTTCATTGGTGCACATAACCCTAACCGCTGGGGTTCAGCACAGAGGTTCTCGTACGTGAAACAGACAGACACGCGTTATATTCTCGGCCGTCAGGAGCGTTTTGTTCATACCAAGATCCTGGGTCAGCGTTCACTTTTTGCACATCAGCAGAGACAGCCATTACCAAAAACAAAGACACACACAGGCCCATGCACGCAAGCACACACACACGCACACGCACACACACACACACACACACACACACACACACACACAGAGGAAAATCCTATATGGGTGGGTGAAAGTAGGTCAACAGGAAATTGGCAAAAGAATGAAAGCGCAGGAACAAAGTCTTGAGAGATGCTTCATGCAGAATAAGCAGCTTATTGTGAAACATGAAAAACGTCTCATGTTGCAGAAAGCGGTTTATTGTTCTATACACAAAGTAGCCAGAAATAGATGTGAAATGATACACTGCCATGTTCTGAAGGATCACAAGGCAATTAGTCTGCAGTCAGCCCCAAAACCCAGAGTATAACTTTACTTAGTATCCCTATTTACCTTACTTTATACGTAGGACTACTGAGGATGGACAGTGATATACACAGAAAGCACTAGTTTCACATTTCCTGCAACAGGGATCGATATTCCAGGAAATGTACACCGGCAATTTGCCTGCTCAAGACCTGGTACATTTTCCCGGATCCCTGCCAGATTCAGGTGTTGTGAATGAAAGCAGGAACATCGCCGGGAGAGACACTTGGTTCCGTCTGACGTAAGACGCTTCAACGTGGAACAGGAGAACCAATCAAAAGACCCCGCAGACTGTTTGCCTTAACACGACAATGCTGTTAGGATGATTAGATAACAACTGAATACAGCTTCTTTTGTTCAGAAAAAAGCTTGTTTTTTGAAGATTTGCTGGAAACTGGACTCCGAAATAAGGGAGCTACCAGCTGTGCAACAGTGTGAAGAAGATCAGGTATCAGGTGATGAAGTTACCCACTTTAGACATTAGCTTAAAAGCTGCAGGAAGTATAACATCTATCTATCTAAACTAGTTAGCAGCGGAGGTTGGCTAGCTAGCTATTAAACCTGCTTAGCTATAATAACAATGCACTTTTTCCTCTCTCTGCCTGCCTACCTGTCTGTCTGCCTGTTTGTTTGTCTGCCTACCTGTCTGTCTGCCTACCTGTCTGTCTGCCTACCTGTCTGTCTGCCTACCTGTTTGTCTGCCTACCTGTTTGTCTGCCTACCTGTTTGTCTGCCTACCTGTTTGTCTGCCTACCTGTTTGTCTGCCTGCCTCCCTCTCTGTCTGTCGCTCGTCTTCCAATCCAATATTTTGATCGGGTTTTGTGTTTCATTCATCATTCTCCTTCCTTGCAGCTGATCTTGGGTCTGTTGGCAGGGGGGTGTGGGTGGGAGGGGTTCTGGGAGTGTTGATACTAAGAGGAGACCCCCTGCAGGATGTTCTTGTAAACAAAGAGAGAGGTATGGCCTGGCCAGCATTTTAAAAATGATTATTATTATAGGATGTGATTTTATTGATCACATTATTGAAATCACTATCGATCTGCATGGACTACATAGTATATGTCCAGGGGATTTTAAGCTACCAGTTGAAATGTTAAGTATTGCAACCTCAATTACCTCTCTGATAGCGTCTACTTCAGAGAGATAGTGAGTATGACGTGTTCTCCTGCCTCTCTGATAGTGAGTATGACGTGTTCTCCTACCTCTCTGATAGTGAGTATGACGTGTTCTCCTACCTCTCTGATAGTGAGTATGACATGTTCTCCTGCCTCTCTGATAGTGAGTATGACATGTTCTCCTGCCTCTCTGATAGTGAGTATGACGTGTTCTCCTGCCTCTCTGATAGTGAGTATGACGTGTTCTCCTGCCTCTCTGATAGTGAGTATGACGTGTTCTCTCTGATAGTGAGTATGACGTGTTCTCTCTGATAGTGAGTATGACGTGTTCTCTCTGATAGTGAGTATGACGTGTTCTCTCTGATAGTGAGTATGACGTGTTCTCTCTGATAGTGAGTATGACGTGTTCTCTCTGATAGTGAGTATGACGTGTTCTCCTGCCTCTCTGATAGTGAGTATGACGTGTTCTCCTGCCTCTCTGATAGTGAGTATGACGTGTTCTCCTGCCTCTCTGATAGTGAGTATGACGTGTTCTCCTGCCTCTCTGATAGTGAGTATGACGTGTTCTCTCTGATAGTGAGTATGACGTGTTCTCTCTGATAGTGAGTATGACGTGTTCTCTCTGATAGTGAGTATGACGTGTTCTCTCTGATAGTGAGTATGACGTGTTCTCTCTGATAGTGAGTATGACGTGTTCTCTCTGATAGTGAGTATGACGTGTTCTCTCTGATAGTGAGTATGACGTGTTCTCTCTGATAGTGAGTATGACGTGTTCTCTCTGATAGTGAGTATGACGTGTTCTCTCTGATAGTGAGTATGACGTGTTCTCTCTGATAGTGAGTATGACGTGTTCTCTCTGATAGTGAGTATGACGTGTTCTCCTGCCTCTCTGATAGTGAGTATGACGTGTTCTCCTGCCTCTCTGATAGTGAGTATGACGTGTTCTCCTGCCTCTCTGATAGTGAGTATGACGTGTTCTCTCTGATAGTGAGTATGACGTGTTCTCCTGCCTCTCTGATAGTGAGTATGACGTGTTCTCTCTGATAGTGAGTATGATGTGTTCTCTCTGATAGTGAGTATGACGTGTTCTCCTGCCTCTCTGATAGTGAGTATGACGTGTTCTCCTGCCTCTCTGATAGTGAGTATGACGTGTTCTCCTGCCTCTCTGATAGTGAGTATGACGTGTTCTCTCTGATAGTGAGTATGACGTGTTCTCCTGCCTCTCTGATAGTGAGTATGACGTGTTCTCTCTGATAGTGAGTATGATGTGTTCTCTCTGATAGTGAGTATGACGTGTTCTCCTACCTCTCTGATAGTGAGTATGACATGTTCTCCTGCCTCTCTGATAGTGAGTATGACATGTTCTCCTGCCTCTCTGATAGTGAGTATGACGTGTTCTCCTGCCTCTCTGATAGTGAGTATGACGTGTTCTCCTGCCTCTCTGATAGTGAGTATGACGTGTTCTCCTGCCTCTCTGATAGTGAGTATGACGTGTTCTCCTGCCTCTCTGATAGTGAGTATGACGTGTTCTCTCTGATAGTGAGTATGACGTGTTCTCCTGCCTCTCTGATAGTGAGTATGACGTGTTCTCTCTGATAGTGAGTATGACGTGTTCTCCTGCCTCTCTGATAGTGAGTATGACGTGTTCTCCTGCCTCTCTGATAGTGAGTATGACGTGTTCTCTCTGATAGTGAGTATGACCTGTTCTCTCTGATAGTGAGTATGACGTGTTCTCTCTGATAGTGAGTATGACGTGTTCTCTCTGATAGTGAGTATGATGTGTTCTCTCTGATAGTGAGTATGACGTGTTCTCTCTGATAGTGAGTATGACGTGTTCTCTCTGATAGTGAGTATGACGTGTTCTCTCTGATAGTGAGTATGACGTGTTCTCTCTGATAGTGAGTATGACGTGTTCTGCTGCCTCTGATAGTGTCTGTGAGTGATGATGTGAACATACTTCATGAGCTCCTTCTCACGGACCTCCAGCTGCAGCATGATGGCGCTGAGCTCCATGTACAGGTTGTTGGCTCTCTCCAGCTTCCTCTCGTAGTGCTCCCGGATGTCCAGTGCATGCCTGCCACCACACACAACCACACACAACCACAACCACACACACACACACACACACAAACTCATTAGTTAATTTACTTCATTCTTTTTAAGGCATTTAGCGAGCTGTTCTCATTACGGTTCCTAGCCTCTACCACTCTGTTTGGAGCCACTCCATGAGGTAGGGACGTTCCCTCTGAATAAGCTCGGAGTTGACTCTGACCTGGAACCGGCTTGTACAGACATCCTTCATGGAGAACTTAAAATGACTAAAGGTTGTAATTTCTGGTCTTTTAAAAGGTGCAGTGTATAGTACTGAGTGCAGTAGAGAGAACGCGTTCTGGGCTAGGAGGTGTAAGAAGGAGCAGTGTATAGTATTGAGTGCAGTAGAGAGAACGCGTTCCGGGCTAGGAGGTGTAAGAAGGAGCAGTGTATAGTACTGAGTGCAGTAGAGAGAACGCGTTCTGGGCTAGGAGGTGTAAGAAGGAGCAGTGTATAGTATTGAGTGCAGTGGAGAGAACGCGTTCTGGGCTAGGAGGTGTAAGAAGGAGCAGTGTATAGTATTGAGTGCAGTAGAGAGAACGCGTTCCGGGCTAGGAGGTGTAAGAAGGAGCAGTGTATAGTATTGAGTGCAGTAGAGAGAACGCGTTCCGGGCTAGGAGGTGTAAGAAGGAGCAGTGTATAGTATTGAGTGCAGTAGAGAGAACGCGTTCCGGGCTAGGAGGTGTAAGAAGGAGCAGTGTATAGTATTGAGTGCAGTAGAGAGAACGCGTTCCGGGCTAGGAGGTGTAAGAAGGTGCAGTGTATAGTACTGAGTGCAGTAGAGAGAACGCGTTCCGGGCTAGGAGGTGTAAGGAGTGGCCAGCTATCCCCATGGCTACGACCCATTGGACAGTGGAGGATTCAATTTTAATGGAGTTTCACACACTTTTTAATCCAAGCGTAAAATAGTGTTGCAAATGGCAGTGTGCATTCTTTAATGCATCCATGTTTTGGAGACGTTCGTTTTTGAGGATGTTTCCCTGTTCGATAACTAAAAGTAGGCCATCACTCGTTCGGAGAAAGTTGGTATCCAAAACGAAACATTTGTGTTCCAACTGCACACCTTCATGTTATCAACAACCTACAGTCACGTGCCGCAGTGCAAGCAAACACTGGCTTGTAGCGCCGACTGCTATCGAGATGAATGAGCCATACCTATAACAGACAGCGATAATTATAGGTCTATGATGGTAGTTTACCACTGTGGACGATACTGGGTGTTGAGAAACGTAGATAAGCTGTTACCTCCGCCATGTCCTACAGCATGTACAGTGTCCATGGTGACTATGACCAAGATACCTGATTGTAATTGGTTAACTGATTCATTTGCACGCTGTTTCACAAAAGGGAAATACCTACAGGCACCTTACACAATACAGGCCAGTGCAGGCCACCGGCGTCGTAGGAAAGGGAGGGGTGAGGGGGGGGGGTTTGTTCAGTTGGGTGCAATCTGCAACCTCACCGCTAACTGCGACTTAATTCTACACACCAGCCCGGTAAACGACAGCATTCGAACCACTTCATCACATGCAATCTTCTCTCCCTGTCGGCCGCCAACTTTCAATTTTCAAATGAAAATGCATTCTGGGATACTTCTTCTACCCCTCCCTCATGGAGACAGCTTTGCAGTCGCTCCATTCGTAGGGCTATCTTTAGGCCAAAAGGGCACTCCCACTACCAAACACCAGTTGTGGAGTTGGGACAGACAGGCAGACAGACAGCTACCCTAAGCTGGAGCACCCAGAGAGGAGTGTTGCGGAGGGGAAGGGGACAGCTTTGAGAGTAGGACTTCAAGCGTGAGTCACTGTTCCAGCTGGAACTGATCCAACTATGAGATTCGAAAAAAAACTGTTTGGGCTGAGAGTTCTAGGAAGGAGGGGTGCGTGCTATCCCCATGGTTACGACCTAGTGAGGACATTCATGTCTTTCTCTCCCCACTTCCCCGAAGGTTTGCCCTGACGTACCGCAGCTCGTCCCGCCGGCGTCGGATCAGCTCCTCGTCCAGCCGGTGGATGCAGGTTCCTTCACTCTTTATCTTCTCAAAGTGCTTCTTCACCTCCTCCCGCCACTCCGCCTGCAGCACACACACAAACGCACGGTCACACACACACACACACACAAACGCACGGTCACACACACACACACACACACAAACGCGTGTGTGCGCGCGCACACACACACACACACACAAACGCACGGTCTCACACACACACACACACGTGCATGGTCACACACACACACATGCATAGTCACACAGACACACACACACATACACATGCATGGTCACACACACACACACACGGTCAAACACACATGTGCATGGTCACACACACACACATGCATAGTCACACAGACACACACACACGCACATACACATGCATGGTGTCTCACACACACACACACACACACACACACACACACACGCACACACATACAAAAGCATGGTCTCACACACACACACACACACACACATCAGTAAAACCAAAATCTAGTGATCGCCACTTTCAAGCTTTCGGTTGCTTAAGTTTACAAAATGTTTGTGTGTTAGATTTTTCCTAGTTATCATTTCTCACAGGAGTGCTAATAGCCCAGGATTGAAGACTGGGCCAAGACTGTGTGTTTAGATGGTAGATGCAGACCTGAGACTTGAAGACGTGTGTTTAGATGGTAGATGCAGACCTGAGACTTGAAGACGTGTGTTTAGATGGTAGATGCAGACCTGAGACTTGAAGACGTGTGTTTAGATGGTAGATGCAGACCTGAGACTTGAAGACGTGTGTTTAGATGTTTTGCAGACCTGAGACTTGAAGACGTGTGTTTAGATGTTTTGCAGACCTGAGACTTGAAGACGTGTGTTTAGATGTTTTGCAGACCTGAGACTTGAAGACGTGTGTTTAGATGTTTTGCAGACCTGAGACTTGAAGACGTGTGTTTAGATGGTAGATGCAGACCTGAGACTTGAAGACGTGTGTTTAGATGTTTTGCAGACCTGAGACTTGAAGACGTGTGTTTAGATGTTTTGCAGACCTGAGACTTGAAGTACGTGTCCTGTGGCGCTCCCAGAATGTCTGCGGCGGCGATGTCCAGGTGAAGCAGGATCTGCCGGAAAGACGGCCTGTTCCTGGGCTTGCCTTGCCTGCAGGACAATACGGGAACACCAGGAAAGGTTGGAATGGGATGAACAAAACAAGTCAATCAAGAAAGAAAAAGTGCTCCAGAGCTACGTACAGAGCAGCAGCAGTGCATGGACCACCGACGTTATGAGGTAATAATATGTATAAAGATCACATCACACAAACCACACAGCATATAATATTATATATATATAATGTGTCATATTTCCCCTTCACCCCACTGAAGGACAAACCTCAATGTGTACAATTCTGTACAAACTCTAGTCTAACTCTAGTCCAACTCTAGTCCAACTCTAGTCTAACTCTAGTCTAACTCTAGTCTAACTCTAGTCTAACTCTAGTCTAACTCTAGTCTAACTCTAGTCCAACTCTAGTCCAACTCTAGTCCAACTCTAGTCCAACTCTAGTCTAACTCTAGTCTAACTCTAGTCTAACTCTAGTCTAACTCTAGTCCAACTGTAGTCCAACTCTAGTCTAACTCTAGTCTAACTCTAGTCTAACTCTAGTCGGCTGCGAAAACAAGTGCAGTACGACTTGTGTTCATTATGGGATGGATGAGAAGAACAACAGGAGGCGCACCACGTCTGCTTCATGAGGATCTTGAAGCCGTCGGGGCAGGTGGAGGGGACGGGGAGGTGGAGGCTGTTGCTGCCCACCCCCCAGATGATGGCCGAGGAGTCCACGTCCTTGTAGGGGATTTCCCCCGTCAGCAGCTCCCACAGCACCACCCCAAAGGACCTACGCACCCCCAAACACACGCACACGGACACACACACACACATACACGGATACACACGCACGCACACGGACACACACGCACGGATACACACGCACGCACACGCACAAACACACACACACACCGCTCAGATTAGAGTCCGGCTCTCATCAGCCAGTGTGTGTCTATTGAGGGTTTATTTTGACATGGCCGTGAATTAGCTTGATTCA